>LKUV01000070.1:0-325499 GCA_001414455.1 Hymenoscyphus fructigenus | reverse complement strand
GGGGGGGGGGGGGGGGGGGGGGGGGGGAAGAGAGAGAAGTGCTCACCAAACACACGTCTGCCCTGTGCAGCGGAACTTGCAGAACATGGCACCTTCTACAGCCAGATCGAGATTCGCATCGTCAAAAACAATGAAGGGAGCGTTACCGCCCAGTTCGAGACTGACCTTCTTCAAGGTTCCCGTCGCTAGCTTGGCTAACAACTTACCCACTCCCGTGGAGCCGGTGAAGCTGAGCTTCTTAATCAAAGGATTCGTCGCTAGCTCAGTGCCAGCCTGGCGGTCCTTGGTAGGACAGACCTGGATAATTGCAGGAGGCAGACCGGCCTTGACGGCCAACTTGGTAAGAGCAATGCAAGTATATGGAGTCTCACTGGGTGGTTTAATAACAACAGAGCAGCCGGCTGCGAGCGCTGGTCCAACCTTTCTAGTAATCATGGCCGCAGGGAAGTTCCACGGTGTGATGATACCGCACACCCCGACTGGCTCGCGGACGGTCATAAGAGTTGAATGAGGAGTAGAGGACGGGATAGTGGCCCCGTAAGATCGAGTGGCTTCTTCAGCAAACCATGCTATGAAACTCGCGGCATAGATGATCTCGCCCCTGGCCTCGCTCATAGTTTTTCCATTTTCAAGGGACAGAATCGTCGTAACTATGAATAACCACCTTAGAATATGTATAAGTCATGTCGGTATGGTGCAAACTTACGATCATCCTGGTTTTCCAGGATCAAGTCATTCCATTTCCTCAGCAGTGCCCCCCTCGAGGTTCCCGTTGTGCTTTCAAAGAAACTGCGCTGTGTCTCATCCGCACTGCGGATGGCTTTCTCGAAATCTTCACGATTGCAGTCTGACACCTTACCCAAGACGGTACCTGATGATGGTTCTATTCGTTCAACGTCAGTATACGAGAGCTAAATGACTAGCCCCACGGAGAATACACACCGTATACATCAAACTGCTTATCCTTAGAAACCCATTGTCCATCGATGAAAGCATCTCCACAGAACAGGCTCCCGTCCTTCAACTTTAGACACAGAACAATCAGATTAGCAGTCCGAACTCTTAGGGTGCGTGAATAAGTGAGGTATGACTTACACTCTGTAGATGTTGTACTTGGTAAGACATTATTCCGAAGTAACGACTGGTTTTCAGTGTGTAGAAGGAAAATCTATCGAAACGATGAAAGTAGCTGAGATTATGCCGTGATAAAAGAAATCTGTTGCGTCCATAGCTTCAAGGGCTTCGCTCTTTCGGAAGTTCTTTCATCATTCATGTGGCAAATCGTCACCCGGAATTCGCTCCCGAATCTTAACCCCCTTTCCGCTTCCCCTCACTCACCCCACTTCAAACTCCCCACTCCTGTACTTGAAATCCGGGGTTCCTAGCTCCTGTCCATCTCGGAATCCTAAATCCGTATGATGTTTCCGGAGTGTAAAGTTGTTCTGGCCCTATAAACCGGTCTGGGGAAACCCATGCCGTCTTTGACGGTTGGGGTTGGGGTAACAATCTAACCCTAACCATCGTTTCGACTATGACCGGCTCCATGGTTTCCTGTCTGCCACCCGCCAAGGCCATAGAACACGGCCATGCAGCCCCGAAGTTAATAATCATCATGGTCGGCCTGCCCGCCAGGGGAAAAAGCTACATGGTGAGAAAATTGTCGAGATATCTAAACTGGTTACAGTACGAAGCCCGCGTCTTTAATGTTGGAGAGCGACGTCGCGAAGCACCACATCAAGAACTCAGTAACGGGAAGACAGAGGAATCGCGCCGCGGTGGAGGCCTATTTTCATCTTCAGCAGCCTTCTTCGACCCCACGAACCCTGATCTGGTTTCAGCCCGTGACCGGATTGCCCTCGAAACTCTAGATGAGCTCCTCGATTGGCTCTCCGAACAGGACAGCAGTAGTGTCGGGATACTTGATGCAACAAACAGTACGCGGAAGCGCCGCGAAATAGTCCTCTCACATATCCAGCGGAGGACAGGCACTCTCAACGAGGTACTGTTCGTTGAGAGTTGCTGCTTCGACAAAGACATACTCGAGCGCAATTTCCGACTGAAGCTCCACGGGCCGGACTACAAAAACAAAGATCCTGATGAAGCCCTCAAGGACTTTCGTGCAAGGGTTGCCTTCTATGAGAAGTCGTATGTTCCACTTGGAGAGGCTGAGGAGCAAGACAAGACTCCCTACCTACAGGTGATTGACGTTGGCCGGAAAATTAACACCCACTTGATCCAAGGATCCCTTTCAAGTCAAGTGGTTGAGTATATGCTCAATTTCAACCTGTCAGAACGTCAGATATGGATATTCTGCGGTGGCGAGAGCGTAGATGACAGCGTAGGCAGAATAGGAAGAAGATCGCACCTCACTGAAAACGGACGGCGGTATGCCACATCACTGGTACGGTTCATCCAAGAAGAGCGAGCACGCTGGGAAAAAAATAGGCAAAATCACAAATCCCAAGATCGTGATTCACTGAAGCTAAATGTTGGGAATACGGAACATAATGCTTTCGGTTCACAGACGGATATAAGTTCGCCTCGTCCTTTAGATTTCTGCATCTGGACTTCCACCATGCCTCAGACCACCCAGACTGCCTCGAAATTTGATAAAGAGCTCTTTGTTAAGTCTGAGATGAAGACGCTTGACGACCTCAATGCGGGCGACATGGCTGGACTAACGTTCGATGAGATTGCCATGCTACAACCCGCTGTTTATGCAGCCCGCAAACGGCATAAACTCCAGTACAGATGGCCTGGTCTCGGTGGAGAGTGCTATGTCGACCTCATCCACCGCCTGCGGCCCATCATTCTGGATCTGGAGCGCAGGAAGGACCATGTGCTGCTCGTGACACACCGGGCAGTCGTGCGCGTTCTTCTCTCCTACTTCTTGGATCTCCGCCGGGATGATCTAGCAGAGATGAGCATACCGAAAAACTGGGGCTTCTCTCTTGAGCCTGTATGTATTTCCCCCATGAAAAGCTGTGCTGTGGGAAGGCTTTTTGCTGACAAGAGCTTGATTTAGACACCATATGGCATCAAATTTAGTGCTTATTCCTATCGCCCGGAATCAAGCACATTCCACTTAGAGCCAGATGCTCAGAGCAGGTTCTTTCCCGCATAACCTCAACTCAAAAGTTAGCCATGAAAGAAGGAATTGGGTGGGATGTCGCAGTCTTGGCATCGTGCGTTATTAGGGTTCCTGTACATATAATTAAGTGCGCAATTGCATGAGCAGCTATGCTTCCGTACCGTAATAAAATGTTTCCCGAGAACTCTCCACACTGTTACTTCCAACCAACTCGATATTTATGGAGCTTAGGTATTTCTTTTGGCTATAGCAGGATAATAGTCAAATAACGGCCCCCAAAAAAATTGAGATCCATTACCAGCCAATGATTATCATGTTAGAAACCAATCACTTCAGTGGTTATTATATGGTTGAAAAGAAGAAGCATGAGTAAAAGTGAGATATGGTTACATAGTTCTGCAGCAGGTAAATTATGCCACTGCGCTTAGATAGGTTCACATAGCGGTGTGGGCTCAAAGATTCTGCCAATGCAGAGGTGCAGATAGCGGCAAAGGCGGTGATGAAACAACCTTCCTGCACCTCTCTATGACAGAAGCTTTAGCAACACTCCCAAGTTCGAGTCAATGGGTCTCAGCCCACGGCAAATATGAAGCAGGTATCAATGCATGGTAATTATTCAATTTCTCTGTGCCGGATATATAAGTCAAGATCACGTTCAATACAAAAAAAGCATATTCAAAATCCACTAGAAACAAAGGCTAAAGCTCCCGTACTTTCGTGACCAGACTTTGCAGAGAAGCAACGCTTGGAATCCTCGATCCTTGACCTCCATACCGGAGCGCGACCGCCACAACGCTCAAAGAGAGCAGAATCTTCGTAATTGGCTTCACGGTCGTGAGCCAGCGGCGTGCAGCATAGACTGGCCACAACTTGCTTCCGCCGGTGAGGTTGAAGGCAGACCAGTCAGGAAAGTAGGTGCTGAACCAGTACGATCGCGCCAGTCCAGGCCAGGAAGCAGCGTTGCGACCGAATTCGCCAATATACCAGTTAGAGCAATCTCCCGCGAAGACGGTGTTATTGAGCTGCTCATGGATCGCGTTGGTCGTGTAGTCCTCAACCGTCTGCTTGACTTCGAGGACGTCAGCCCAACGATCAATGAGCGGCGTGAAGAGTGACTTGATGGCATAATCGACTTGGGTCTCACACGCGAATAAGGCTGAGTTGTTGGCAGGGAATGTGTTGGGTCCAAATATAATGGCGAGATTAGGAAAGTTGTGGACGTAGGTGCCCAAGTATGCTTGTGCACCACGACACTCCTTCCATTGTTGGTGCAATGATCGCCCATCTCTGCCGATGATTTCCATAGGAGTTAGGAAATCAGAAACCTGGAACCCCGTAGCGAGGACGATGATATCGTAGTCGTCTTGAATTCCCGAGGAGCTGATAATCCCCTTCTCCGTGATCTCCTGGATCCCTTCAGGGAGTAGCTCAACGTTTGGCCGGCAAAGAGCGTCAAGATATCCAGGGTCAAAAATGCGGCGTTTGCACCCCAGTGGGAACTTAGGAATGATGTGCTGCCAGTACTTCTCTGGGGCCTTCGACTTGATGTATTCCTTTGACTCCTTCTCCTTGGCGATGCGAGCCTTTTGGCCCTTGGGGGTTGGGAAATAGGTCGTGGTCTCTTCATCCGCCTCCAGGAAAATGCTCAAGCGGAGCATACGCTGCCAGAGCGGCACCCAGCGGAACAGGAACTTGTCAAACTCCGTGTTGAGTCGGTTAGGTCGGTCGTGGAACCACTGTCCGCTGCGAGCGTACTGCTTCACAAAGCTGGCCTTCTGGGCCACTGACGGTACCACCTGGGCGGCACTGCAACCATTGCCGATGACAGCAACGCGCTTGTTCTTGTACGAGACTGAGTGGTTCCATCGTGCAGTGTGGAACATATGGCCCTTGAATTTCTCCATGCCTGGAAACTTGACGTCCCGCGGCAACGAGATGGCGCCAACTGCAGAGACAAAGATGGACGCGAAGCGCGAGTACTCAATTCCCGTTTTGATGTCCTTGATAAGAACCTCCCACTTGGCGATATCGCTGTGCCATTTGGCACCCGTACATTCGACCGATGAGTGGACATGCTTCCGGATATCGAATTTGTCAACCGTGTCTTCCATATCTATTGTCGGACACCAACGAGTAAGTCTTGCTCCGAAGCTGGTTTCTACGATTCATGCCGTATGCATTGAGCGGCAACAAGACTGGTAGAACTTACATTGAAGGATTTCAGGCTGCTCGCATAGCTCTTTTGACCAGTTTGGGTTCGGGTTGAAGCTGAAGGAGTAGAGATGTGATTTAAGATCACAGCCACTGCGAATTGGAGCGCATCGTCAGCTCTTGACATGCCAACGGCAAATGTATGGACAGATTGTTGGGATTTTTACATACCATCCGGGATAGGTGTTTAATCTCCACGTTCCTCCCACACCATCGAGCTTCTCATATATAACGAAATCATGAAAATTGAGCTCATGCTTCAAGCGATAGGCCATGGCAATGCCCGCCGGCCCTGCGCCAATGATGATGGCATCCAGTGATGTTGCGAGTTTCGACATGATAAAGAACAAAGTTTTGATCAATAGCTTAGAGTTAGAAGTCAACAGCTTTGAGTTAGAAGTTGCCTGTCTATATGTGCGGTGGGCAACAGGTTGTTAAGTTGTTCGGAAAAATCTCCGGAGTCAGAGCTTGCGCATCCCAGTTCCTAGCTCGCCACATTTTCCTACCAAAAGAGGTGGTTTACTTTCTCCGTCCTGGCTATCATACCATTCCCCGGCGGAAATGGTTAATTGCCGTCGGCCACGCATTCGTGGAGCGGATGTGATGTTGCCCTTGGGAGTGTGGATCAGTGGATCCTCGGAAACCAGATTCCGTTCACAGTTCTTTGGAGAAGGGAGACTCGGGATTATGCCCGAGATCCCCCACAACTCATACTTCAGCGGGGTGCGGGGATCCTATTACTATTAACGCATATAAAAAGTTGTTATAGCGAGAACGATATCTAGCCTGCGGAGATAACATCCGGCCTTGGATCTTCTTGAAGGCAGGAATCAACAGCGCTCGCAACCCAAGCCAAAAGATTGAAAAGATTAACACCTATTTAGGTATCTTATTCACAGTCGCTATTTCATTCGTCCCAGCAAGAAATTTTGTTTGTGTTGCCATGTCGACAAGTACAGTCACCTCCACCGAGAAGAGCCGCGGCCAATATCTTCACGAGGCCAAAAGCCTGAAGCTCGAATCGAGAGGGCTTGTACCTCTGGCCAGCGATGAAATCCGCATATCGATACGCTCCACCACCATTTGCGGCTCAGACGTACATTACTATACTCATTTTTGCAACGGCACTATCCAAGTCCGCGAAGCACTCTGCCTTGGCCACGAGGCTGCAGGTCAAGTCGTCGCGTTGGGATCCAACGCCTCCAAAGCAAATCCAAACTTAAAGGTTGGCGATTCTGTCGCCCTCGAATGTGGGGTGCCTTGCGGGCAATGTGATCACTGTCACAGCGGAAGGTACAATATCTGCCCAGACCTGCGCTTTCGCAGCTCCGGATCCAAGTTCCCTCACTACCAGGGGACACTGCAGGAATTTGTGGATCACCCAGCGAAATGGGTGCATCAACTTCCATCTGAGCTAAACTTTGAGGCTGGTGCCCTTCTCGAGCCACTGGCTGTTGCTATCCATGCCGTACGTAGGGCGGGCCTAGACATAATCTCCCCTCGACGAGCATGTCTCATTTTTGGCGCCGGTGCTGTAGGACTGTTGTGTGCTATGGCAGCACGCGCAGATGGGTGCCAACACGTTGTTATGGTCGACATTGATGAAGGTCGCCTTGGTTTTGCCCTGGAACATGGATTCGCTTCTGTCGTGTATGCGGTTAAGCCCAAAAGGGGAGCGAATTTGGAGGAGAATTTGGAAATTGCCAAAGCGACTGCCACGGAGATTGGGCAGTTGAAGTGGCCGAATGGAGAGCCTGTATGCAAAGTACAGCGAACATTTGAGTGCACGGGTGCCGAATCGTGCTTGCAATCTAGCATCTATGTAAGTGACAATCCGCGCCATACTTTATTCGCAGGCTAACCATTGTCTTCTGCAGGCGACTGCATCAGGCGGTAGCGTCATTCTCGTTGGCATGGGTATCCCCAATCATACACTGCCAATCTCTGATCTAACAGCTCGGGAAATCAATCTTGTCTCTACGTGGAGATACGCAGATGATTACCCAAGAGCGATTGAAATCGCGAAGGCATCGGTTATCAAGTCACCATTAGAAGGGAACACTTTACCTGACATGTCTCAGATGATAACTCACCGGTTTAGGGGGCTTGATCTTGTACAGGACGCTCTTGAAATGGCTAGAAAGACACGAGATGCTGATGGGAAGCTAGTGGTGAAGACAGTGGTAGATTTTTAAAGTAAAGTAAAGTGTCTGTAATCTACTTAATCAATTTCTATGGCTCCAGTGAAAGTGATTCTTATGTTAGAATTGGTCTGATATGCCCATTTAGCAAGGGGCTATATAATGCAGGAATCGTGCTGTACGATTCTGCAACCTTAGCCAACTGAATTGCCTTCATCTAGTCTAGGTAAATCGCGCTTATATAATCCTTCGCTATGTCGCTATCTCCTCGTCATAAAAATTCTGCACTTATGAAGCGATATTAACAAATCAACCAGACTTTCAACTTTGAAAACCGGTAGTGGTACACCGAATACTGTGGAGTGTTGAGAATGTTTTTATTTTGAAAAATGAAGGAAATTCATCGTTAACTAAACCACTTCCTAAAGCCTTCTATCATACTACCGGAATGAGATGCCCTTGTAACGTAGAAATATATAACTTCTATGGACTGCACTGAGCCTGAATGACAGTTATATTGCCCGCCATCCGGCCCTCCTGGCATCACCACCAGCCAAATCCTTTAGATAGTCTCTTACTCTGACCTCTATTCCCTTTGCATCTAATCCGAATCTGTCATAATTGCTAGGGTTTGAAGCCGAGTAGCCAAAACCGGTCATGCCAATACTTGCTGTCACGTATCGCGCCCAGGTCGTCGCAACATACTCCTCGACGCTAATGATGGGAGTGCCGTCCAACGGGAACACCGACTCGCGGTATGTCTTTTCCTGGCTATCAAAGTGCTCGAAACTCGGGGCGCTAACCACTCGCGTTGGAACCCCAGAGGCGGAGAGGCTCTCGGCCGCCGCAACGGCATAGTGTAGATTTGTCCCGCAGCTGGCGAGTGTGAGTTGCGCGTTATTTGTTTCTTTGACTACATACGCGCCCTTAGCCACCTTGAAGCGGTCAGTACCTGGTACAGAGCCGACAGGGTCACGGCCGAGTGAGAGCATAGACGGGCCAGTGGTCTTTGAGAGCGCGAGCATCCAGGCGCCGATAGTCTCTTCAGCATCACATGGCCGCATATAAGTTAGGTTTGGCATAGCCCGGTACAAGGAGTCCAGTTCAACGGGTTGGTGGGTTTGTCCATTTTGGCCCTCGGCGAAAGAGTCGTGCGTTGCGAAGTGAATGACAGGCAGGTGGCATAAAGCACCCATGCGAACTCCTGGAGCGGCCTGATAAGAATAATAATATTAGAATTGCTTTGCATAATAGTAAGAAAGCGAGATAACTTACATATAGATAAAACATAAAGAAGGTGGCGGTGATAGGGAGGAAGGTACCCGGGTTGTAAGCCGCAATACCATTAGAGATGGATGCCATGGCATGCTCACGGATTCCATACCGTAGGTAGCGTCCTGTATTTCCCACGGATGGGTGAAATACCTCGGAAGCCTCATAAGGCACCTTGTTGGAGTTAACCAGGTCGGCACCACCACCAAACAAGGCTGGATGTGATTTCCACATGTTCTCGATGATGGCCCCGTTAACGTCACGAGTGGCTTGGCCACGGAAGGCCTTCGAGTCTATTGTTTCGAGCACCTTGTACCACTCGTCCCCGTTATCACCCGTTTGCCTTTTGTAAAATTCCTTGGCCAAGTCCGGATGAGCTGACTGGTAGCGCTGGAGCCGATCGTCCCACTCACTCTGGAGCTTCTCGCCATGTTGTTTTCTTTCCCGGAAATAGTCTAGGGACTCGGCTGGGATCTGATGCGTTGACGAGGGATCCTGCCCAGCCAGGCGCTTGGAAAGAGCTACACTCTCTGGATCAATGGCACCGTGGTGAGCCTTGTATGTTCCTGCATTAGAAGTGCCGAGACCAATTACTGTTCGGACGTTGATAAAGACTGGTTTCCCTTTAAGGGACCCAGCCGAGTGAAGTGCTGAAACGACAGCCTGAACATCATAGGAGCCGTCAGCGACCTCCAAAACGTGCCATCCGCACGATTGCATCTTGTTGTTAACATCTTCAACATTGATCCAGTCGAGAGGCCCATCACAGGTCACCTGGTTATTGTCGTATATCACGACGAGGTTATCCAGCTGCAGGCTTCCGGCTAACGAGATGGCCTCGAGCGCGACTCCTTCCATCAAGCAGCCATCTCCCGTCATACAGTATACACGAGAGCTTACGACTTCGAAGTCTGGTCGGTTGAAGCGCGCTGCGAGGTTTTTAGACGCAATAGCAAGCCCGACGGCATTGGCGATTCCCTGGCCCAACGGTCCCGTAGTGATTTCCACTGCTGGCTCCTCAATTTCTGGGTGGGCGTGGCATCTAGTAGTATAACCGTTTGTTTTCGCACTCCCGTAACCTTTGATCTGGTCCATAGACCAGGCGTCATAACCGACGAGATGGTTCAAGGCATATAAGAACATTGCGGTATGGCCTGCAAAATCCCAACGTTAATACAAGACTTTGTAAGGGGCCGAGCTGCATACCATTGGAGAGAACAAAGCGGTCTCTATCAAACCAATCTGGATTCGATGGATTGTACCGCATCGTGTACTTGTAGAGGGCCACACCAATGGCAGCCATGCCAATTGCCGAGCCTCCATGTCCTCCACCATTCTGGTTACAGATGTCAAAGATAAAATTTCTCAGCGAAAGAACAGCACGGTCGTCATCGTCGAGGTTCTCTCTCCAGCCTTTGAGCTGAACGGTACCCAAAGGCTTCTCCTTCTCCGCCAGAGGCATTAGAACTGTCGAAATCTGATATTTCACCTTGATCAAGAAGTAGAACTGTGATGGTAGTTTCTCTGTGTATAGACTGATTTGACGTGTCTTAACTAGAAATTTTCATTTGCCAGAAATTCCCGGACGAGTGGTATGTAGTCGATATAAACTCTTTTGGAGTTTTCAGCTTATTCTATAGCGACCTAGATCTCAAGGTTCCCACCAGGCCTGACAGCCCGAATTTGCGGAATTGGGATTCCGCCCTCTCCGGGGCCCCGCAAAGGGGCATAGATGGTGTTTTCTTCGCCACGCCTGTGTGTGTGGAAATCGTCGAGGCTCACGAGGACAACTGCTCTGGTACATTTGGAGTCGGACTTGCAGCGCAAACAGGAATTTAGTCTGCAGCGTAGTCCCGTAGTCTCGGCCGTCGGTTGCGAACTGCTGCTGGGATCTGCATCAATTCGCGGGATCCATCTTCCGATTCCAAGACTTCTCGCACAGCAAACTGCGGGGACCCCACCAGTTAAGCGTGGCGCTACGGAAATCCGAAATCTTTGGCCAAAAGCTCACTTCTTGTTCTCGTCTTTCTTCTCCTGGCTTTTCTTTTATCTTATACATATGTCAGTTACTTCCATTGCAATAGCTTCTCCAGTCAACAAACAACTTTCTGATCGAAGTATCATATATCTCAGGTGGACAACACAATCTAAACTCTCATCAATATACACCTACTCGCACACCAAAATCCCCCACTAATACCCATCCACTTGTGCGCAATGGCAGCACAGCCACCCCCAACGACAGGCAAGGCGGTTCTTGATCGAAACCCAGACAAGTTCCTGACGCGATCTGTACATGACCTTATTTCTCTCAAAGGACGTACTATTGTCATCACTGGAGGTGGTCGTGGGCTCGGCCTGGCCTTTGGTTTTGCAGTTGCTGAGGTTGGGGGTAATGTTGCCATTATTGATCTGCTTGACGAGCCACACGATCATTTCAAGAAGCTTGAGACGGAGTTCGGTGTCAAGGTCAAGTTGTACAAGTATGTTTCTCCGTGGCCCCAGAGCGTAAATATTGAAGTGCAGATATCGAAAAAGCATCGAAGATGTGATAAAATGGTCTTTACAATGCTAAGATGCGAATTTGTGTACACAGGAGCGATGTTACAAATCATGCTGGCCTCCAGGTCACCTTCGACGAGATCGTAAAGGATTTCGGGCGCATCGACGGCTTGTAAGAGCACCTTCTCTCCTAACCCCAAATCTCCATAGACCATCTTGGCTCATAGGAATAACCAACAGAATAACGGCCGCCGGAATCTGCCCTGACGAGCCTTTCATGAAGCGCTCCCCTGAATCCGTCGCCCGGTGCATGAACATCAACGTGCTTGGTACGTACTACGCTGCCCAGCTGGCCGCAACCCAAATGTCCAAGCAGGCGCCTACAGATTTCAACCCGCGTGGTGGTTCGATTGTGCTCATCGCATCAATCGCTGCCCATGTTGCTAGTAAGGGACAGACAACGAGCGACTATTGTGCCAGCAAGGGCGCCGTCCTCTCCCTGGCGAAGGCGCTGGGCGTCGAGCTGGCAGCGTTCGGAATTCGCGTCAACTCGATATCCCCTGGGTAAGTCCGCCTGTTCGACCACTTTGTGGCATTTGCTAGTTTTCTTGCATGTTTTCTTGCATAGAATCTAACAAGGAAATCCAGGTACATGCTGACGGACATGACCATCGATCTATGTGATCGCTACCCCTGGCTAGCCGACATCATGACAAACGAGCCGCCCATGCGCCGGATCGGTGACCGGACAGATCTGAAAGTCCCGGTAGTATACCTCCTATCCGACGCTAGCGCGTATCACACATCGGATGATATCTTGATCACGGGCGGAATCCATGCGGGGAGATTGATGTAAAGACGCGATGTTCTAACGAGCTGCATATAAAGAGATGATTGGATCACAGTTGAATTTCCGTAGTCTCAATGAAGGATATGACTTTGCTGTTGTAGGACTGTCTACAAGTATATGACCAAAATAAACGAGAATATAGTCAACAGTTACTATCCCTTTCGCGCCATTCTGCTATGCACCAACAGTGATGACTTCGTTAGCTTCATATGATTTTCAAACACTATTATTTAACAAACTGCAAGTGATGGCTAGAAATGATGATTGTATTGATTTGATTTGATTTCATACTCGGTTCCAGCAGCTTTGCCAGCCGCTATGCCGGAAAGGACAGCTCCAGCTGGTTGCCGAAGCGTGCTGGGATTGGCCGGTACGCTCTACTTTATCATGTGTCTATGACCAGCAACCCCTTTTACCTGTCTTTTTTGTCTCGCTTCTATCCTCGTCTATTTACATATTCGCTTATAAAAGTGCTCTCTATATAACAAAGAATTGATTCATGTTCCTTGGCAGTCGCTTCTGCTGTCCTTCTTGTCTCCTCGTACCTGCAGTCTCCCCCCAGTGCGTTGACTCTGTCTATGCCGTGATCCCAAATTACCCAAGGATCTGCGTTTGTTCCATGAATCTTATTGGTTTCGTGGCTGCTTTGCGCTCGTTCAAGATTGCCCGTAAGTCGCTCCGTCTCAGGATTCCGGAAAGTTCCTGGCGTCGTAGGTCACCGAATTTCCTACATCTCATAAGCAAATGCATCACTGTCTGTCTACCCTCCCCGCAGACACAATTTGGGGATGTGATCTCCGGGACGCGCCTCCGGTAAAGGAAGTCCCTGAGGCCAATCTTCTCTGTGCACATTTGGATTAGTAGGGAGCTGTGTCTTTTGCTGCGTTTCTCATGTAAGCATAGCACTCTATGAGTTGGTTGGGGGGTGTATCTGTAACAAGCCCTCCCCCTTGCCTCTATGCTCCAGCAATACTCCCACTCTTTCTGAGTTTCCTGTTTGATCCAAGTCTTCAACGTGCTTCGTAGAGGGTATAGTCGTGTTGGGGTGTTTGCACAATTCCGACGCACATTGGTTCGTTTGCCCTCCAGCCAGCGGCCTCTTTTGCTGCAATATCTGCCTTCTCATTTCCTGGGATGCCGGTGTGCGCTGGGACTCATCTCACTTCTACCAGTATTCCTGATAGTTTGAAGGCGATTAGTTAGCTGTACAATGTCGGCGGCTATGTACGCCCCGGATCCGCTAGATGGGTTACCGACTGTCCTGATAGCTGCTTGGTTGTCCGTGTAGATGATCAGTTTCTTCTGTCGGTTTCCGTTCTCCCAGTCTTCTAGGGCTATTATGAGTGCGAGTCTAATGCCTTGTAGCTCGGCCGCGTATACTGTTGACGTGGTACTGTCTCCCATGTACACTTTCATTGTTGTTCTAGTCATTAGTGACAATGCTGCCGCGCCCACCTGGCTATTGATACCGCTGCCGTCTGTGTAGATGTGAAGGTGGCCGTGGGTGTTTGCTGTTAGCTCCTGGTGTCTTTTCGTGGCTTTCCCCCCCGTTTGTCTCAATGTAAATTCGACGTCCTTGCCACCATGGGGGTGCTAGGTATGGTAGGATAATCGTATATCCTGGAGGTCTGCCTCTGGCGGAGTTGGGAAGAAGGTTTCCTTGAGCAACTCTGCTTTGCTTTCCGGTTCCGAGTAGGTTTCTTCAGTTTGAGGGTTCCTTAGTGTTGGTGTTGCCGTTACCACCGCCTCTCCTCGTTTGTTCGCCCACCTCGCAAGCCGCCACATGCCCTGTGGTGATTGCGACGCGTTTTCGAGACATTGCCTGTGTGCTTGCTGTAGCGCCTTTTTGATTTCGAGCGGCTCGGTAGGCTTCCCAACTGTCTTCTGTGTGTTCGCGGCTATTTTGACGTTTCAAACGTCTAGTCTTGGCTTGTATGTCCTTACATTGTTGAGTCCACCCTGCTTTGGCCCTCGGGCAGAGGCGCCTCATCGACGTTGATCTTTGAATTGCTTCGTTGACTGCCATGACGATGTCCTCAACGTACCGGTCCACTCCACTTCCGATGATTTGGTCGAACCAACTTTCGGTTGCATAGCACAAGTCAATGCTAGATGTTGAGTTCCTATCGTCGTAGGTGATTGTCCCTGGGGGGCGTGCTTTTGAGTCCGCACGAATGGATGATGTCAATCAATTCCTCTGCCTCTGCCTCTGGGTGGGTGACGTCCGGGCCGCCCCAGTGATGGAGGTTGAAGTCTCCCAGGATCATTTGATCCAAGTGTGTGTTTTCTTGTAGCGCCTGCTGCATTCCGGGAAGGCACCCTCTCCGATTCTCTGTGCGCTGTGGTGGATTGTAGACATTATGGATTGCCATTTCTTTGGCGTCTTGTTCTTCGTGTTCCATACATTTCACAGTGATAGTACATAAATCCCTTGTGTGTTCCGTGACTTTCCAAGTCGCCTTGTCGAGCCTCTTGTTGACGAAGAAACATACCCTTGCAGGCTCATCCTTCGTATCTTGTGGGAAGATAAGGTGGAAGAATTCAGGCATCAGGTTGTAGATAGTCGACATGAATGAGTTTCTCCACGGTTCTTGAATTGCTAGGATGTCGTATTCCAGTATGTTCGGATCCCGGAGGAGAGTTGCCATTACGATGTCCTTGGATCTCATAACGTTATACTGCAGGATAGATAGCGTCTTTGTACTATTCATTATTCGGCTGCTGGGTTTGGGCCCTGAAGTGTATGTTTGCTGAGATAGCTTCTAAAGCCCTTCTGGAGGGCATTGGTGTCTTATGTGGTCGGGCTATTTTCTGTCATGACCACGTCCTCGCCTTCCTCTTCCACCTCATTCCCCGTTCCAGTGTTGATCCGCTTTGGTAGCCTCTTATGGGGCGATATGCTTCTGTTTCCTTGGATACTCTGAGAAGAGGTGGGGTTTACTCGTGGCCGTCGGCATCCTGGTCCAGGTACAGTGGTCGATTCCTTCTGTGACGTTCCTCTTGGTGTCGGTTGCGGCGGGAGCATTGATGTGTACAGCCCCCCTTCGCATGGGGACGAAGTTATATGGTTGACGTGAGTCGTATGCGGACTTGACCTTAGCTAGATTCTTCTTTCTAACCGGGCATTTGTTGTTCCAGGCCTCGTGTGGACCTTTGCAGGTTGCACATTTCCTCTGAGCATCCTTGTTGGCCTTGGTGGGGCAATCCTTCGAGCTGTGTAACTCAATGCAGTAGCCACATGCGGTTTGTGTCGCACACTGGGTTCCTATGTGGCTATATCCTTGGCAGTTATAGCATTGCTTCAGTCGACACTGTCTGTCGTATCTCTCACATTGAAACACCTCCCCTTGCCAAATCAACCCCTCGTCAATGATCTTGTTCGCATCTTCCGGGCGAACGAATTCGATGATGATAGATGATGCTGATTTTGTTGTAGCAGATCTTGAGAGCCATCCTATGTATTTGATGTCGGCTAATGGTATGAATGGTTTGTTGTCCAGCAGCAGCTCTTCCTTGATTTCTTCAAACTTTGCCATGTCCATAGACCTCGTGCGTATGCCGTATGCGATGATCCCGTATGTTGGAACCCTCACAGGTGCTCCATTATCAATCCTTCCGGACCAGTCATCTGCGAATTGTCTGAGTGCCTCTACGAAGGAAGACGTCAGTCAGTCGATTGGAAAGCGAATTGTGGTTTCCCTGAGGCGGAGCCGACTCACTGGGAGACTGGCGAGCAAGACCACGGAGACGGGAGAGGTGGTGAGACAGCTGGCGTGGAATGTGACTGCGGGGTAACGGTAGACGGGTAGGATCCAAACTAGTTTCGGCTCCATCATCCGTCATTAATAAGTTGTGTTTCGAAGCCGTACGGTATTCAACGAATCTTAGTATAACTTCAAGGCGAGAACTGTAAGGCACGCGTGGCTATCTTCGCAGGGTTCAAAAATGAATCCAAAATAGATAGCAAAGCGAAATTCGTCGTTTCCTTCCTTGACAATGGATATATGAGATGGGATATCTCGAAGGATAAGAGAGTCAGTGGGCAAATCAAACCATGGAGGCCATGGAATTAAAAGGGGTAGCCAGTCTACCGCTGGCCGGCTTCCCCACCTACTGACGCTATCCTAGTCTTCTGACACATGCACATACACACACCCCTCTCTGAGAAAAATACCAACCATGATATGCAATTGATGTTTCCCCGCAATCATTACGACGTTTTGACTGCTCGTATCTTATCAGGCATGTTTAGTTTAAACGTGCAATGAATACTACTTGTGGCTCAATACATCACCACCACCACCAAAATCCCTTACGGCGCCGCAAAGGGGTTAGGGCGATCGCTCCGCAAACAATCCCCAACCCGACCGCACACCCCCTTCCTTCCGGATTCCTTTTCCGATCAATTCTCTGGAATGGAGCCGCCATCACCGAAGCATGAACCCAAAAGAAAGCATGTCACAACGGCATGTGTTGCGTGCCGGGAAAGTAAGGTGAAGGTATATCTTCGAGCCCCATCTCTGCTCGCTCAAGCCAGAGGCTTCGAAATTGACCATCCAACTAGTGTAATGGAGCAACACCGACCTGCTCAAACTGCCAAAGCAAGGGCAAGGACTGTCGATACCAGGCCCGAGAAGATAAGCGCAAGTCAGTACTGCCTTCCCCTCCACCATCAACCAGCAAGATATGCTGACCTCTTAGGCTCTCCCTTCGCGTCGCGATCGAGCTTCTTTTCAGCAGAGTCCAGCAGCTCTCGCAATTCATTACTGATCAAAACTTGGATTTGCCATCGATGCCGCCAGACGACAAAGAGACATTGTCGGGCATCCTGCGAACCCTAGGGCTACCCCAACATACAACCTCGCAGGACGGAGTAGACAGCGAGAATGGCGCAATGCAGACACCTCCAGCTGCTCAGTGGCTAGACCAGAGAATGGAACCACCGCCTCAGAACGCAGGAGCACGAGGAACAAATGCAACCGAGATGCCTCGTTCAGAAGATCCCACAAGTAGCTCGCTCCCAGCAGTACGAGGCTTACTTGAACTTGCGAACGCAGCTGGCAACATGGGTGACATCGGTCAAAATACAAGCAGCTGGGACTGGAATATGGCGGTTGAGGCTATGTCGCAGGAGCATGTGGTGCAACGTGGGTATGTGCCAGCAGGTCCTGCGGTGCAGGCTTTCGCTGGTAATGTCTCGACTCAATCCCAACAACAGTCCGTCTCGAGTGAAATACCAAGCTATCCCTCGCTAGAGGATGATGGCATGAGTACCACTCAAAGTGTCGACGAGCTCGTAGACAAGCTCTCCGATCGAGTGGGAACTCTCCACATTAGACCAGGCGGCCACATCCGCTTCTACGGATCGACATCAAACTTCAATCTCTTGGACACGCCGGCTTCGGACGTCAGCATGAACGTGCATTGGACTATCCGGAATGATGGGGTCGAGCATCTGGAGCGACTAGGAGTCAGCAAGGAAGTTCCGACCAGTATTGAGGACCATCTTATGAATCTTTATTTCACCTGGCAAGACCCTTCATTTCACGCCGTTGATCGCACAATGTTCGAGGAGGCAAGAGTGATATGGTGTGATAAGGGAGAAGATACTTCTTATTATTCAGAGGCTCTATTGAATGCCATGTAAGCCCAAAATATATTCTCTTTCTCTTCCAAGGTATAAAGCTAAATTAGCCCGAGAAAGCTGCGCTCTGGGAGCGGCATTTGACACTCGACACCACCCGGCGTTTGTGACATTTCCTAGGTCACTCGCCGACTTCTTCGCCGACAGGGCAAAGGCGCTGCTGGAAATAGAACTGGACTCGCCCTGCGTTGCTACCATCCAAGCCCTGGTTCTCCTGAGCGCACACGACATAGGATGTGGCAGGGATGCTAGAGGATGGCTCTTCAGTGGTGGGTTGTTCGCTTGTCTATGACAAGCTGCCATGAACTTCAGCTGACTTGCCTTGTGCTAGGTATGGCAATGCGACTATCATTCAATCTAGCGTTGCACCATGACCTCAAACCCTATGTAGCCAAGGGGGCAGTAACTGCTGCCGAGGCTGACCTGCGCCGAACGGTCTTCTGGGCTGCTTTTGTGGTAGACCAGTAAGAGAACTCTTCAAACCTACAATTCATGTCATGAATACTGACCGATGTCACAGCGTCTGGAGCTTTTATCTGGGCCAGCCATTCCGCATGTCAATGAAAGGTGTCAGCCTAGAAAAACCACGGTCAACAGCACATTTAAGGCCTCCTAGACAATGGACCCCTTATGTGTCCCCGACAACTGCGAACACTTCCATCCCTATGGCTGATTGTGTAGAAGAAGTATGTATATATCAGGTTCTACTCTTTGAGGCCATGGCCCCTTTAAGCGATACATTGTAAGTTTGACGACAATTGCGAGAATGTGTAGAATAACTTCTAATTATTTTGCCATTTTTTCTCTAGATACGGCAGTGAGACAACATCGAGGAGTTCTTTGCAAGAACTCAATTCCCAGACTGTTACAAAACTCCAAAATTGGAAGACCAATCTTCCAGTCGAGCTACACGTGGATATTGACAATCGCGAGGCTACTTACTTGCCGCATGTCATCCTGCTTCAGTAGGCTGAATCCCTCCCTCAGATATAATATAATTTCTCTTCCTAACAATCACAATGTAGCATGCAATACTATCAAAGCGTCATCTATGCCTATCGCCCCTGGATGTCAAAAAGCCATATGCAGCTGCAGCGGGGTCATAGCCCTGACTATGCACGAAAAATGTGTATGGACTCGGCCAGCACCATCGCACAGCTGCTGCACCTCTACGAAGAGCGATACACCTTTCGCAGGATCAACATCCAAGCCGTGGCGATCACATTCTCCGCCGCGTTACTACTCGTCTTTGCTACTGTCTTCCACTACCAGCAGGAAAGAGAAGATGAAATACTGGCCGACCTGAGTGTTTGCTTCCGAGCACTAGACGAGCTCGCCCCTTCGTGGGATACAGCCAAACGAGCTCGAGACTTTCTCATCCGGCTGCAGCGGCACTGGGAGCGGCAGGTACGGTCGAGCACCTTGGTTGGTGCTCGCGACGACACTAGCTCCACGAGGTCGTCGAGCTTTTCAGGTGCGAGGAAACGGCCGCATTCATCCATCCGGCCTGGCGACGAGAACAGCGAAACCCGGCCCGTACGCCTACGGAGCGAAACAGCATCGTCGTTGCAGAGGGAGTACTGGGCTGACAACAGCATTGCAGACAACAATGGAATTGGTGCCAATTTCGGCATGGCGGCAAACTTTGGGATGGATATTGATTTCGACTGGATGCTTGCGTCGAGTATGGAGGTTATGCCAGGGAACTGGGGAAATATCTTTCAAGTGCCGCCAAGCCCTAATGTTCCCACCTACTTTGGCCGGTGAGTACTTGTGTTTCTCATCACTTATCTTTTTGCGGCCTGTGAATAGCAAAGATTGAAAAGGGCGTCTGTCAAGGACAACAGCGGTGACTTTGAAACCCTAATACCCTTGGGTTTTGTTGTTATGAGTTGTTAGCATTTACCCTACCATGGATTAAATTCCTATGATTCAGGGGTTTTTTCTACCTAAATAAACTCTTTATCCTTTAAAACATTCAATGATTAAACAGGTTTTTCTTGAGATATATTAACATTAAGAATGCGATGGTAAATTAACTTAACTCGGGCTGGCAGGCGAATGCGAATACGGGGCAAATAATGAACTTGCTCGAAGATCAGGATTGGGCGTTGTGCGATAAGGATTGTGGGTGGTGCGGGCATTGCGCTGATGGTATTTTGTTTGGTGCACTAGGATAGTACGTGGAACGTGTTGAATGGCCATGTTACGAAGTATTAAAGAAGAAAAGAAGGTTTGAATTCTATTGTGGTATCTCGATCGGGGCCATTGACGTCACCGCGCATCTCATATTTCCACGACTTCCCCGCGATGCGGTTGCCCTGCCCCCAAACTGAATGCTCAATCCATTCAAGGTTACCAATAATAGGCGTGGTAATGAACACTCCGCTCACTCCAGGAATGAGAAATCTGCTGTATTTCGGGGACGAAAAATTCGAGTACTGTGGACTAGATGAGACAAAGGGTCGATTCAACTGGCGTCTTGCAAAACCCCAATCCTGCTACCTCCGCTCAATCCACAACTAAACAGCCTAAGCTAGACCTTTATCGTTTGAACGACAGTCACCCACACCATCTAAGTCAAGTAGGCCATCTCAAGTAGGTGGGTGAATCACCACCTCTCTGGATCTAAATGTTGCCGGGCCTGTGCATCTGAGGTTGGGTGAGCGACCATCTCATTACTGATGAGTAAGTTGGCAATGAAAAGTTCACTTTCTCTCATTTTATACACAAGTATCCCTTGCACGTGTCGCCGTTGAGCGTATCGCTTACTCTCAGATGGCTTGCAGGGTTAGTGAAGGGAGGCCGGAGAGAGCACTTTCCGAGTCTTCATTTTTTGATTGCTTTGATTGATGCCTATCTCCCTTTGCATGTCCTGGGTAACCCACTCGTATATCTTTCCTTAGAAGGGAACCACTCGTACCTATACGTCAGAGCAAGCATTCAGAGCGGGTTCTTGAGCTTACGAGTAATAGACTTCTTGCTCTTCTCTTTGACTTGCTACTTCCCCTTGGGGAAGACGAAATCCACTCGACTCCTGGAGCGAATTCGCCGAATTCGATAATGAAAATATTCCCAGTATGACATCCAATGCGGACCCTCTATATCAAAGTTATTACAATAAATATGGTGCCTTATATAATTTCTAGAAGCTAAGGTTTAAGTTAGTATGTGATTAACAGATTTGTGGCCGATACTGTACTCTCAAATCTCTGGTCTGAATCCCCGAAGTATTATTCCATCATTGAAGGTAGCTGTGACATGGTCACGTGCTAGCATAGCGAAACATGCGAACTTGATTTTTCGCATGCCCACTAGTCTCCCGTGCTCGCATGTTCTCTGATGCTGGATTTTTTGGTATTAAGTTACTGATTTAAATTCGCCTATACAGTAATTGTCCTCCGAGTTCGCAGGCTCCTGCCCAGATGCGAAAAGTCAAGTTCGCAGGTCCATAAAAACGTTACAGAAAAGAAAAGTTGGGGCCTTTCAGAGAATATCTCCAGCTCAGGGCCACCGTTCAGAAATATGCGGTGCCCCAGCAGTTTAATATTTCTCTCTTTGAAAGATTGTACACGGAACGGAAGTCAACACCGCAAGTGTGGAAATAGGAACAGTTCTCATCATCTCGTACCAAGAGATACCCACCCTGGATCGGTGACTGAAACAGCAAAGTCCTTCAATCCCGGCATGAACAATTTCGCATTGTCAAATTGCATCATAATATGCTTTCTCATCCAACGGAAATCGTCCTCGTCGAGTATTGCAATGTCGTGCGATTTTCGGATTGGCATTGCATCTTTAAGGGCAAAAGTTAGAAGCGGTAGGCCTCTTACGCCGCCACGGCCAGTTTGACTTCCGGACCAGGTAAAAAATATTACGGTTGTGGTCATGTTATCGATTATCCTGTTAACGGTGTTAAAAGCCCTTTCGGCTATTTCCCCCTGCTCTATAATAACTATTTGCCTGTTTCCGAATTTCGGGACTATAACACGAAGCTCCTATCAAGAAATAATATAGTTCCAAGGTTTAAAGACATAGAACGTAAGGAAACCTTTATGCCGGATTTATCCGGACAAATATACAACAAGATACTTAAGCATTGCTATTAGCAACGAGAACAAGGATTCGAGTTACCGAACTTGCACAATAGACTAAACCTGCAAATCTGCTTTTATACAGTACTTACTTATTAGCAGGTAACGGTAAATGCATTATTCGACTTAATTTGTCAGCACAGAACCTCAAACCATTAATTGGCTGTTGACTTATGACCATGGGCTGAATTTCCATCTTCTATGAATAGGGGCTCGGCGGAAGGACGTGTAATTAGTACGTGCAAATGCTTCGAGGATATGCTGGAGAAGTTCGAGAACCTGTGCGAGGTAGTCGGATTGAAGGAATGCGCCAGACTTGCCATGGCCCTCGACGAATATTTTAGGAGATTTGTACCCGTAGCCAATAGCTCCCCACGCATTTACAGGTGTAGTATGGTCTCTATGAAATTGATACTGGATACATGTCTCGCAGGTCCTCTCGTGTCGGTTACGTGTTACTTTCTCCTTTGCTGTACGGCCTCCTATAAGGAAAGTTACTTCATCTGACCATAGGGCTTTCAACCACTCAATCGTCCAAAAGATATGCGCTATAGCCCATAGAAAGCGTGCCTGAACTTGAGCCAGAGTTGAATATGGCTTCTGACACGCTACGCAACGGTAGTATTTTCTCTGGTGGAGTCTGCAAGCTCCTCCCAGCCCTTCCACCACTGCATTTTACGCGTCTCCCAAGACTGCGCACAATATAAGATAACCTCGTCGGCCTCCGCATCTGAGAGCTTAATGGTGGTGGTGGTGGAGGGGAGGATACCACTAGCACCACCCACCTTAGCACGGCATTTTGTGCTTCATTGCCAACCGTTGTCACAGAAACCAACTCTTTAACTAGTGAGGCTGAAATCCGCAGCGAGGCTATTCAATTTCTTGAAGGACGATCTTTACAAGTCATCGAGAGATTTAATGATTCAAAAACCTACATAAAACCTTCTTGAAATGACCTAAAAGTTGGTGTAAAGACAATTGTATACTCCGAGACTTATTAAAATGATTTTTAGAAGTTTTAGGTAGCAGCGTTGTGTTGTTCGAAATTTTGCCTATGAAGAATTTACACCGTCTCATAGATGGAATGAAATCCCGAATCTTAGCGCCAAGGGACTTTACGTTGCGGCGATTTTGGAACAAGGGATTTGGGCGCTATTCTCAAACCAAATGAAGAAGTACAAAAGTCCCCTGTACTCTCCATTTTTTTCCTTTTCCATTATTTTACACTCTCTTTCTCGGGCATCTTATGAGCAAGATGGTACTATTCTCTCCGAAAACAATGATGATAGAGATGGTGTAAGAGGAAAGAGAGGAGCAGCAAAGAGCTTTAAATCAGATTGAGAACTCTTTTCGGTTTTGTTGCACGGCGAGGTTGTGCTTCAATCGTATTCGTACTCGCTTACTTCCGATTCTCCGCAAACTTCACAAAAAACATGGCCAATATGACATTTACACATGTTCAACATTCTTCACTCTTCATGCCCGAAGTCATTGAAGCACAAAATCATTTGTGATTTAGCCAAATCTACTATTAGAGAGTAAAAGCACACAACTACTCAGCAGGCATCAACCGGCATACACCTCCATTCGACATCCTCCTACCCCCCGACAAGTTCATCATTTGCCTTATACCATGACGGACATTCACCAAACTCGCTTACTAAACGACCTGAAGAGCCTCTTCAAATCAGGCAGATACTCAGACTTGACTATATGTTGCGGCACCCACGAATTCAAAGTCCATCGAGCCATAATATGTCAACGGTCTCGGTTTTTCGCAGCAGCTTGTAATGGGCAATTTCAGGTAATTAGCTTTATATGCACCATAAGTTCTTGCTGATTTATAGTAGGAAGCAGCGACTGGTAGGATTTTGTTAGATGAAGATAATCCCAGCGCTGTTGAACGGATGCTTTGGTATTTATATGCTCTTGATTATGATGATGCGAGCTGTTCTTCCCCGGTCGAATCTGGTTCTACTTCTGAAGATCATGTTGCCGAAGCAGTTGAAAGAGATGCCGAGGGGGCTGCTTCGGATGTAGAAAGTCATGGAGCCGAATCAGACACGGCTGAGCCTTCAACACAAACCAGACCAGGACAATTTATCGACAGTCAGTGGAGGCAACCAAGACGGTCCAGTGCCTACAGCAGATACATTACTCGGCAACGTTCAAGTCTATTCCATTGCCGACAAGTATGATATACCCGAGCTTAAGGAACTAGCAAAGACGAAATTCCTGGTCCAGGTTCATCATCTGCTCTCCACAGATTATTACCCTGAAATAATCAAAGCAATCTACGAATCCACGCCAAGCAGTGACCGAGGTCTTCGGGATGCTGTATCCTTGGCTTGTGTAGAGAATATCAGAACCTTGGTGAATGACCCAATTTTCAGTGCTCTTTTGAGAGACATTGGAGAATTTGGATTTAATGTTTTGTGCGAATCTTTGAAGTCTGATAACGATCGATTGGACCAGATGTCAGCATCAAAGACAGTATTGGAGGATGAGATTGAAGAAATCAGGTCCGAACTTGAGAGTCATGAGCTCGAAAGAGACCGACACAAGGAACAATTGCAGCAGGTTGTAAAAGTTATCAGTAGTCATGGGAATTGCAGACATTGTGATGTTGACTTTAACGGACGCATTGATGGAGATGACCCGAGAACTTTGAGATGTGGTAAGTGCCATACGAGGCATCGGTAATCACGAGCACTAGCTTGTGGGATAGAGGATTCTTAGGCTGAAGGTGCTCAGGGAGGTCCTTGGAGGATTTCTCCGTGTAAGGGATAGAGAGGCTTTGAGCGTCACACTCCACCATTTTGGCACGGTCAAATTGATGTATCTTACCTTTTTTTACACATCTTTCTGGTATTGTTGGCATGTCTCCGTCGCTTATGAATGTCTTTGACACTTGCCCAGAGATTGTCAAGCTCGACCGCGGGAATTGCACCAGTGCAACTCAAAGCAACTAGAAACCACTTTCTCATGTCTTGCCTGAAAACCACCCTGAAAACTAACCTCTTGTAGATCCGTGTGAGGTGGATGGTAGGCAATAAGTCAATTTGAATCTTTTCAATTCAGTACAGAACTAATCTCTGCTCCTCCTTAGAGGTGCAGGAGAAGTCTCGCTTTATAGAAGCTCCTAAGCCCTAATATTACGTCAACTCTGTTAACTCCGTAAACTCCATCCACTAGAACTGCTCAATTCCTGATTGATTTATAATAGCAGATGAAGACTTCCTTAGATCAGACGAAAGGTCACATGACCAATACAGCCTCCACATATCACAATCCGCTACCCGTGTTAAACCTGTTCAAACTGGAGGTCTGAGCTGAAATACCATCCTCTGTTATACTTGTAGATAATCTAGGTATATTTTAGGAAGCTATAAGTGTTAGAAGTACTCTAAATAGACACAAAAGAATCTAGAAAAAGCAATAACCCTAGATGAATTAAGAAACCTCTAGAGAATAGTTAATACTATTTAGTAAGAGAAACATTCTGTGAGGTGGGTGGTAGGCAATAAGTCAAATTGAATCTCATATGAGGGTAAACAAGTATTAGATTCAGTACAGAACTAATCTCTGCCCCTCCTTAGAGGTGCAGGAGAAGCCTCGCTTTATAGAAGCTCTTAAACCCTAATATTATGTAAACTCTGATAACTCCGTAATTTCCATCCACTAGAATTAATCAATTCCTGATTGATTTATAATAGCAGATGAAAGCTTCCTTAGATCAGACGAAAGGTCACATGACCTACAAGGCCTCTACATATCACAGTTTTGTAAATATCTTTGCTTTGCTGATCCTGTCTCACAGGTATTAGCCTTCTAGTAATAGGTAAGTGTCCTTAATTGTTGAATCGTTTACTTCTTGATAATTAACACATACACTTTCTTTGAGGTCGTCCTTTTTATATGCTATAAGTATATTTAATAAAGCTAACAATTCTGACTTATGAATATACTCTTTCTTGATTCCTTCTTATATATATTCTTCAAGGCGTTAAAGTATTTTAAAATTATACTAGTAGAGTTTCTGTTTCTTGAGGGGACAGCTCTCCTTGAGTTAGATTTCTTTATCCCACAAGTAATGTTCTAGAAGAGCTTGTATGTCTTCTAGGTTTGCAAACAATCCTGTAAATTCTTTATACTACACATGTATTATGTTATTAGTATTCTAGCTAACCTGTAGAGGACTCTAGGCCAGGTGTCTAGGTACTTTAGAAGAGGTAGCGCTAACCTTCTTCCTGCCTTGTAGTCACAATGTGAGGTGGATGGTAGGCAATAAGTCAAATTGAATCTCATATAAGGGTCAACAAGTATCAGATTCAATTTGACTTATTGCCTACCATCCACCTCACAAGCTAATCTCTCTCACTCAATAGAGAGGTAGTACGATAAGCAAAAATGCCTCCAAGACTCAGAAGACCACCCGACGAAGACGTTGTTTAGACTACTCCTGAGCAAGTTCACGACAATAGAGGAAGCTCCTCCAACTCTGTCGGCAGACCATCACAGGACCCTTACAGGGACCTTTCAGCCAAAACTCTAGCTGAGAACCCCTATGTGATTGAATCAGACTTAAGCGATGCTAAACTTAATGTGACTCAGGCTCAAGAAAACCTCCTTTGTGCTGAGGTCGACGATCTTCGAAGACAGTAAGAGAAGGTCGACAAAATCAATCAACGCATCCTCTAGTTGGAACAGGAGAAAAACCTTATGTGAGATAATCTCTGATTCACTACTGCTACCACAACGCCATCTATCTATGAGCCAACACTAATACCTACTATTTTGTCTTGTACATCTAGAGAGAGTAAAGGTCAACAGGTTAATAAGAACTCAATGAATCCAGAGACAGATGAAGATTTTATTTGTCCTAAACCTCCCTAAAACGTCCTGAAGTATAAATTAGACTAAAAGAAACTTCTCAAGGTCTAAACACTAGAAGTGTATTGTAGAAAGTCTCTTAAAGAGCATCGAACATTTGTGTTATTATAGGAGGTGGTTTTCAGGTCCTAACCCTAGACATATAACAGACACTTCTCTAGAGTAAACACTGCTGTAACTACTCTTTAAGACAAATCTCACGAAACCTAGGAAGCTATAATAAAGTAGGATCTACTAGCGTGTAAAATTCACTAGAACAGTTTCAAGGCTTATCTAGCTAATATAATTCTAGTGCCTTAAACACGCTCTCAAGAAGCCTTTAAAGGACTTTATAACCTTGAATAAGTAGACTAGAAAACAGTTCTAGAACTTTATAACAGAATAGTTGCTCTAGAATTAGACTAGGAGAAATAACCTAAGAGAGACTATATTAAAACACTTAACGCTATACTTACTGATTACAAAACCTGTTAGATGCTTTTTGTAATCCTCTCTAGAGAGAAAGTAAGTTCTATATAGAAATAACTTAAAAAGACTTAGAAAGTAGAACATGCTACCTATCTAAATAGAAGTAAAACAAAGGTAGAAGAATCTAAAAAAGATAATTTCAGTTCAAAAGACCTCTATCTAAAGAATAATAGTTTATCTAGTTCTAAGGATTACTATATAACGAATACTACCTCACAGATCTAATAAAAGTAACTAAGTCTTCGTTAGTTTAGTTGTAGTAGAAAGTAAGGGTCGCTGAGGTGTTTACTTAAAGGTAAACTTGTTACTTAGACTTAAGATATTAAAACAAGATATATTAAATACTAAAGTAAGTTAAGTATAAAGCTTCTATCTAATAGCAGACGTGCTAGTTATATATATAGAACCTTCATTCTCTACAAGGAGTCCTATTCTCTTATAGAGTCCTAACTAAGAGAACTCTAACCTGCGAAGTTCTGTGTCACGAATTATATATTAGTATATAACAAGTAAAGTCTAGGCAACAACCTAACAGAACAAGTATACTACTCTAGGACAGAAACACCTAGAACCTAGATAGCAGAAAGAGATTAGGTAGCTAACTCTAAGGATTTCATTAGTAGTCACGTAATAGAGTCTATCGCTTATCCTAGAGCCTCTGTAAGAGACTCTAAATAAGTTAGAGTTCTCTTAGACAGGACTCTATAGGTTAGAGTTCTCTTAGTTAGAGCTCTATAGGGAAATGAGACTTCTTATAGGAATAAAGGTTCTATATATAACTAGCACGTCTACTATTAGATAGAAGCTTTATACTTAACTTACTTTAGTATTTAATACATCTTGTTTTAATATCTTGAGTCTAAGTAACAAGTTTACCTTTAAGTAAATACTCTAGTAACTCTTACTTTCTACTGTAACTAAACTAACAAAGACTTAGTTACATTTGTTAGACCTGTGAGTTTGTATTTATTATACTTTAAGTATCTACTTAGAAGTAAAACTACTATAATGTTAGCTATATCTTCTACTCTAAAAGTTGCGCCGAAAGTAGCTGTTACTCTAGCTGTTGTAATAGCACTAACTGTTAATACTCTCTAAGAGGAAGTAAAACTATTAATCTTAAAACTATTTAATAGTTTGCTAGAGAAGCTTGTAGAGTTTCTTATAAAAGCTTCTCTTTACTTGAACTTTTATATAGTGTAATTTACAAGTGAAACTAACTAAGTTATATAGCTTGCTACCTGTCTCAAAGAGGCAGCCTATAACTAGATAGAACTATACCTTAAAGACTTCTAGAAAAACAAGACACCTAAGGGAAAGGTATTAATAATTATGTCTAAGGTTACTAAGAAACTGTTCTAGAACGTAAAGAGATTTAAAGAGAGGCTTAACTAAGTATTTACAGATGTTGATTTAGAAAAGAAGTCTGTCTAGGTATTATATAATCTCTAACAGAAGAACTCTATAGCTAAGTATACTTTACACTTCTAGTAGTATATAGTATAACTAAACTAGAACAACAAGATACTCTAAGAACAATTCTATAGAGGATTAAAGAACAAAGTTAAGGATAAATTAGTAAGAGACAACCTACTAACCTTACTTAATAAATTAATTAATAACTTAATTAAAATCAACAACTAGAACTATAAACAACAGCTTAAAAGAAAAGAAAGCTATAGACATTAAGTAAATTATAGAGGAAAGAACTATAGAGATCTTATAGAACTAGACACTATAAATAGAACCTAGCTAAAGAAAAAGGCAGGCAAGCAGAGCAAACTTTCCTAAGAAGAAAGGAACTACTAACACAAGTAGAATTTATATTACTTATATAGCAAAAACAGCTATAGAGCAAGTGAATATAGCTTGAAGAAGTAACCTAATTAGAGAAAGTAAGTTAATACTACTAGCTACAAGGAAGTAGCAGTACTTAAAAGCAGGCTACTCACAGAGGAAAAGTTAGCTAAACATATTAGTATATAAATCAAAGAAACTAAATCAATAGACAAATCAAATAATCTAATTCTAAAGGAATACTATAGCACAAAATCAGACTCTGTGAAAATCCTTCTACTTTAATAACTTATAGCACTAGTTTGAGAATCTACTAGCGTAGATATCAGAGACACCTAGATATTAATATATAGAGAGAAACAAGAGTATAGGTAGAAGGATCTATAGAACCTCGAACAAACCTTTTAGACTATATAATTATACTTAGGCACATGCCTAAGGTTTAATATAAAATATATTACCTAATAGTTAGAGAAAGGCCTGATTAGTTTAACAAGTATTAGTATAATACTATAAACGACTTTTTGTTACAAATCACATGCTAGTACGTAACTAGTAAAGACTAGGCAGTGCTCTAACAGGTTAAATACATCTATAAAACCTATAGCTAGGAGAGATTAAGTAGACTAGCTAAACGATTCAAGGATTTCTATGTTATAGTTATTATATAACACAGTTACATAACTGTTAGAGCTTGTAGAAGCTTGCTTTAGAGCTTAAGAATCTTAGGCTTCTTCTAGACTCTACGAGAATAAAGGTTCTATAAATAACTAGCACGTTTGCTATTAGATAGAAGCTTTATACTTAACTTTACTTTAGTTTTCAATATATCTTGTTTTGTCTTCTTGAGTTTAAGTAACAAGTTTACCTTTAAGTAAACACCTAGTATATCTAAACCTCTTTCTATATTCTAACCTTCGAGACTTAGTTACCTTTGTTACTTTTAGTATAATAGTAGGTTTTGTTATACTTTAAGCATCTGCTTAGAAGTTTAGTTACTATAGCTCTAACTCTACTAAAACCAGCTGTTACTAGTCCTAGTACTAGCTAAACAAACTTATTAACTCTCTCTAGCAGCGCTGAGAGAACTTAACTCAAGCTACCTCTATTATACTATTACTAGACAACGAACTAGTACTAGTAGACTCTAACTACAACAACGTAAGTATGTCTAATATACCTATACCCTTTAAGGTTAAAGCACTTAAAACTATCTAAGTCAAGCTACTAGATATATATTATAGAAAGAGAAACAAGCTTAAATTGTTTCTCCTCTAGATAGATATCTATTTTAACTTTAACACAGACAAATTTAGTAATAATTATAATTCATAATTAATCTTTATAATCTCCTACCTTAGAGAAGCTGTACTAGATTAGGTGTAAGGTGGATGGTAGGCAATAAGTTAATTTGAATCTTTTCAATTCAGTACAGAACTAATCTCTGCCCCTCCTTAGAGGTGCAGGAGAAGTCTCGCTTTATAGAAGCTCCTAAGCCCTAATATTACGTTAACTCTGTTAACTCCGTAAACTCCATCCACTAGAACTGCTTAATTCCTGATTGATTTATAATAGTAGATGAAGACTTCCTTAGATCAGATGAAAAGTCACATGACTTCATGACCTCGTGACCTCTACATATCACAACTATCCCCCCTTCTAAGGATCTTGTCCTTAAGATCAATTTTGCCTGTTTTTTGTAAAAACGTCGCAAAGGTGTAATTCAGCGGGTATTGTAGAAGAGTATATGAGTAGACAACATTATTGCTGTTTGCTGTAGCAAACAAAATTACTCTACAGCTATTGGTAGGCGATTTGTTGATTTCGCGAAAGCACAGACAACAATTGCAACCAAGAGAGTTGATTGGTCCTTTTCTCTTGTAGCAGTTATATTGAGGCACTGTTTAGTGTCCTTGTATATGCAATACTAGGGTGTTCTGAACAGTTTTGTTACAAGGGAATAAATTATATGAAAACCTTATACAGATATTTCTGAGGCATCAAAGAGGAGCTGTAGGTTGACGAGAAACTGTAGTGTACTACATGTAAAATACAGGAAGATCACAGCATCTTTTAGGATATATATAGAGACCTGTTCTTCCCTTTTGTAAGACCTTCTCTTTTCTATACCCTAAAATTCCTTATTATGTCTTATTCTGTTTACAACACTTCTAAGCGTAAAGCTGATCTCGCTGAGTCCTTTCCTGTTGTTGGTCAGTGTTTGAAATGCTTTAAGTACCTCCTTATTAATCCCTTTGTCTTGTGTACAGTTGCTCTAGGGAAAAAGAATTGTGACTAATGTATCAAAGGCTCTGAATTGTGTGAGCTAGTAAGCTTCTTTACTTTTAGAATTTCATGAGTAATCATCTGATATTCTAGATTCCACGATCACTTTCAGAGGCATGCTAGGCCTGGGAAGACACTGTCAATATCTTCAAGAAATATCTTAAAGATCATCTAAATCAATACTATGTTCAAGATAAGGATAATATGTCTCCTTGTAGTAATTGGAATTTCAATGAGTGGAAGGATACTTAGAGGCTCTGGAACTCTTCTAACTACATCAAAGAGTCAGATGTAGAGGAAGCCTAGGATAGGGTTCCAAAGGTGTGTTGCTTTTGTATAATCAGAGGGTCCTTGCTAATAACAAGAAAGGAGTACAAAGACGTCTACACCGAAGGTGTTAGACTCATTGCTAATATCTCTACAGAGATAAGTAGGCAGTCGACCAGTAGTGCTTTAGCTACAGACAATGTAATGCTTATTGTAGTTCGTGAATTAACTACAGAAGTTCAAGCCTGTCAAGAGGTCTTTATAGCAGTAGTAAGTTCTCAGAAGTTCTGGAATTCCACGCTAACTAGTCATAGCACAATGTCATTCCCAATAAGGATAAGTAGATCTTGTTAGAAGTGTTGCAGTTCTTTACAAGAGCTTGACAGTCTTAGAAGTTAGCATTTTTGCTTTTTAAAGATGTAGAGTTGTAAGTCAGAGAGGGAGTGTGTAACTATAGTAAAGCTATATAAATGAACTGTTTTTTTGTGCCTTGTTTTCCTTGTAAACTTTAGTATTTTGATTCTCAGTAAACCTAGTAAACTACATAGGAGAAAAATCCAAGGAAGAGCGTCTCAACTAAAGTCACAGACCTTGTATAGTCTACTAGGTCTTCTCTTCTCCTTTGAAGGGCGCCCTCTTTGTCATGAGGCGTTTAAGCTTTTTAATACCTTGGCAGGTGGTTAAGAGGAGGATTAAAGTAAAAGACTATAGTTCTTGTTATATAATTAAAGAAGTTCCTTAGCATTTGCAAGGTTGGGATAAGCAGGTAACCAGGTATTGTAATCATCTAGCCAGGATTTCTATTTGATTAAATACTTGAGTTTCTTGCCTCAGCCTTCTTGTCTGTAATTGACAATAGCCTCAACTTCTCATTCTTGTTCCTCATCGTCCTCTGCTAATTCCAGGAGTTCTCTAGGGGCATAGAGGTAAGGTTCCTGACCCTTCTTGGTCAAGTATTCTTCAAGGAGGGAAACATAAAACGTTGGGTGCAACTGTTCATATATGCTAGGTAAGTCTAGCTTGTACACAGACGTGCTAATACATTCTAGGATCTTAAAAGGTCTAATGAATTTTGGCTCAAGCTTTCCTGCTTTGAGTCTGAGATTTTTTGTTAATAGCATAACCCAATCTCCTTTAAAGAAGTGTCTATCCAATCAGTGTTTATTAAAATAAGACTCTCAATTGTTTTGTGCACAATGCTAGAGATCATAAAGTTTATTCCGCTCTTTATAAAGAATCTCTAGTCTCCTACGAGCAGCTGGTACCTCCCCTTTAATCCTGTCCTCAGGATTCCATGGAAGTTGGGGTTAGTAACTGTAACACACTTTAAAAGGTGTGTCTTGCAAGACCTGATGTTTAGAGTTATTATATGTAAATTCAGTGAAAGTCAACTTTTCAAACTAGTTAGCTTTTCACTAGCTGTAATATACTCTAAGGTAGTGTTCAAGAGCCTGGTTCTGCTGCTCTGTCTGACTATCTGTTTGTGGATGGAATGTAGTACTTAACCTTTGCTTACACGCTATGTGAAAGCAGAAAGCAGACCAAAAATTACTTGTAAACACAGTTCCACGATCTAAAACAATTCCATTAGGGGTGCTAAAGAGTGAGAAAACATTGTCCTACATTAAACTAGCAAGCTCTAGAGAGTTGACTGTCTTGTGACAAGTAATATACTTTACTATTTTGGAGTACTAGTCTACAACCACAAGGATTACATTAAAATCAGGACCTCCTGCTAGGTTTTTACACAGGGGCAGGCCTGTGACAAAATCTATAGAGATCTTACCCCAGGGTCTTTTTAGCTGTAGTAAACTACTTAATAGACTATATAGCATATGCCTCTTGGCCTTGACTCTCTAGCAAATATCACATTCTCTACAATAGAGACAGACATCAGTTTCTATGTTTTCCTAATACTAGGATCTTTTTAAAAGCTCTAGAGTCTTGTCGACTCTGTAGTGTCCTGCTAAAGGGTTGTTATAATAAAGGTTTATGACTTGAGCTCGTAAGGCAGGGTTATCAGGCACTATGACTCTTGAATAGAACCAGAGAAGGTTCTCATTGTGTGTCTAAATTAGTTCTCTACTTGTGTCTTGTTTGCTAAGCCTCTTTTTCAGAATGTCTCTACATTCTAAATCGTTCCTCTGAGTTATCTTAACAATATCAAGGAGTGGCTTAGAAAGAGGGGCCAGTGCTGTAGCTCTTTTAGTAGCTGTACATATCTATGAACATGGAATTAAATGTTTGCAACTATCTAATTCAAAAACTCAAGGGATAACTGAGTTCTTGATTCTATCAAGTGATTAGGACATAGATATCCTCATTACCCTAGCTGTAGCAGCGGAACCTTCAAGGTAGTACCCTATACCTTGCTTCTCTTTTGAGGAATCCTCAAGGAGGCCTTTATACACGCCTTAAGGTAAAAGCTCTCGTGTCATAGCAGATATAGCAAACATCAAGGGTTGTGTTTCAAGAGAGGACTTTCCTAGGGCCAGAAAAGAACCTAGAATTACAGTTGCAAAAGCTCCCTTTAGTTTATTCTAAAAGGTTAGAAGCCAAGTTACATTAGCAGGACCATTCTTATAGTCTAGCCTTCTACTAGGTCTGTTCACAGGGTTTGAGGTGCCTTTACAATATATAATCTGAAAATCATATGTCACAAGATACATTGCCTAGCGAGCCTGACGGCTTTCTAAGTACTTTGTTTCCATAAAGTACTAGAGGTTATTATAGTTAGTTATAACCTTGATTGTAAACCTGGTACCTTCAAGATAATGTCTCTAATGCTTAAAGGCTATAACAATTGCAAGAAGTTCCTTATTATAGGTACTATAGTTTTGTTTAGCGCTAGTAAGTTTCCAGGACCAAAACACTACAGGATGCTAATATTGTTTTATACCATCAGTAGTATCTACTTGTTGTGAAATAGTTCTAGCAATAGTAAATTTAGATATATTAGTTTCTACACAAATCTGCTTGGAAGAGTTAAAATAGATTAGGACAGGTGTTGTTATAAATACAGTTTTTAAAAGTTAAAAACTTTCTTTAGCTACCTCTGTCCAATTAAAGGAGCTAGTTTTACAGCCCTGTTCTATACCTTTTAAGAGATCTATTAGGCCCAAGGTTACAAAAGAGTAACAATAAATAAACTGACAATAAAAATTTGCAAACCCAAGAAAAACTTAGACTACATAGAACAAAGTAGGCTAGGGCTATTCCACAATAGTACAGATCTGTTCAGGATCTGCTTTCACACTATTTGTTCTAACAATAAAGCTAAGAAACTTAACTTCCTTGACGTCAAACTTGTATTTGCTAAGTTTGCAGAACAAATCACTATTGTGTAGCCTAGTAAGGACCTGGCAAACGTGATTATAGTAGTCTTCTTCCTTTCGTGAGTAAATAAGGATGTCATCCAAATAAACAACTACGAAATCATCTAGGAGGCTGCTAAGAGCAGTATTAATGTATGCTTAAAATATTGCTAGTACATTTGCTAGACTAAAAGGTATCACAAGATACTCAAAATGCTTATAACAGGTCCTAAATGTTGTCTTCTATTCATGGCCTTTATAAATTCTAACATAATAATAAGTATCTTTCAGATCTAGTTTTGTGAAGATAACTGCTTTACTTAACTAGTCAAGAGACTTATTAATAAGAGGAAGAGGGTAATGATTTTTGATTGTGACTTTGTTAAGACCACGATAATTAACACAAAGCCACAGGCCTCTATCTTTTTTTAGAACAAAAAGGATAGGCGCCCCTATGAGACTTGTGCTAGGCCTAATCCAGCGTTTTCGAAGAGCGTCTTGTAGATACAAGCACAAAGCTTTAAGTTGGGTCTCTGACAAATTGTACAAGGGCCCATAAGGAACAGTATCCTCTGTATTAATAGCATGCTCAACACCTCTAAGGCTAGGAAGTTCTAAAGCTTTATTAGAGTCAAAGACATCTGAAAAGTCTATTTCCTTTTCCTGTAGGTATTTAGGTACTTCTAAGGATCCTTTCCGGACAGTATTAGTATAATACACTAGACTATTTACTAAGGGATCGTCTACATTACTCTGTAAGTATGTAGAGACTTGATACCCCTCGCAAACACATAAAGCTTATTGTCTAAGACAATTGTATTCTCCTTTCTTTATAAACAAGACCTGAGCCTAAGCATCTAGGTCCTTGTTTAACTCCTCTTTAAACTCCTTTGGGGTAAGAATTTCTATGTTATCTAGCCACGCTGGAGCGTAAGCCCATTGTTTTCTAGCATAGTCAGCATACTGAGCGATGGTTGATTCATAAAATTCTAAACCAAAAACAAGGGTATAGATTCCTTGGTTCTTATACCTGTAGAAGCAGAGGTTAAAAGATTGTGTTTCCCTACGATTGTTAGTGACAAGCACCTATAGATCATAGGCTTGGAGTACTTTGAATCTACTCCTATAAAATGTAACAAACTCTTGATTGCATTTCGCTGAGGCTATGAAACCCTTCTTTTGGGCCTAGTTGTCGTTGAGGAAGTTGTAATCAGAGCCTGTATCTCCAAGGCTAGTATGTGTCACTGAGACACCTGTTTTGGGCTAATTTAGAGTCACTTGTATTGATATATGACTTGATATGCCTTCTTTACTCAGGCTATAATCCTCGACGTTTAGGACTTGGCCCTCTCTTTTCTTGACTCCTTTGAAGACTTTGTTTTAGAACGTTCCTCTTGCTGAATAGTGTTGACTATTCTCTGGAGGTTTCTCGATTTGTCTAGGGTTTTTGCTTTTTTTAGATTCTTTTGTGCTTATTTAGAGTACTTCTAACACTTACAGCTTCCTGAAACATACCTAGATTAGCTGCAAGTGTAACAGGTAACATTGGAGTTGAAGTTGTTACACTAGCTATTGTTGGTCCTCAATGGTCCTGAAATACTACTAGAATTGCTCCTTCCATTTTTTCAGAAACAGTTTTTTGACTGACGACAATCCTTAGAACTAGATGAACCATTGTTCTTTGGAGAGGGGTCCTTTAAACTAGAAGTGTCTTTTGATCCTCCTGCCTTGGTTTTGCTCCTATTTAGATAGGCAGAATGTTCTGCTTTCTGAGCCTTTTCAAGCCATTCCTATATAGAACTTGCTTCATTTCCAGAAAGGATTGCAAAAAGCATCTGACAGGTTTTGTAATCAGTAAGTGTAGCATTGAGTGTTTTGATACGGTCACTCTTAGGTCGTTTCTCCTAGTCTGATTCTAGAACAACTATTCTGTTGTAAAGTTCTAGAACTGTTTCCTAGTCTACTTGTTCAAGGTTGTGAAGTCCTTTAAAGGCTTCTTGAGAGCGTGTTTGAGGCACTAGAATTATGTTAGCTAGATAAGCCTTAAAACTGTCCCAGTGAATTTTGTATGCTGGTAGATCCTCCTTTATTACAGCTTCCCAGGTTTTGTGAGGTTTATCTCAAAGAGTAGTTACAGCAGTGTTCACCCTAGAGGAGTGTCTGTTGTATGTCCAGGGTTAGGACCTAAAAACCGCCTCCCACAATGACACAAATGTTCAATGCTCTTTGAGAGACTTTCCACGATACACTTCTAGTGTTTAGACCTTGAGAAGTTTCTCTTAGTCTAATTTATACTTGAGGATGTTTTGGGGAGGTTTAGGTCGAATAATATCTTCATCTGTCTCTAGATCCATTGAGTTCTCAACCTAAGGTATCAGTGTTGATTCGCGAATAGATGACGTTGTTGTAGTAGTAGTAAATCAGAGATTATCTTATATAAGGCTTTTCTCCTGTTCCAACTAAAGGATACGTTAATTGATTTAGTTAACCTTCTCTTGCTGTCTTCGAAGAGCTTCAACCTCTGTACGAAGGAGGTTTTCTCGAGTCTAAGGAGCGTTGAGTTCCACTCTGCTTAGGTCTAGTTCAATCACATGAGGGTTATCAATGAGGGTTGCTGAAAGGTCCCTGTAAGGGTCCTGTGATAGTCCGCCAATGGAGTTAGAAGAGCTTCCTCCATTGTCAGGTACAACTTGTTTAGGAGTAGTCTAAGCAACGTCTTCGTCAGGTGGTCTTCTGAGTCTTAGAGGCATCTTACTTATCATACTACCTCTCTATTGAGTGTAGAGAGATTAGCTTGTGAGGTGGATGGTAGGCAATAAGTCAATTTAAATCTTTTCAATTCAGTACAGAACTAATCTCTGCCCCTCCTTAGAGGTACAGGAGAAGTCTCGCTTTATAGAAGCTCCTAAGCCCTAATATTACGTCAACTCTGTTAACTCCGTAAACTCCATCTACTAGAACTGCTTAATTCCTGATTGATTTATAATAGCAGATGAAGACTTCCTTAGATCAGATGAAAAGTCACATGACTTCATGACCTCGTGACCTCCACATATCACATTAGGCCTAACTCTACCTTAAAGACTTCTTTGTAAACAAAGATAACAACAGATCTATAAGAGATACCTAAGTAATATTTAAATCCTAGAGAGAATTTAAGACAGTAATCAGGAAGGTATTTAGAGATTTTAACATAATCTAAACAGCTATACAAAAGCTTTTAGACTTGAAATAGACTAGATTAGCTGTTAGTTACACTAATGATTTCCAACGTTATAGAAACAAGTCTAGATAAGACACTCTTGCTCTTATAGAACTCTTCTATAGGGGATTAAAGGTTTATCTCTAAGAAGAAATAATGAAACAGAATATAACTTTTGTTAACATTAGTAACATAATTAGTAGCATTATCTAATTAGATAATTATCTATAAGAATTTAAGAAATCTACTTAAGAGAGTAGAAGTTAGAATAAAAACAGGAGTAAGAGTAAGTAGAATAGCTAGTAAAGTAAAGGCAAGGTAAACACAGCCTAGAAGAAATCTTTTAAGGAAAAGAAGCTTTCCTAGAAAGAACAGAACTACTAACGTAAGTAGAATTTATACTACTTATATAGCTAGTCAGGCTATAGAGCAAACGAATATAGCTCAAAGAAGTAAACTAACAAGAGAAAGTAGGTTAATGCTATCTTTCAAAGAGAAGTAGTATTACTTAAGACACAGAAGCTTTCTAACGAAGAATTAGAAGTACAAGAGTATAGAACTTAAGTCGAGGAGAATAACTCTATTCTTAAACAGTACTACAACACCTGCTCTAAGAGTACACACAAGTTACTATTACAGGCCACCTATAAATCACCTGTAAGTATATTAGAGAAAGAGTTCTCTAAAGTATTAGAGTTGTCTAAGAGAGATAATTAGAGTAGAGAACTCTAGGTTAGGGATATATAAGTCTTTATTAGAACTTATAAGAGAGAGAATCGATAAGTAGATATAAAAGGCGAAAGACTAGACTTTTAGTCTCTATATACTACTATAGAACACGGTTCTACCTCTCTCTAGTAATATATTGTTAATAACAATTAAGTAGGTTATATCTATTTTAAACACAAAAACTCTAGATATATCTCTAGAGAAGAGAAAGAATATAACTATACTATAGACTAAGACAAAACACTACTGCCTACGGAATTCTACTACCTAGTAGAAGGAGAACTTTAGGCTGCTCAGGTTCTAGGTCTCTTTACAGCTAAGTAGGTTTGTTACTAACTATAGCTAACATCTAACTAGATATTAAACAAGTAGTTTACAGGAATGTTACTAGATTGTTAGACAGATGTAGAATATTAACAGATATATAAAGTAGTATATATAGACTAGGAGAAAGTTATATTCTTCTTATAGGCTCAGAATACTATAGCTTAGCTTGACAATGCTAAGAATAGAATGTTTGACATTTACTATATTAGACTAGAACTATATACTACTTCTAGAGAAAGCTAGTTATTTGTAACTATAACTATTAAAGGAAAGAAATTATAGATTATAATTAATTCTAGAGTAATAAGTAATTTCATATCTCTAAAAGCTCTTAGAAGGCTTAACATTCTAGTTAAGAAGACATTACTCTATGTTTTAAGTATTGTTAACAGAACTAATGTTATATACTAAAACAGAGTTATTAATTAACAAACTATCTCTATAAAGACTACTATTAACAGACACTGTTTAGATATATAATTTAATGTCGTCGAGATAGAGAACAAAGAAGTAATACTTAGTATACTCTAGATTTAAGAGTATAATCTAGACATTAACTAGAAGAAACGTAGTATTACTTTTAGTTAATATAACTATATATAGTTGTGACTATAAGGCAGAAAGAAGGCTAGCGCTACCTCTTCTAAAGTGCCTAGACACCTAGCCTAGAGTCCTCTACAGGTTAGCCGGACTGCTAATAACATAATACCTATATAGTATAGAGAATTTTCAGAATTGTTTAATAACCTAGAGGACATATATACTCTCTCTAAACATTAGCTATAGGATTATAAGATTAAACTAAAAGAGAGTTATAACCTTAAGAAGTAGAAGCTTTAGCCTTATAATTAGAGGAACTTGTAGCTTCTTGAGAAGTATATACAAGAAGGAATTCAGAAAGAATACTCTTTCTCTGTAAGTAGCCTGCCTTTAAGTACTACTACTTCCTTGTAGCTAGTAGTATTAACTTACTTTCCTTGATTAAGTTACTTCTTTAAGCTACATTTACTTGCTCTGTAACTAGTTTTACTATATAAGTAACATAAATTCTACTTATATTAGTAGTTTCTTTCTTCTTAGGAAAGTTTACTCTACTTACCTGTCTTTTTCTTTAGCTAGGTTCTGTTTATAATATCTAGTTCTATAAGATCTCTATAGTTCTTTTCTCTATGATTTACTTAATATCTATAACTTCCTTTTCTTTTAAGTCTTTGTTTATAGTTCTAGTTGTTGATTTTAATTAAGTTATTAATTAATTTATTAAGTAAGATTAACAGGTTATCTCTTGCTAATTTATTCTTAACGTTGTTCTTTAATTCTCTATAGAATTGTTCTTAGAGAGCTTTATTGTTCTAGTTTAGTTATACTATATACTACTAGAAGTATAAAGTATACTTAGCTATAGAGTTCTTCTGTTAAAGATTATATAATACTCTAATAGATTTCTTTTTTAAATTAACATCTACAAATACTTAATTAAGCTCTTCTTTAAATCTCTTTATGTCTTAGAATAGTTTCTTTGTAACCTTAGATATAATTGTTAATATCTTTCTCTTAGGTGTCTTGTTTTTCTAGAAGTCTTTAAGGTATAGTTCTATCTAGTTATAGGCTGCCTCTTTAAGACAGGTAGTAAGCTATATAACTTAGTTAGTTTCACTTGTAAATTATACTACATAAAAGTTTAAGTAGAGAGAAGCTTTTATAAGGAACTCTATAAGTTTCTCTAGTAAACTATTAAATAGTTTTAGGATTAGTAGTTTCACTTTCTCTTAGAGAGTAGTAACAGTTAGTACTATTATAACAGCTAGAGTAATAGCTACTTTTAGTACTAGTTTCAAGGTAGAAGATATAGCTAATATTATAGTAGTTTACTTCTAAGCAGATACTTAAAGTATAACAAATACTACCTTATAGGTCTAACAAAATTAACTAAGTCTTTGTTAGTTTAGTTGTAGTAGAAAGTAAGAGTTACTAAGATATTTACTCAAAGGTAAACTTGTTACTTAAACTCAAGAAGTTAAAACTAAATTTATTAAATACTAAAGTAATATAAGTTAAGTATAAAGCTTCTATCTAATAGTAGATGTACTAGTTATATATAAAACCTTTATTCTTATAGAGCCTAGAAGGAGCCTAAGATTCTCAAGCTCTAAAGCAAGCTTCTGCAAGCTCTAACAGTTATGTGACCGTGTCACGTAATAACTACAACTTAGAAATCCTTGAATTGTTTAGCTAGTCTAACTGATCCCCATTTGCTATAAGTCCTATAGATGTACTTGACCTGTCAGGGCGCCGCCTGGTCTTCACTAGTCACGTGCTGACACGTGATTCGTGACACTAATTCTTCTTGTTCTCTAATATTATTAATTTTGAAGTACGCTTTTGTATTATCTGAATAGATCTTAGTATATACTATCTAGCGTGTTGTGCTAAGGCTAGGTCTTAGCACTTCATGTACCCCAAGGCAAAAATACACCCTTCAATGCGCTGCACGCTACTATAATTCAACAACGCCCTTTAAAAATAATTTGAGTGTGCAAAAAGGTCAATTATATGCTAAATTATCTTGCATCCAAGCCTTATAATTATTAGAGCATTTTTGGTGTAGGTGTAATCGCGATAGTGTTGCAACATCATTACTGCCTACACTACAACCCAAGCATGTGCAGCACCCCCATTTCCTCAACAACTACAACGATTTCTTATATAAGTACTATAGTAGAAAAAGAGTATATTCTATAGTATATTAAAGAACTTACGAACCTAGGATAAATGGTAGTTGATGTAGAGAAAATAGGAGGACTGGAAAAGTATAGGTTGCAGGTAGTGCGGAACTGTCGCCAAGACCGTTGATTTATACACCAAAAGTCGAGTTTTGGCTGTGCACTTAATTACCCTACCAAACTATAATAAAATCGCGTACTTATTTCGGATTAAGCTATTTAGCCTATAATAAGTAGTTTCTATTAATTACTTTATTTATATCTAGTGTTGTTGTTGTGCATCCTTGAGGTGACGAGGGAGTATATATGCAAAGTGTGAATAGCTTCATTTTTGAGAAAAGTGGAGTATTTGAGTGTATTAGTCATTAAAAGATATACCATATGATATTGCGATAATACGATAGTATGATCGCGTATTTGGATACGTACTACTGGGATATTCCGATAATATATTTTTGGAAAATACTGTAGTATTTTATCACGATAATACTATTGCCCACACTGGTACAAAGCGATCTTTGTGGATTAAATGGGAATAAACCAGCACCACGCTATGCTGATTTAATATTCTGATGATTGCATATATTTAATCGAGCTTGAATATATGCCTCTATCCATTCAAACTTCTGTATTTGTGTAAGTTGTGCTTTGTTGAGGTGGGAAAGCGCTGCTGTCAATCGCTTCTTTAGTAGGCCAAAAATTACTACATCCAGTGGTTGGAGTAAATGCGATGTATGAGGTGGAAGGATAAGAAGTGCGATTTGATTTTGTAGACAGTGAGCTATAAAGCTTGCACTGATATAAGAATCATAGCTATCGCAGATAAGAAGACAGTATTAACTACCTGCCTTTGTACGGGTCATAGGTTCAAAGACGCGTTTAAGCCACTCTAACCCATGAAGATTACTTGTCCAACCCTTTATATTTGCTGAAAAGAACCATTGATTAAGAACATTATTTAGTATCCAACTTTGAAGGACATTTTTGCCTTTGAAGATTCCAAGTAGGGGAATAATTGTTTTGTCTACACAAATGCATTCAACCATTGAAACCTATTTCTGACGGCCTAGATAAGCCTGATACTTTGTACGAAGTGATGAATCGATGATAATCCGAGTTGATTCCATTGTCCCAATAGAGAAGCTAGATTCGTTTATATTATATATGTTCTCTAGCTGAATTTTATACTCTTGAACCACCTTTTCATACACAGTGAACCATGCATTAAGCGCTGGTTTTGTTGCTCTGTCTATTCTTACAGACTCAATTCAACGCCCAATAACAACCCTAAGATGCGGATGTCGTAGTATAAACCATGCAACCCAGTCCCTGCCGAGTTTATATTATAGTAGGAGTCTAAGAGAGTCAAGTAAGGGGTCGTCTAGATCAGTGCTGTCAGTAGTGATCACGTACTACGAATATCACCGAGAGTGGGTCCTGAGATATCTGAAATACTCATTGTTGGTATTGGATAACCTCTTCTGGTAATTTAATATTATACGGTTTATATTATGATAATTATGTAAGATGTCGCGGTAATACTATTGGTATTATAGAGCTGCTAAGTATGAGCATTTAAACTTAATTACCCTGCATTTTCATATAATCTTAATCTACTCTATAGCTTTGCGCTAACACCATCAACGCTATATTATACCTATAAGGGTGCATGATAGCGCGTATTGTAGAGTTAACTCTAATGAATTTTTTAAATAAGTAATCATATAAATATACTAAGGTTTGATCGCAGAAAGACTCAGCTAGTTTACAGCCCTAGTACGTAGTTCTGAACCCCTCTCTCAGAAACACAATACCACCTATATATTTGGCGGCGACAAGGTCAAATTAAAGTAATAAAATAAAGAGTTTTTGTATAGCACTGTGTAAGTATTATTTATCTTTTGATATACTAAACATCTGATTCTAATATAAAACATATCAAACTTTTTATTTTAGACTTAATACTAAGAAAAATCTATATATATATATATATATAATATACTTGTCGTTACATATTCCTGGTGAATAGCACCTTGCACGACAGCCTAGTTGATCCACGTGCGTTGGCTTATGTAAGCTCACAGGATCCGACCCCTCTTTACCTTTACTCTTCATGTAATAAAGATATAGGAATACAACCACTTATTGCATCCCACTTTATGACTACCAAGTCATACCAACAATACTCATTAACTTTCAACTATTCATTTGGCTACTACAATAATTAATTAATTAGTAAAAAGTCCTATAGGGCTTTATATTAAAGCTACAATTGATAGGGTTTCAAATTCGTTAAAATTATAATTTTCTATAAGTAAGTCTCAAGATATCACGCTTAGCGCACTTTCACGTTTTATTAAATTACTTACTTTTTCGACATGTCATAACGTGTGAGCAAAACGCGAGCTAAACACGAAAGCGAAGGAATAGCAAATGAGACAATCAAGGAGAATAATCTCCTGGCTTGACGGGATTGATGCTTGTTTTATTCTTCATTTAATAATGTTTACAAATTTGTTATGTTTATATTAATTTATCTCATTACCTGTATATTAATTCAGATGATTTAAAATCTAGGAATAGTTTCAGGTGAGAAATTCGACGTGGTGACTCAGCTAATGATATATTGCGATAACTACGTAGTAATGTCATATTATACGACGTAGTAATCGTACAACACTTCGAAATAATACTCACTATTATATATATCGTAGTAATATTTATTTATGGAATACTGCAGTATTTTACTGCCGTAATACTACTGACAGCACTGGTCTAGATCATAGGTTCGGTTTGTGCGAAGCTCCTCAGCTATTTCCTTCAACAACCGATGCCCTGGTGAATAGTCACTGATTGTTAATTCTTTGATCCACTTAAGAAGAACATTCTCCTGTGCAGGTGAAAGCTTTTGCTGTTGCTGGCGGGCTTGAGAACGCGACAAGCCTCCATTGACGCGTCGTGCCACAGTATCCTTCGATGCGCCGAGCTGTTTTGCAGCATCGTAGGGTGACTTATATAATCCAGATTGAACTCCTAGTACTGCTTCATTAACCCGAGCTTCCATTTCAGTCGCGTCTTGACTTTTTCGACGTACCATTGTTGTGTGGTTTGGGTTTTGGTTGGGTAGTGCCCCGCAATTAGACGCATTACGCCACGACTTACGTTATCATCAAGCCAGGGCGAGCTGTATACTGCAGAGCCACTGCACAGACTGGAACATTCAAGAGCGATTGCACTTCAACCGTTACCATCACACTTGCATCTGGTCAAAAGTTCGACATTAAGCAGCCAGGAAGCTTCACTTCAACTGGTTGGGCTTCAGGAACCAGTGTTTGTAAAGATATCGATGCCAAGGACGCTCCTGCCGGTTCAGTCATCGCTAAAAGAGGCATGACTCAATTTTACGCATAGAGATGTCTTGGTTTAGCTCGATGTGAAGAATGAGCTTGGGGGAATTGAGAGAAAGGTGGATTGAGTGTTATTTTATGTTCAAAGGAGGAGTTTTTACAGGTGGATAAGTTAGACGGTTGTATATACTTCAAAAATATATTTGTGTTGGGTTTGTATTCTTTTTCCACTTGGATGTATATATCTCCCAGAATGGTAGAGTTTCTCCCCCACTACTATTCTATTTCTCTTTTGAGTTTTGGAAACGTTCTTGCCGGAGAGGGGGCTTGGGTAATGGAAAATATTTAAATAAAACCTAGTATTCAAATCTCCTTACTACTACAAAGATTTTCCAAAATCTCAGTAAATCCAGTGGCCATATTATTTGGGTTGGCTTCCAAAAACGCCAACAAAGCTAGACATCGCCTCAAAACTCCTTGTCTACGCATTCCGATATCCATAGATAAGGGTAACTTCCTCTCATGAAACAAACTCAGAGCAGCAGTGAATGCTGAATGCGTCGTCGTCCATGACATTGGGAAGAAAATAGACATAGAGGGCCGCGTAAAATTGATCCGAGAACATGCATCAGAATTCCGTGAAAGTGCTGTACATGCTTTGATGAAATTATCACATGTTATCTCTACCATCTCAGTTTCCGAGAATTCTATCTTAGAAAGTAGTAGAAGAGTTTCATGATAGTGTAGTATACCCCAAGCTGCCAACTGAGCTGCGGTCGTATTTTGATGGCGATTTTCTGGGAGATCAAATAATTCGGACTGGCGAAGCCATTCGTCGTACCAAGCTTGTACTCTTTCTCGATGGATTTTATGGCCGTCGACGTCCAAGACGTGCCCGTCCCTTTGGCGAGGAAAGTCGTAAAGCATCTCGTTCAAAATCTGAAGTTTCAGAAAGGAGATTCGATAAAATTGAATCGATATTCTTTCTGAAATGGATCCAGAGATCGTGCTAAGCATGTTCTACAAGATTTGTAAGTTCGTTTGTCAATTATTAAGAAAGTAAACTTACTTCCCGGAGGACATCACAAACAGCCAGTAAACTTGGCCGCCCATAAGAAATAGCAACCTGACTGAACCAATGTAATTAGCCTCGCTGTCTCATTTCAAGGGCGCGAAGTTTCTTACCATTCCAGGCAGTATAACGTCCGATAAAGCATAAGTGCCAGTTCCTTCTCGCTTCCCTCATAAGCTGGTCGATGAACAATGTCGAAATAAACCCGGATCGCGAAACCGAGATTACGCCAAATATCTCCAGCTCCGGGATCCAAAAGTAAATATATGCAAATGAGGAGACATCGTTGAAGTAGAAGTACTTGACTTGTACTTGTTTTCTCGTGCATAATGGCATCTTCTGACACTCCCCTTGCGAAATATACAGTTGGTGTGAATAAAAAGCGGGGATCATTACTTTTGGTCAATTGTGATCCGATTCCGAGAACAATATAAAAGGTTTGTTCTTCGAAAGTCTCACAAACGCTCTCACTCTCGGTATATGCTTTTGATAACAAGCTCTCGAGCACGTGGTGCTGTATAGTTGGATAAAATGTGTTGATGGACCGAGAAAATGCATTCACAAGTACTTTTGCAACTATTAAAGATGGCAAAATAGAATCTGGTTGCCGTAAGTCCTCAGCTGAATGATGGTAATCATCGGCTGGGAGGTCTGATAGATCCTCATCCATGCTATTTTGATGTTCAAGGCAGCTAGGTCTTACTGCTAAGGCAAGATCAAGTGCAGCCAGGGAGGATGACACCCCAAAAAATAATTTGTCGATGTAGTCGAGACGAATATCTTTGTTAGGTTGATAGGATTGGATTTTTTGGATTCCTTCTCCGCTGGAAAGAAGGATGTTTCTTAAAACAGGGGTAATTGCTACTACAGCAATTGTTGTTGTATGACCACATGCTTCGGTCGCAAGGCCTCCTTCGTGGCTTAACTTGTTCTTAATGTTTGTGTGAAGGGTATTTAAGTGGCTATTTTCAAGGTATTAGCTTTGTAAGTTGTCGATGGAAACAAGGGATTACAGAGAACAAACCTTCCAGGTATATCCTTTAATAAAATTGTGTCGTAGTACACGCAGGTTCTGCTGGAATCCGCGCAAGACCGACAAGCGGGCAGAGTTTTGGAACATTTGACTCTTCGGTTGCGGCAGTAGTTGCAGGATGGTATTGACTCAATGATGCTCTCGACCTTTTCCAATGTAATCGAATTAATCACCGATTCGCCATGCACTGAAGATGATCCTGGAGGGGTTATGTCTGAGAAGATCACGTCGTCAAAAACTTCCGGCATTTCAACAGCATCCACGACATCGTAGCCAAATCCCATGTTTAGAAAGCTTTCCCAAGACTCATCCATACCAAGTTGAAATGGATGCATGCGCAGCCAATCTGGGCTTTCGACAGTGTGCGTGTTTGAATTTTGGCGATGGTAGTGTGTTTGTCTTTCAGTCACGAGGTGGTCTAACTCTGCAATGAGATTCACATCTTCCGTTGAGTCCTCAGAAATTGATGAAGACTCAATGTTCCGCAGAACACCTTCTTTGATCTCATTGAAGTAAGCGCTTGTATTGGTAGCTGCTGGCCATCTCTCCACTAAGGCAGTCTTCAAAACTCGTTAGAAAGTTAAGGTAAATACATAGAATAGCCTGCGAGTTATGACTTACAAATACCTGGGATAGCAAGTTCAATGTCTCAACGATTTCCCCGTACAAGTCACAGGCATGACATATCTCCGAGCGATGTTGCATCGAGTACAGCAGTACAAGACCGGCATGGAACCCGTGGTAGACATTATGAAAGGGAAATACCAGGTAACCAGTTTTCAGTAGCTTCGAAGCACCATTGATGATACCAATTGCAGTTTTCACTACTTCTGTTATTGAATAATCCGAAGGGGTAGGATTTCTCAGGCAAGGTCGATGGAGAATGAGCTTGGTTGCAAAGATTTCATTCGCGAACCAGTCCCGTTCGTTGCTGCCACTTGATGAATTCTGTTCCCACGTGCGAATTTCCTGGTCAATTGTGAGTACCCAGTTAGCATAATCTGTGGCGGAGTCCGGAAGCTCGTGGCCAAAAAATTGAATCGCATGAATATCACTCTGCAACCGCCGCGTTCGAGTGATTCTCAAGAATTCGGCTTTCTTTTCCCATTGGGACTCATTCATACTGCGATTCTCGTTTTCGTAAGGGAGCTGAACATTGATATGTTCCTCGCCAATTGACAACGGACAGCCCGATGTTAAGCAAACCGTTCTCTCGAGGATATATGTCTTGACGAGTCAGCTGAGGCGTTTGGAAAACAATTCCAAAACTTACCGTCCAAAATACTCTACGTCGTAAATCCAACACTTCAGACGGAAGTGGTTCAGTAGATTCTTGGTGGAGGCCAAGTTCAATCGCCATGCGCATTGCCTCGCCAGTCAAGTACCACAAATTGCTAACATGTGGAATTAATATGGCGAGCTGAATGAGTAGCAAGAAACACCTCAGCGTACTAATGGTCGATTGACGGAGAAATTGGGAATATCGCAATGCATCACGATGAAGAGACTTGCTCAAAGAAGCAATTTTTCGGAAGTCGTGTGCCTTTGATGTCAGACAACTAATAGCCAGAATAATGTCTATTATAAACCTGCTCATTTCCAATGGTTCATCCCGTTCTTGACCAGTATCATGTTCCGGATAAACATCATTGAAGTGTCTCTTCAGCTCCCAATCTACAAAACACGGGTGCCGGGGAAGGATATTGTCAATATAAACTTTGAGGAGAAGCCTTGCCACCTCTATGGGTACGAGCATTGGATCCGAAGCTGGGGGATGCGACCCGGAGAAGCTTCCCCTTATTTGATAAGGCCTTTCTTTGAGAATTCCAATATGGATTTTGAGGGGCGGCGACTCAGAGCCATAGAACAATCTATTCCTGTGGTACAGACCAGGCTGGCTGTGTATAAGAGAAACGGTATGAGCGGGTGCTATAGCACGCCGGGACATCTGGATCACAGAATGACATTGTGATTGTAAGTCCGATAGGGCCTCCACTGGAACTGAGTGAGGGTTGTGTGGAGTTTGACCATGCTGGATTGATTCAACGACCGACTGGGCTGGCGTCGAGTTATTGAGCATATCAAGAACCTGCTCTAAGTATTGCACAATACTGCGAAACTGTCAGCTACCTAGCTCTTGCTCTCTTCGGATTCAGTGGAAGCAGACCTTCTGGGAACTTCTACGTCTTTTTGGCGATTGAGGCCGATGCATGGTTGATTGGCTTGCAGACATCGTGAACATGAGGGTATTCTTTTGTCGCACTCCAAAAAAGGTCAGCAATTAGAAGCTCTTCCAGTGGCAACCCCGTAACGTACTTTCTTTTTCTTTTGATAACATCTGGCACAAGCCAGAACAGTTCGGTGTCGTTCCTTGAGTGGCATATCTGCGAGCTCACACTCACATAACTGGCCCAAACATGCTTTGATAGGACTTGAGATAGTTCCGAGGTCGTGATCAGGCTTCTAAAGTGGAGCCTTTAGCGTGGCGACAAATAATGGAATTAAACCACAACTCAACGGCCCAGACTATCAGATTTGATATGAGTGTTAAATACACTCTAGTATATCCTCCTAAAAAAAATCGTATTTTTGTGACCTTGTTTGGAACCGCAAAGGTTCTGGGTGTGCCGACGCACGGGTACATATCCCCTCCCGGGCAGGGACCTACGAATTTCAACTTTGACATTTTGTGGTCAATAAACCCGATTAAAGCCAGGGTTTATGTTTGGAGAAACCAACTCCATGAAAGCTCACATCCATATATTTCAATTGAATAAAACAAGACTACCAACTTAGAGGCTCTTCCGAAACATATTTTAGGACGCCTAACTCGTAACCATCCCACTTTTAATTCATTACTTAATACAAATAACTACTCGACCAATAAAAGCTTTGCATTCGACCGCCCATTCTTACCCACGAGCACGGCAACAACTAGTGTCTTGTCAATTTGTGCACTGCTTGTGGGAGATACCATATCCAGCTTGACCTCACTCTTCAACTCCCATCTTCCATCCTCAATAGAAACATCAACACCTCTACCATCAACAGTCACCACTAAGCTTTCCAGTCCACCACTCTCGTTCACATCGAGCGTACCATTCAATCCAAGCAAAGAAATTCCATCTTCCCCCGTCCGTCTCTGAGCTTCTACTGTGACTATTGGCACACTTCCTCCATTCCCCACGACCTTTCCTTCGCCTTGAATAAGATCACTCTCCAATTGCGGCGTGCCCTTTGGCGCCTGTCTATTGTGACTCCCATCCTCAAAGGAATATGCAAACTCCAAAAGCTTCGTATCATCATATCCCTTGCCAGCAAAGGTTAAATTTACTGGCATTCCAATATCTTCCATGATACCCATGGGAACCGAAACAGTCGGGATTCCCAGATGTCGAATTACTCGGTTGCCGTTTGAATACATGACTCCGTTCTTCCACGCCTCGTCTGCTGAAGCTTCAATGGTATCGGTAGTCGCGGGTCCCACGTCTGCGTTGGCTGGGAAAACTATGCAGTCGAGATTTTCCTTTTGAAGCCAAGATTCGAAGGCTTTCCGTCTGACTTCTAGTGTTGTGAGCGCAGCTTCTACACCTGGGAGCTCGTTAATAGGCACACGACCCCCTGAAACCAGGCCCACGAGTATGGAATATGTGATGGGCGCCCCAAGCTTCACATACCGATCCGGAAGAGCACCAGGTGGCGGAGGAAAGATTTCCAACGGGTCAACACCGGAGAGAGAGGGGCAAGCCGGGTCACCATTTTGAATCAAGAAGTCGTCCCACCCGTAGGCAACTAGTTCACGTCGTTCCATACTGTTCCATTCTTTCGTGATACCTTCGCCAGTTGCTTTGCACTTCTCCGGACTGATGCTCACATCGTCATAGTCAGTTATGAGGGGTAGTTCCGTCTCAATAACTGTTGCGCCCGCTTTCTCCAGTGTGTTCTTTGCTTGATGCCAGAGGTCGAGAATGGATTGTCGGGTTTCGATTGGATTATCCAGGGATTCCGACTGGCCGATGTAGATTTTTGGTACACCAATGCGTTTTCCTTGCAATGCGTTGGATTTCGCTAGAGAACCGAATGAAGCGGGTCTTATGTCGGACAGCTGGGGAAGGTTGATGAAAGGCTGATCTCTCCAGAAGTCTCCAGTCGTGCACTCGTCTTTCACCATAATCACGTCCAAGATGTGGAGTAGGTCTTGAACGTTTCGAGTATGTGGAACCACCACATCACATGTCGGATACAATGGCCAGTTTCCTCGGATCGAAATCAGTCCTCGTGAGGGGGTATAGGCGACAAGAGCATTGTTGGATGCCGGTGCTCTTCCTGACGAAACTGTTTCTTCAGCCATCCCAAAAGCAGCAAAACTGGCAGCAGTTGAAGTTGCCGATCCATTGGACGAACCAGAAGCGAAGGCGGCCGTAAGATAGTCGCTATTATATGGACTTTCAGCACGTCCATAAACACCACGCTGCATCCCACCAGCTGCCATGGGCGGCATATTTGTCTTTCCCACAAGAACGGCACCTACATCCCGTAGTTTTTGAACCGAAAATGCGTCCTCATTGGCAATAAGGTTTTTGAAAGCAGGACATCCAGATGCAACAGTCATTCCTTTGACTTTGTAGCTATCCTTGACGGTAAATGGAATGCCATCTAGTGGTCCGATGGTAACTCCATTGGCCCTTCGTTCGTCTGATTTCGCGGCATCCTCAAATACTGAGAGGTTGAGTATGGGTATTGAATTGAGCTTTCCTTTTCTGTCGTAGACTGCAATACGATGTAAATACAACGAAACTAGTTCCACGCTGGTAATGAGATTTTGATCTAAAGCTCGTCGTAGGTCATCGATGGAAGCTTCTACAATGCTGAAACTTTCTCTAGACGCTGAAAGTACCTATAATAGATCAGTTCCTGTTGCATGATATCAGACTTTGGGGGCAAGTCTGACTTACTTTTGTGGTTTCCATTCTGACAGAAAACGATCCAATCTCAAGTAAAGCTGACTGGCAAGAGAATAAAATTGAATTCCGAGCGTGATAAGATGAACAGTTGAAAGATTGGAAAAGAGACAAGAGATACCAACGCGGAGATATATGTAACATATAGGTCTTCCATAATAGGAATCCCAAAAGTATCCGACTTCGGAGATAATGATGATCCGCAGGTAGCCGCCACCCACTTCTTTAGCGTGGACAGTTTCAAGATACGTCCCCGGACTATCGAATACACATCCCACTCATATCAATGTCAAAATCGAGCAGCTTGTAATTAGAACAAAGCTAAGGAAAGGGGGAAAGAAAAAAAACTCGCTAGTAGTGCTAGTATAAAACTGCATCGTCAATACTAAATTCGCATATCTCAAAAAACCACTCAAACCTTTGAACCCAATATGGCGCCTGAAGCATTACTCCGAATTAGTGTCCGATGGTTCCCAGAACCATCTTTTGAGGATACGGAAACCATCGCTCTGAATGTCGGTGGCTATTTCTTAGACTTGCGAGTGGTGACCAAAGATGGATCTCTTCAATGGAGCAGAGCTGGTGAGAGGAAAGTTGTGAAGGAAGAACCATGTGAGTATTGTAGCTTCGATCGGATTTATTCCAGAAGTTTCCTAACATTTATCTCAGTTACCTACCAATGGTCCCGTATCATCGACTCAACAAATGCCCACGACCCCGATGAAGCAACTTGGGACTGGGAAAAACTCAAGAATGGTGATGCATATGAAGCTGGTACCGCCCGTTGTCCCCTCAAGAATGGAGCTTTGACTCCGTATGAAGAGGTCTGGCGGGATGTGACGAGGGCCGGACCAACAGCAGACTCATGGATTCTTCAGAGTAGGAAGACTAGTACTGCGACTCCAAATGTAGGGTCGGATGCTGCTGAAGATGGAACGGTTTTCCTCGGCTGTGTAGGTGGGACTTTCATAGGCATGAGTAGGAAAGGAAAAGACTTTGCTGTAAGGCGGAATGATTGGGATGCGGGGAAGAAGAGCTGGGGGATTACATTTGAGACGGGTGATGTTGAGGGGATCCCAGGAATCGATCATGTAATAGATACCTTTTCGACTGTGGCGGGAAGTCGGGCAGTTGGTGCGATGATTGCGCTTCAGGGCGTTGAGTATGTTGTCAGGGCTTTTGAGAGGCAGGCTTGAGGTTATTTTTTGTTCGGGTCGCGTTTTCTGTCACGTGCTCACGGCGCTGCTCAAACCTGGCCTGTCAAACTATTTCTTTTTCCACGATAAGAAGCTAGATTCCAGACTCTTTTTGTTTCTCTCCCACTCTTCGGCACCCAATCTCCTCAACATTGCAAATTGAAACTCACAAACCCAAGAGGCCTCGGATGAAGACAAGCTCAGATCTCGCTAGCGGAAATGTGCGCCTTGGCAATATGGATAAGCGGCATTCTGCTAGCTCCCCATCTTAGGGGGCGGATTTTTGCGAGGAAGCTATCGACGAGTTGGCCCACTCGGTCGATCACATACGAGTAAGGTCGGAATGGGTGTTAATTCCGTGATAACAGTCAACCCCGGACCCAGAAAATCCCGGGGAAGCCAGGGGTCGTTCTTGGGATAAGGTGGGATAAGGGTTTTGGGTTTGATATGACGGATATGCTATTCTGGATTGGTCGACAAGAGAGATAAGTGAAAACACCCGGGATATATATAACACATGGGGAAGCTCGAAAGTTTGAAGCCTTCGTCTCTGATTCCGTTTAACTCCCTCTCGACCTGTGCTATTATTTAATTTCTATCTGCTAATTTACCACTCAAAGACCATGTACAAGTCCGAATCCACTCCCTATACATATGGGGATGACAAGATTCAACAATCAACAGAACGTGCTGCCACACCAGAAGAGGGCTTGAAAACAGAAGTCCTGGAAGATGATGGAGAAGTGTTCAAAAGCAATACTGGCCATGGAGAATTTCGTGCCCTTGGATGGTAAGTCTCCATCTGTAACACACTTTGAAAAAGCTCATTTCAGCTTACGGGTGTTCAAAATAGGGTCAAAGCTGCGATAATTCTCATGAAGTTATGTTTTGCTACGGGTGTTTTGGCAATTCCATCGGCCCTTCATGTCGTTGGATATGGACCAGGAGTTATTTTACTTGTCGGTTGGGGTTCATTGACTACATGTGAGCGTTCACAAACTTTTAAAATCGTCTATAACATATCACTGACATTTTCCCCAGACTATGCATACATTATGCACGCCTTTCGAATGAAGTACCGCGGAGTTCACAATATCGCCGATGCAGCAGCAGTAATGGGTGGTCCCATTGCTCGCGAGATTGCCGGTGGTCTGTTTCTCTTAACATGGGTGTAAGTTAGAAATCCAATCCCACTCAAAATTCACATGGCTAATCTCGAATATAGTCTTGCTACTGGCTCAGGATTCATCGGTCTGGCACAAGGTCTCAAGATCCTCGCTAAAGGAAAAGGTTGCTCTATCGTTTGGACGATGGTGGCTGCTGTCTGTACGGCTTTGGCTGCTAGTATTCGGACTCTGGGTAAATTAGCCATCTTGACATGGATAGGATTCGCATCCATCTTTACAGCAGTTTTTATTGTTGTGTAAGTTGATGAATTTCCCCAATTGTTCCGCTAACTAATTTTCAAAAATACAGTGTCGGTGTTACACAAGTCGAACGACCAGCTGCTGCTCCACAAACAGGCCCATTCAATCTTGGGGTCACTGCTGTCGGTTATCCTGGCTTCGTTGCGGGACTCACTGCTGCTATCAACCTTTTTGGTATGTATATACAATTCGAAATTGTTGCCATATCTATTTCGTACTGAGCTGATTTTCTATGTAGCGGCATTTGGCTCAACTCCAACATTCATGCCCGTTATTGCCGAGATGAAGGCACCAAAGGCTTTCCCCAAAGCTTTGTTAACCTCACAGGGTGCTTTGCTAGCCTGTTATGTTTCGTTTGGCCTCACCGTATATATGTGAGTACAACCTTGCATTCATTCATCTCTATTTTGTCACGAAAATTACTAACACAAAGTAGCTTCTGTGGTCAGTATGTTGCCAGTCCATCTTTAGCGAGTGCTGGTGGCACTTTAGAAAAGATCGCCTATGGGATCTCAATTCCTGGCTTCATCATGACATCCACCTTATGGGTTCACCTTGCTGCTAAATTTGTAAGTGCTTCTGTATCGCATATATTCGCTTCCGCTAATGATTCCAGTTTCTTGTCCGTATTCTTCGGAAATCGGATCATTTACAACGCAATTCCTTCATCCATTGGGTAACCTGGCTGTACGTCTCTTGTCCTCATGTTCATAGATATCGAAGGGTTTACGTAGACTAATTTGCTGCAACAGGGGTTCAACCATCGGAATCACCGTACTAGCATTCATCATCGCGCAATCCATTCCTTTTTTCAGCTACCTCATCGGTCTCATCGGGTCACTTTGTTGTGCTCCAACATGCGTAAGTTCAAACACCACGACACATACCGTTTCCAAAGTCTCACTAACTGATACTTTCAGCTGGTCATTCCCGGTCTTATGGGTCTTTATATGGACCGAGGGAATCATAGAGCGAGCAAGAGGAGAATGGCAGCTTGTGTGCTTCATTGCTTCACTATTGTTTTGGGGTCTTTTGTTGCTGTTGCGGGGACTTATACGACTATTCAGAGCATTGTTGATGCTTATAAGTTGGGTACTGTTGGGAAGGCTTTTACTTGCTAGTTGTTTTGCGTTTATGTTATGTATATAAAAGGAGCATGTTCTATTTTAAGTCGCGGAAATTGGCGAATCAAAAAAGGACTAGGTTTAGTGTATCTTTTTGGCATATTTACTTGAACTTCTTTATTAACAAGATTCATGGCGCCAATAATAGCGAGGACGACCAATAAGTGTCGGTTTGTTGTTGTGCCAACCCGTGATCCCTTAAAAGCTCACGTTTGTAAAATACAGGAGAAAAAGACTTCAAAGCTTCGTCCACAGGAGTATGACATGGAAATGTTTCATTTCCTTTTACAATTTGTTCACCGGAATTTTGTCTCACTCCGTAAGAAATGTGGGCTTTGCTCCGAGAAAACCTCTTTTACTTTGATTATAGCCATTAGGCCAAGAAAATGACTTATATTGCCTAAATGGTTTTGGGAGAATAAAAAGCTCTGTCTCCATTATTCGAAACGTTATCGCACAATATTCGAGCTGGTCACAAAGGTTGATGGGTAATGGAGGGAATGAGGTGCACTCGGAGCAAAGCTCTGGATTCTTACTTTGCGTGATGTACAACATGGTTCCACAGTGTGTTTTGTTTTACTGCTACTCGCACGGATACAGATGTGGAAACCAAGTGCATTGCACTGTAAGACCCTGGAACGGTACCCTGAAGGACCAATCTGGTGAGAGCGCTGTGTTTTACTCGACATTCCTGTAAATTACGGTTCTGGTGGGTTGGGATGACTTCTTACAGGCTGGCTTAGCCCAATGTTTTCAGGGCATCAACGCCTTTTACAGGGACCTTAGCGAGTTACTTGCTGAGAAGCCTTCAAGCCATTTCAGGGAACTTTACAGCGCAGTATATCGTAGTACCCGGTAGTAAAAACCGTGCTGATTCGAAGCACACCAGTTTCTATCTCGTTGCAACCACAACCACCAGTTGAAAAGTTACAAGACTTGATACACTTCTTCCAAGGAGTCTTGAGAATTGATTGTACTTTTTTTCATATTTCTGCGATTTTATTTCCTCTCGTAATACGCCTTGGCAAGCGTAGAGAGTGAGCTTCCTGTGCCTCAAATCAGTCCAGTTTCTCTTACCCAGAGAGCGCGTCCTCCGTAATTCAGCACAAGTGTTACTTTTAATTCTTTGGTAAGAATGATTTACGGACATTGAATTTTTTCGGTGTGCCATTTATCTAAGTACTTGATGGAACAGATCGGCGTTGAGACAAAGTGTTTTCGTGGTGGAACAGCATCGTGTATTGTGCTGCGTAGTCTGAAGGTAAGATCAACACGAAGTCTCACTTCAAGGTTATTTGGGGGCGTCTTTGTCGCCATGGATTGGTGAGACTTCCATGGTACGACCACAACGAAAATGGTGATGGTAGAGGTGTACCCTGTATCCATCCATACCAAGTACATAATGGAGTTATCTCCATCTGCATTTTACCGAATCAGCAAATACTTCCAATCTTCTGAAAGCAATCTTTATTTTTTGATGAACAGAATATGTTGAGTTGGAAGGGTAATGGGTACTGGAGGTCATAGAGAATTGATTGGTTTGTGTAGGTAGTTATCTAAGGTCTATATATAAGGAGTGAATGATGATTACATCATAATGAATGAATGATATAATGACGATATAATAATGATATGATGATGATATGATGATATAGTGGAGTTAGCACAACACTAGTGATCATACCAGCTGATCAACATAGCAGATAAAACTGCCGATGAAGTGGTAAATTAAACAGTAGTTAATTATGAAAATAAACAATGAGAAAAGTCAGGTGATGTTATGAATCCAGCACAATAGAATATGACCATGAGTGCAGGCTCAACAACTAAAATTATCACCTTGTTCTTGCATGGTAAATCCGGAAAGAATTTTCTATCAGGTCACCTCAGTTCCGAGGACCCTTCCGATAGGACCCTGGGACATATTCGTACAATCCTGAAAGATGGGAAACTATTAGATCCACGATAGTGAATTGCTTCCTATACCATCAGACTTTTATAAGCTCACGGGAACTAGTATCAAGTCCTCTTTTTGCACGGATAATGGAGCAAAAACACCCGATTCTATGAAGTATTTTGTTTACAAGGATTTGCTGGGAAAGAAATCGGTAGGTTTGCGTACCCGTAGTTTGGGAAAAAGGGAGATGACACAATATACTAATCGTACACTTCTGACAGGCTTCAAAGGTTGCCAATCGCTGCAATATCTATCTTCAAATCAGACATGTCCAAAAGAAGTCCGTTGTCAAACCTCCGGGCGAGAAGGAAGAGATAGAATCCGATTCTGTAGGTTGCTCATTGTTAAATGAAATCGGTGTTAACTACTTTGAGCAGGATGCTGAAGACGACCCAGCAAACAAGCCAGTACATCTCCCGAAGTTGACTAGTTCATACGATGGAGCACGCTTTCTGCTCACTAAAGGAGCTTCAAAGGTTGTGTAAGTATTTATTCCCGGCTATTTAGCCTCAGGTATTGAATCTAACAGTAGATAGTCACCCAGCGGATATGTCAGAAAAGCACTGATACGTTGTTGTGCGCACCAATAAGGTTCTGAATGCCCAGAAGCTCGCAATTCAGACCTTACCGAACGATACACTGAGGTTTAGGGATGTCGAGCGTGCTCCGTTCACTGGTACGGAAACCACAGTCTAACCCATTCATACTAGATTAACACGTGTAGCATTTCAGATAAAGCCTAGAACATTTGAAACTTATCAGGTATCTTGGGATGATATAGACGAAGACATGGTCAGTGACCTTTTATTATAGTACAATTGTTTCTAACTTTGAACAGAATGCGAGGATTCCACGGTATCAAGTTTTGGACAATTCGCATGTGGAGATCATCGAGACTCAGACCTCCATGTCAACTGCCATGGCTCGAAGTTCAATTTCCGAGAAAGAAATTTCTGCATCCGTGTAAGATTTTCCTGCATTGTTTATCATTTATTAGGGCACAGTATCTAATGTCTCCAACAGTGAAGGTGGTGGTTTCAGCGTCAGTGCATCAGTTTCAGCATCTTACAGTTCAAGCGAAAGCGCTGCAATTACTGCTGCAAATACCACCGAGAACAAGATCATGACGGTGTCGTAAAATTTTTGTAATTCTGATCAACCCTGAACGAAATGACATGGCTGATCCATTGGTTAAAAGTTTCCACGAGTTCTCATCGATCTTGATCCTGGCACACTCGAGATATCGGAAGAGTGCAAGAATGCAATTGATGAAGTTGTAGATTGGGAGTCGCTTTCTAACTAGGGAACCAAATTCTTGGTTCTTCTAGACGTTCTCGAAGAATCTTTTGGAAAAATAAATGAGGATGTTCGTGGAACACTATCAGAGGAAACACGATGCTTTTGTCAATCATCAGTTGGAAAGAAAGCTACACTCAACTGTTATCGAAACGAAAACCAGTCAAGAATTTCATATACCCATAAGTTCAAGTGTGTTGGAAACTGTAGATGAAAATTGGATGACGAAAAGTTACCAAATTTTTCTGATCCCGAGCATTGGAAACAGACTCACCCTAGCGCCGCTTTTGCTCCGAGTGTCAAAGTCACCATCCCTGTTCATGCCATCATCAACTTCAACAACAAAAAATCAAGTCTCTCTAACAATTTATATGCTCCCTCTTAAACATCTAGACGCAGAAGATTAGAACGGAATTGTCAAAATGGCACCATTTTCTCTTGTAACACCCGCAAGTCGAGGAATTGGTTTCCATTTGACCCGACACCTCCTCCGAACCACGCCCCTACCCGTGGTAGCAACAGCACGGAAAAACATCCAAGAGACCAGAAAAGAGTTACTCAAAGACTTGAAGGACGTTGATCCGGAAAGACTCACAGTGCTGGAGCTCGATGTTACTGGTATTTTCCCAATTTTTCCTCCTCTTTCCATTTTCGATTTCGGGCAAGTCTCGAACCTCGTACCCCCATACTCGTAACTGAGACTCAATACTAATCAGATATCAATAGATGAAAACACAATGATCCGCGCATCGGAAGACCTAAAATCCATGTTCCCCTTTGCTGAAAACCATCTCCACCTCGCCTTCTGCATCCCCGGCATTTTGTATCCGGAAAAGTCACCTTCTCAATTGGATCACGAACAACTCACCAAAACCTTCGCCGTAAACACCATCGGCCCACTCTTACTCACAAAGCACCTCTCCCCTTTTCTCCCCAAAAAATCCACTTCCTTACCTCCCTCAAATTCATGGGTCCCCCAACACGCAACTTGGCTAAACATGTCCGCCCGCGTCGGTTCCACAAGCGATAATTCCCTAGGCGGCTGGTACAGCTATCGTGCTTCCAAAGCGGGGGTTAATTCTTTGACTAAGGGATTTGATATTTGGGTTAAACAGAGGAGTGGGGAGAATGCTGTTTGTATTGCTTATCATCCGGGGACTGTGAGGACGGGACTCAGTAAGGAATTTTGGGGGAAGGTGGAGGAGAAGAAGCTTTTTGAGCCGCAGTGGGCGGTTGAGAGGATGTGTGATGTTGTTAGGGATGTTGGGGTTGAGGGACGGGGGAGGTGTTGGGATTGGGAGGGGAAGGAGGTTTTGCCTTGATTTTTTGAGAGTGGTGGTTTGTGGTTTATTGAAGGAGTGTGTAATGGGAGGCTGGTTTGTTTTGATAGGGAGGAGGTTGAATTCATCGATGGAAACGAAATGCCAAAAAAAGGTGACCTCTTGATCCAAATTAAATTGTCATGAACCAATATGAAAATTGTGGTCAGTGTCTTTAAACATGAGTAAATGCTTTTGAGATGAGATGATGGGTGTGAATGGGACGGTTGATGAGAACTGTGTTGATGAGGTGAGTTGTTGAGTAAAGCGCGTAAATCATTTTAGGGCTTAGCGAGAATGAAATGGAAGCAGTGAGAGAAAAAGGGGGGAAACTATGAGAGTCAGGCCGAGTAGAATAAAGTCTACCAGTAAGTTGATACCAGAGTACTCAGCATTTGAGCTGGTTATTCTAACATTTCTTGAAAATGATACTTCGATCCCAACAAGGAAACAAGGATTCGATTCTAAGAGAAAAATTCGACACTACTTACACCGTCCCTACCACGACATGTCAAGGTCTGGAGACACAGCTGAATCCAAACCCAAACGATAAATATTGACACCCAACTTAGGCTTGAAACATGCTCGAGAAGGTTAAAAATTATATTCTCCCACTCGTCATTTTAAACTTTTCCTCTCGCAACGAAAGCCTTGCTAGAAAGAAATAGAAAGAAAATCAAAATGTGGGGTTAACTTTGGCTTGTGTTTCCTTTCCAAGGATTTCCAAGGCTTGATTATCGTGATGTCTGCAAATGGCACGACTCCCAGCCCCGCTGTCCACAATCAGTTCCACAATAGGTGCTCAAAAAGAAGCTTAAAAATCTCATGATATCAGACTCTGCATCTGATCGACCGGCAGCTCGGACCCTTTAAGTAAACTTCAACGTCGATGCGATTTTGACATCACCAGCCACAGGATCGGCACGCCACATTGTGGTGGTGCAAATGTGGCTAGTGATGTCAAAATTTTCCGATTCAGTGTCCCCTGTGCTTGTTGCACATCCCTTCTTGGAACAGCGTTTATTCTCTGCCTTGATTTCTCTCCGTAATTGAGTCGCCCTGGCCGCCAATCAACGTCATACCAATCTTGCTGGCACCCATTCACTGAGTCGCGACCTATGAAACCAGCAGGATAACGATCAAGTGACAGGGATCAGACTTCCATTATGATGTCACCTGCCAAAAGATTTTGTTTGCATCCGCGAGGACGGCATTGTTGTTTTCGATGCCATCGGAGGAGGAGGCCATATTACTATGACGCGCGATGCAACATACGTCGTTTGCTGGCGAGATCTCTTATTCTTTTCGCGTACCCGAGCGGTGAATGGCTGGGAGTGGTAGGTATATAGTTTCCATTATTTCTCTGCTTCGAGACCCTTTTCCTTTTCTCTTCATACCATCACACATTCTACAACCAACTACAAAACCTTCGATCTCAACGACATCTTGAGAATCTACTCATCTACCCAAACACAATCTACAAACCAATACAAATCTCAACACCGCAAATATGGGAGCTGTTGTATCTTGCGTGAGTATATTTCCGATCTAGAGTTCTCTCTCTATTCTAACTAATTGTTTTGATAGCTTCGGTCGCTATGCCAGACGATCGGCGCCTGTATCATGGCTGTCGTTAACGGCATTGCATCTATCTTACAAGCCATCGTAGGAGCCATTGCCTCGTTCTTCGGTAAGTTCAACCCATCACACTACCTCCCAAGAATATATTCTCACATCCCATCTAGCAATCATCGTGTCATGTTTGACCTGTGGACGATCGGGACGTCGAAGAGGCGGAGCTAGAACAAGTCATGTCTAATGCCCTCTCTGTCCCTGCTTCGTACACCGCACTTTCCTTCCACGAGAAACGAAACAACAAACGGCAAATGGGTACGAGCAGCAAGGGTTGGTGACAGAGAGGTGGCACTGAGGGGAGGGGAGGATGGACGAGACAAAGGGGCCGATTTCAGTTCTTAAATACCCGGTTTTTATAACCACTTTCTGTACGAGAAAGGAAATGGATGTGGTGCATGGTGCTTTTGTTATTCGAGGGGATGGATAGGTTAGATTGCTCGACCGATGTTCTCTCGGATCCTTTTAATAATGAGATAATGATTTTCCTGACTTCATATCTGCTTTGATTTTCTGTTGCTTTTCTTCTGTGTGAAATATCGATTGACTGGAAAAATGTTTTCGTGACTTGAGTATCTACACTCCATTTGCTCTCTTCACTCATCTTTCAACGACATTAGATAACATAACAATGACCAAGCGGTGGTCATTTCAAGGAGCGTCGAGATAGGGAGATAAGTATTTCCAATCACTGATACAGGCAACAGTTCGAGAGTTTGGTGATTGGCGGATACCAACGTCTTTAATCTTTTAGACTGTTGCCCCTTGCTAATATGCCGATCCTCTTACGCCCTTGGCTTGAACACGCCCTTCAGATGAATCGACATTGTCCAATTGCAGCCCCAAACATATCGAAGGGGGGTGCGGGGTATGGGGAAGATAGCAGTGCCGATTACCCATCCATATCGAGTATACTCGTACTTCACGATATGGCATATAACAGAGGAAAATGTACCTACAATTCATAATCAACTCGCAAAAGAAGTTGGCTTTCTCCCATTTCAATACTTCGTTCTCTGCGATAAAATCAGCGCAACTTTCACCACTATGGGCAAACTCATCCCCAATTACACCCTCGCTTCAATAGCCGTTTCTGTGGGTGGTCTCCTAAATGGCTACGACACTGGAGCCATAGCCGCAACGACAGTAATGCCCCAATGGGCCGCGACAATGGGAAAACTATCCCCATCACTCATTGGCTTTACCGTCTCCCTCATCATGCTCACTGGAGCCATGCCCTCCGTCTTCGCAGGCAATCTAGCGGATCGATTCGGTCGTGTCAAAATCATCATGGCTGGAGCACTCCTCTTCGGTCTCGGAGCTCTCATACAAGGAAGCGCGATGAGTCTGTCACAATTCCTTGTGGGCAGAGCTCTGAGTGGCCTGGGCCAGGGTGTATATCTCAGTATTGTTTCAGTATATGTTTGCGAGATTGCGCCCGTCAGGTCGCGGGGTATCTTGGCTGGTCTTCCGCAGTTTATGGCGTGTTCTGGTGTTTGCACTGGGTATTTTACTTGTTATGGTTCCATTGGGATTGAGTCGAGTATGGCATGGCGATTACCGTATGTGATTCAGGGGATCCTTACTGTTCTACTTGTCGGAAGTTGTTTGGTGTTGCCTGATTCACCCAGGTGGCTGATCGCCCGTGGGAGGAGGGATGAGGCCTTGAGTGCTTTACATCGTCTCGAGTTTTCTCTTGATGAAGCGGGGAGGGATATCTTGACCGGTTCGGAGCAGAGAACGAGTCTATCGCCGTGGAAGAGCTTAGTTCTTCTATTCAGACGGGGATATCGCGCGAGAACCATTCTGGCGTTGTTCGTGCTCGGTATGGTTCAGCTGTCCGGCATCGATGGAGTTTTATATGTATGCTCCCCCCTCCAACCTCCTCTCTTGCCCCTAGATGTCTTGCTGATACTCCCCAGTATGCCCCTGTCCTCTTCGCACAAGCAGGTCTAGGCTCGAAAACCGCCTCCTTCCTCGCCTCCGGCCTCTCAACAATCCTCATGCTCGCAATCTCCATCCCCGCCTTCCTCCTCGCAGACAAATGGGGTCGTCGAACCTCTGCTCTAACAGGCGGCATCCTCCTCTCCTTCTGCATGCTATTGATGGGAACTCTCTACGCCCTCGGTGCCGTCCACCCCTACGGAGCCGCGCGCTGGATAATCATCCTCTCCGTCTTCGTCTTCGGCCTTACATACAGCGCGACGTGGGGAATTGTAGGCAAGATCTACGCGTCGGAGATCCAGCCTTCGAATACGCGTGCTGCTGCCAATACTGTCGCACAGGGACTGGGATTCTTTACGAACTGGCTTGTTGCGATTTTGACGCCGATTTTGCTGGATAAGAGTGCTTTTGGGGCGTACTTTCTTTTTGGGGGACTGGCGTTGGGGACTGTGGTGGTTCTTGCGATGTATATGCCGGAGACGAGGGGACGGTCGCTGGAGGATATTCAGGAGGCTTTTCATCAGCCGGGTGTTAAGAGTTTGAGTGGGTTTTTGAGGAGGCGACGAGGAGGGAATTCGGGGGTGAGTGATGGGGTGAGGTTGGGTGATGTTGCGGGGAATACGAGTGGGTCGGCTCAGCAATTTCCTACAGGATTGAGGGTTGATGTCGTGACAACTTGAGTTGGTATTTTTAAAAGTACTTAGATCTTCCTAAAAAGAAGCAGGTTGACATGAATGAAGGAATAAGGAATAGCTGTGGTTTATGGAATCATTACTTTTGCTCCGCTCCTTTTGCCGAGAGAAGATCCCGCGTGCTATTGTCTTATTACACTTCGTTTATATTTCATACTCAAGATTTACTTACTGTTACCATTCTAGATCGCATTTAAAGAAAGGACGTCAAAATTCCACGTCTTTTAGACGCATTCGCTTGTTCCGATATGTATACTCAAATTTTTATATGAAGGTGTAGCTCAATGGTCGGGGTTGCGAAGTAGGCAAAAGAACATGACGAATAAAAACCTTCGTTAGTCCCCCTTGCATCGCAGCCAAGAGCTAACATACCCCTCGTCTTCATTTCGCAAACCCAATTCTATCTTCTTCTTTCAAACCAGGAAAAATCATGAATGCAATACCACAGATAGTTACCGTGAGAGAGCAAAAATGCCACCACCATTACCGCCGTCGATGCCAAAGCCATTGAAACCAAGAAACAGCCAACAGAACTATTCCAAAGCCTATCACCGATCGAGAAGCTCCCAGTCGAATTGATACAGAATATATACCTCCTTTCTATGAACATTGAACTCCCAAGAGCAAGCCTAATCATCGGAGCAAAGCTGAGCAGCGAAACCATTTACATGCCAACCTTGCTTGCGGTTCCAACCAACCTGGGACTTGAAGCTTAAGTCCGATAATTTAGCAGAAAGAGATCTGCGGATACATAAAAACCCTACTGCTTTCCATGTATCATTGCAGGTTAAACCAACTCCGTCCAAACCATTGATTGTGCTAATCTTTTCAATTCCAACAGACCCAGGTTTTGAAGTTCAGATGGACAACCGCGGAGAGGATATATAAAGCGAAGGAGACTTGGGTGAAAACGATCGCTCCCCTGAAAGTGGGGAAATCTTCCTGTCAGTATTTTGAGAAGAACCCTGGCTCTCCATTTTTTTTATATCTTTTTTTATATTTTTTTTTGCAAAAAGAAACTAACTGATTATGGGGTTCTATATGGTCGACGACAAAAAAGACAGCTTCCTCAGAGAAATAACAGATGAATGGAGCTTTATGAGGCATTTCGAGATGGAGTGTTTAATACTAGCCGCGCGCTCTGGAAACATAATGATCTAGATTCTGATAAAGTTTCCGTGTCTTATACTTTAACCCTTTAAACTCGGTGTGATCTCGATCTATAAGTCGAGATACCTATTCATTTCTTTATTGGGCCTTGGATAGCGGCGTAACAGGAATTGTTATTTTTGATGGTGAAGTCTGGTGCTGAGATTTCTTCTACAAGTGGCGATGTAAGTGATAGATTCCTATTTTCTTAGAATACTGTTGACTCTCCTTGATATCTAATACCTACTCTCCTAAACATAGTTGGCGTTAGCAAATTTGAAACAAGCACTCATTCGAGGCGACATTTAAGCTATCTCGTTCCTCATGTGGGCTGGAGTTGACAAACTTCTCACCGCCGAACTAGTTATTTAGGCAATACAACGCAGGTAGCGACAAATTGAAGGTTCTAAGCCATTTCTTATATCACAACGGTCAAGGAAGAAGTGATTTGCTAGAATGCAATCTTGGTGTTCTACAGAGAGAGACTGATCGTATTAGACAGGAAGAGTTTAATGGGACTCCACTATTTGAACTTGCGAATGCGTTTTACAATTCTCGCAGTTTTCAAAGCGTTTGAGATGGTTACGTTGAAAGTTTTTATTATGTTAGCGATGAAGAGGGATAGCTTGGATACGGAAGAAGCAGCTATTTACATTTGAGATATTCGCAGGTTCCATCGCCAAGGCATTTTGAAAATACTTCGTGCAGACTACCCAACATGACTGTTCTTTTATCTCAATCAGGCACTGTTTTCTTTGAAATGCAACAAATAGTGCCATGTAGATCGTTTCTTCCATTCTCTCTCTCTCTCTCGCTTGACAACACTAACCCCATTAACCTACTAGCTTCCCAGCACTCTTGAGAATCTAAGTCACAGACAAGAAGAAAGTCTCTATATTAAAATTGCAGAAATAAATTAGGGAAAAAGCCAGATTATAGTAGATATGCTTTCACGGCTAACCTACTACTGGATCATTTCATACCAAAGCCCACCAAAAATTCGCTTAACGACTCGGCTCGCTTCTACTTTACAACTCTGTAATTAACAGAGGTCTTGTTCTTGAAATAGAAATGCTTGTGATCCATTGCTCGCCTGGAATTTTCCCTTGACTCTTGTAGTAATCCTCTGGATTTAAAGTCAAGAATATGATCGAATAAAATAGAAGGTCCAAGTGGTCAAGGCATTTTAGATATATTGGAGTACCTACACATCCCCTCTTTTCCTACTCACTTAATTTTCCTCTTTTCTTCTTTCTGATGATTACAAATAGCATAAATAACGCGTATGGGAGCCAGAAAATGAGCTTTCTTATCACAACTACAAAGTGATATTGAGAATAGCTTTCAAAAACCGGATTCGGGTCTATCACAACCTCCGGCATTCAGCTCGCATGAACCTAAAGAGCGTGCGTGGCCCGGCGTAGCGTATGACTCTTGCAGGCCGAGGGTACAATGCCCCTTGGAGGCTAAGGGGACAATGTCTATTGTTCCAAAAACAAAGACTTTTGTTAAAACGAAATTTGTTGTTTTAGACCCAAACAATATCTTTCAACTATCTAAATATATCCTAGATTCTCTCACTCAACCTTCCTTTCACTACTTAGACATCTTACATCATCTAACCTCACGCCTGCATCAACCACCATGTCTTCATACTCATACAACCCACTAATCCCCCCTGCAGTTTTGCACTGGGTTCGCTATGACTACTATCGGCACTTGTACGGAAGTGTTACCAAACCTGAACGTGATAAATTGGCAAAGACGAAGATTGGCTTCAAGCATAGAAAGTTTTACAGGCGACTTTACATTAGAACACCCGGTAGATGTCCCGAGTGCTTCAAGAAGAAGGAAGGACACTACCCTAACGAGCCTCGTCCTGGTGATCAGCAAGTAAGTCACGAACCATCGTCGTCGACTACACTAGGTGACCAGTCTCTAGTCGTAGACAAAACCAAGGACGCAGCTTACCAACGGGATCAAGCGATCCTTACCAGTGGAAAGCCGGTAATCTTTGATGGGCAAGGACGACCTTTCTCTTGGTATAAGGGGGATGAGCGAGAGGAGTTTTCGATTCGTCGTAGATAATCTTGGGTAAATGACCCTGCATATTGTCGATATGTTCCAGGATCTTAGGAAGTGAAGGCTAAGGAGTTGCAGGAGTAGAAATTACATGAAGTAGAGTGGAAGCCTATCTAAGCGAACAATATGGTTCTTGAGTAACTCAAGTTCAACTCGAGGTTTACTCCCGGTGGTTGCCTATTTTCCATCACCTCCGCGGTGCAGTGCACCCTTGGAATACATTGTTATTCGTTGAACGCAAAATCGTGTTCTAGAACCCCTCCCCCTCTTAACTAATACCCCTTAACTGATTAATTTTTGCCCGTTGAGTCACCTAAGGATTTGTTGTGCTAGATTCATAACATCACCTGACTTTCCTCATTATTTATTTCTATCATGATCTACCGTTTGATTTACCACTTCATCGACTATTTTATCTGCTATCTTGATCAGCTGTATGATCACTGGTATGATCACTTGTTTTGTATCACTTGTTTTGTGTCACATGTTCAAAGCGCTACCGTAGCGTAACACCCTCTTTTGTCAGCATACACTCCTTATATATAGATCTAGCCAGTCTACCTTGATAGAACAATCAATTCTCCATGACCTACAGTACTCGGTACTTTCCCAACTCAACAGAATTGAAGTTATTTGATAATATTTATTTATGGTCAACTAGCTTTGAAGTAGGTTTTACCGAATGCCCATTCGTTGAGACCTAATTCCCTGCCAGACGCTCTCATCGAATGAGGTACTCTCTATTAATTTAATATATAAAATTCTTATATATTATGGCGGTTTGCAGGGGTATGGATGGCAGGTGAGCTCAAATAAGTGACGATCAAATATCAGTAAAAAGTTAATGATTGAGGAATAGAAGAGGGAAGGAAAGCTAGTCTTTTATACCAGTCTTTTCCCTTTGTCTTTTGTTCCTCTTTCACAAACCCTGTTCCAAGGCAACATTAATACCAAAATGACTTCTCGATACGTGATTTTTACACAGTATAAACTCTTTTCCCCATATATGCCTGCTCTAACTTGGGCAATAACGGCGGAACCATCGAGTGTCATCGAGCAAGGACAAAATCTACCAACCTAACACCCAACGGCAAAATCTGAGCTCGCTGCCTTCTTTCTCACACACAGTCACTTTTCATTTGTTCAATAACTCCGAACTACCCCAAGCAAGTAATCCCGAACAGCTCACTCCGAGCAACTACTTCCGAAATATTGGCTAATTAATACCGAATTAATTCCTTATAAATTGTCGTTACATATTCCTGGTGAATAGCACCTTGCACGACAGCCTAGTTGATCCCCGTGCTTTAGCTCATGTGACTGGCTTGCCACTCACATACTTAAGCTCACAGGATCTGACCCCTCTTTACCTTTACTCTTCATGCAATAAAGACATAGGAATACAACCACTTATTGCATCACACTTCATGACTACCAAGTCATACCAACATAAATAAATCCGGAAAAATTATTTTCGAAAAGCTAATTCCGAGCCGAATAAATATTCCAGAAAAGATATTTCCGAGATTAATATATCGAGTAATATATCCAAGATATCTCCGAGAGTAGTATATCCGAGATTAAAATGTCTAAAATTCATATTTCCGAGAGTATATATTTCCGAGAGTGATATGTCTGAAAGAATATGTGGGACATGTTCAAGCGAGCATCTCTCCGAGTAAATAACTACGAGCAGATATTTCCGAGTAACTATCTCCTAACAATTATTTCCGAGTAGAAACAATAATTCCGAATCACTATTTCCAAGCCGAGTAAAAATCTCCGAGTAATTGCCAAGTAGATATCTCCGAGCAGTTTATTTCCGAGTAATTCTTTTCCGAATAATTGCAACTACTTCCGAGCTGAGTGCATTACTCCGAGCAAATAATTCCGAACGGCGGACGCGCTATCTGAAGACTCCCAACAGCTACTTACTCGTACGCTGTAAAAACGCCCTGTAATGGTGCCCGGAGAAGCGAAACTGGCGTATCTTAGTGGACTTCCCTGTAAACCAGTGCTTAGGTGCCTTAACGGGCTCGCTTACTTTATTTTTTCAGGGCCCTTAAGGGCACTTTTATAAGATGGGGTATTCCGTCCTCCGCACCCACTCAACGCACTGCCAGCCCTCACACGCATTACCATCTAAAACTCTTCCTGTATTTAATGTATATACGAGTCACGAGCCCATCTAAATAATAACAGCGGTAAAAAAAAAAATGACCGAGGGTCCTAAGAAATCTAAAGTAATGACCTAAATTCTTCATTTTTAATTATCCATTTAAGTGAGTGTACAAGAAAGTTAAGGTAAATTCTTTTCTCCGCTTTCACCGTCTATTGTGAGCTGCTACTCCATATGCTTTCATTGATAGCTCCAAGAAGCAAAAGAGTTGCTTTAAGGGAGAATAAAGAAATAACATTCGTTGTGCTATTCTTTCTCCGCTCCTTCAGCGAATTGTACTGGTTAATGAAAACAACATCATTGTTCCAACCAAACAACAACTAAATGATATACTTATACAGATCCATGTCTTCACTTCCGAAATAATACTCCATTGCTTTCTCACAGAAGCGAAAATGTGTATTTTCCAATACCCCAAGTTCAGCTGCGGATGTTTCGGTTTTCCAGAACCCTACCATCGTTGTCTAGGAGCGAATAATCGCGCGCGAGAAGCTCCAATCGTCTGTAAGGTAGGAGGTGAGTTCATTCCTATCATGGAGACCATACTTCTTCCACGCGAATGCCATGAATGTAGGAACCAGCGAAAAGAGATCCGCGAAGAAATGCTTAATCTCGATCCTGCAGACTTAGTAAAAGCGCATCGAGAAGCTGCCTTGAGACATCTTGAAGGCAGAAGTGTATTTCAAGATGAGTTCTTGGATACTGACAATGGTCGGAAAACACCTCCTTATGAGAGACGTTGGTCTTGGAATTTTACTGACGAGGAACAGTTCACGATAAGAAAGTCTACACCTCTCGGTAAGAGACGGTGGTCTTGGGATTTTGGTGACGAGGAGCAGTTCACGGTAAGGAAGCTGCCACCCCAAGAGAGGGTTTTGGCCTGGGATATTTCTTGTTAGTTCAAGTCTTTGGAAGGTATCTTGTTTTGTTTTCACCAAAACCTTATTTTCATTTGTTTATTGTGAAATTAGGTTAAAATATCAGTTCATTCTAAAAAAAAAACGCAAAACGCGCGTGTTTCCCTCGAAATCTTTGTGACAACTTTTCTAACTATGATGAAGCTAAAGACCCAACCAGATTGGTCCTAACAATCAAAGCTGTCGGTCTCATCAATCCCACATACCGTCATGGGGCAACAGGTCCAGTGTACCCAAGCCGTGGGTGCATTATAGATTCCCTAGTTTGATAATTATATTCTATCTTTGGATAGCAGGGATCCTAAGCGAAGATTAAATCGGTAAGTAAATCGAAGTAACGAGGCCATGACTTACATCATCAAAAAAAGGTATTCGACTATGATCCCTTTGACCCCCTACGAACAAAGTATCAAGATTGTGTCTTCTCTTACACCACGCACACCTCACATTCCCACCCTTGGGAGCTCTTACTCCACAGGGACACCAAAACTATTATCCCCTTTAATATTCTTGTCTATGAAGTGGGAAATGTGAACTGTTCACTTACAGATCTCTCATGTTGATGATCCATCAACAACATATACTCATATGCTTCATCGTCGCCTCCATATTCGGATTGCGTTCTTTCCCTATAATACTGGATGGTTTCTTGAATCTCGGAGTTTCTGCAGGATAAACAGATCCATCGCTTATACTGATCGCAATCACAAAACTCTTGGAGGCTGAGAGGGAGACCTCTCTCAATCTCCGAGTCGCACGCTTTGCAAAAGCAAATAAGATCATGATTTTGGTACGCGGGATCTATATGCGGTTTTGGGAGGGAATTATAGCAAGGGGAATCCCGGACCCGTGGACAGTATCGACATTCCTGAAATGTGTGGTAAAATTAGTAAATAAGAGGATTCGAGAAAAAAAAACGACAGGATGCAGTACAAACCTCACAAACGTTATTTCCACATTTCAAACATGGAAGTGCATTCGCAGCATCACATTTCAAATTCCAAACTCGCACTTCAAGCTCCTCGTCGTATTTTGCTGTCCTTTTACCTCCTCGCCCAAAGCCCCCACCGCCTCGCCCACCGCCTCGGCTGCCACTGTAAATGCCTCGAAAATGTTGACGTGTTGAAAGACCTCTTCCATCGCATAAGTTGAGGCGCTTTAAATGAGTGAAGATGGGTTCGGATTTTAGGATTATCACGTGGAGCTCCCTGCAAGTTGTAGCAAGATGAAAAAGGTCTAGAGTCGTGAGGTACTGAGAAGTGTGTTCAAGAATAGCATATTGCGAGAGAATGGATATTAGTTGAGACATCTTCACTGTTCTTTTAGAAGGCAGTGAGGTGGGAGGGTGAGATATTGAGATGTCTCACTGGTGCCTAGAATTTTATGTGAGTCGATTTGACATGGGTCAATTTTAGCGAACCAATTAAGGGTTCAAAATGGACGTTGGGCTTCCCCTCAGTTCCACGATATTCTAATTGTTAATATGGTTTCCACTTGGAATGAAAAATGAAACATCGAACGAGTAAGAGACGAGATTGCAATGAAGCTACTGAGCTAATGGTGAGCAAGACTGGCACGATTGAAATAGCTGCTTTGACATTTGAGAGCATAAACACTCACTCTGTGATACCTGTTCTAAGTTAGAAGTAATCTATACAGTTTAGCGAACTTCAACAAACCCCTCTTCAAAACCCCAGATAATAACCTTCCACTTCTAAACGCAAAAATGAATGCCTCCCAAGAAAAAGCAAAGACTAGTCACACAACTACCTCCGCTTCCCATCAAACACCACCTTCTCATTGAATCCCAAAGCTTCCTCAAACCCCAGCCACAGTTCCAGCCCCCATAAACTCCCTAAAAGCCTCCCTAATCGTGTCTCTTTCTCCCTCCCAAATTCCCCCCTTCCCACCCATAATGACCACCTCCCCCTTCGCAGCATTCTCAAGCACATCCCTACTAGGGAACTTCAACGCCGGCATCAAACTACTAGGTTTCATTCTCACAGCTTCAAGAACTTGCTTCAACTGCGCCGCCGCCTTTCCACCTCCATGCCCTCCATAACTAACAATCATAGCAGGTTTCCCAGCCCACTCATGATAAAGATAATCGATTGCGTTCTTGATTACAGCTGGATACCCCCAGTTATATTGAGGTGTAACGAAGATAAAGGAGTCGTATTTCGAGATTTCAGCGGACCAGGCGCGAGTGTGAGGCTGGGTGTATTTTGAGGGGTCTTTGGTTTCTTGGGGGATGGCGGATTCGTTATACATTGGGAGATTCCATTTTTCTAGGTCGATGATTGTGAAGTTTGGTGGTGGGGAGGTGGTTGATGTGATTGTTTCGATTACGAAGTCTGTTACTTGAGGGCAGATACGAGGGGTCCGGGTTGAGCAGATGATGACACCGATTGATTGGGCCATTTTGAGCTGGACTTTGGATGAGTGTTGTATGTGAAATGGATGGAAAATGCTGGTTTTCGGTTTGTGGTTTTTGAATTAATTGTTGACTGTTTATATACTTTTTGCTCATTCCCTGGTAGTGGACGAGTGGCCGGCCTTCGGTCCCGAGTCGGGGTTATGTATCCCGGTCCGGAAACGTCAGCTTGGTATCAAGATCAAAATTGCGGTTGAATTGTGCTGAAAGAAGTGATAAGAAAGTGCCTAGTGCTTATTTCGAGTAAGCTTGCGCCTCAAAAAAGCTTATGGTTTCCAATTTGCGATGTAACCAAGTCAATCCCAGTAAAGCCATAGCCCACTAGTCGCTAAAATTGGTAAATTAGTAAGCCTATTATCAGCTCACTCGCACCGTGATTAAGGTGCACTGAGAAATAAATGTGAAATATCGAACTAAGTAAGAAAGGTACTTGAAAAAAAAAATAGAAAAGTTGGATACTGAGAAGGAGAAAAGTGGTGAATGAATAGCTCAACGTTTAATTATTCAGGTTCAAATGATTCAAAAAATTGTCAAACCATGTTCGATGTCTGCATGACCAACGTTGCCTTGCAACCAGTGCGTATAGGCAATGTCCCAGCCTAGTTTGTCTTCAGGGCCCCCCCCGGCAGTGGTGGACCCTCGACTCCCTCTATTAGGAACCTATACATTGGGGGTTTGCCCTAGCGGCTCAGTTCCCTTATCCGGACAAACAGCAGTGACAGTACTCGTAATTGTGGTGGTAACATGATCCGTAACCACCGAAGTTGCTGTCCTCGCTGGATCGGTAATCGTGAGATTTTGAGTCGTTGTGAGTGTAGAGGAGGCAGTCGAGGTGATGGCACTGGATGTGAAAACCGTAGTAACGCTCGTGATAGGAGAGTGGCGCAGATGATCTAACTTCTTCTTTTCGACTCCGAGAGTGATACCCAGACCGAGGACTAGGAGGAACAAGAAGACGGAGAGAACTGAGACGAAAACGAGCGGTCGTCGATAGTTTTTCCCCGGCCTGAAGAAATCAACTTCTGCTCCGACGGGTGCGGTATAATTTGGGTGTGCTTGTGTGGGTGCTACGGTAGTTCCTGTAGTTTGAGGCCCCATGATCGGTGGCTGAGGTGGAGGAATGCGACCAAGTGGGATAGAATTCGCTTCATTTGAATTCCAATAAGGATGTTCTTCGATAGGGACTTCCTGGAACGAAGGATCCTTGACGTCAGGATCTCCAAAGTGCGACATAGATGGGCCTTGAGAAATGGGAATATTGTTCAACGATTCGAGATCGTCTTCTGAATTTCTAGAGCCGCCTCTTGATGGTGGATAAGCCCAACTTGCTGTGCTATTCGCTTCTTCAATATCGCTCCACGGATGTCGGGGAGTGGAATACGACATGTGATTCGATGTTTTGGGAGGTCTGGGTGTAGGTGTTGTGAGTTATTGTATATCATTTTCGGTGGACGTGAATGTGTATGGGTGGGGAAAATCTAGAATATCAGAGAGAAAAGAGGCTGCTAGATGAGTGGATTACCATAATATAGTAGTCGGCCAATGTTGAAAGCACAATAAAGCCACGCGCTTTCTTGCGTAAGACTTGGAAGGCACGCCTCTTTGACACGACGAATTTCTGACAAGGTCATTGTTGTCGCATGAAGAGGAAGAACAAAGAGAATTTGCCATTGGGACAAAGAAAATCACGACTTGAACGGTCGGCGTGAGGAAGAGAAGTGCAGCGAAATTCGAAGAGCAAACTGGAAATGGCTAGTATCGCAGTTCTTCGTGTGTAGATTGTCACGAATATCCACTCACTTCACATTGCCAAGCTTTACTCCCCTATCCCACTAAGCGAACGCGACCGCGCGAAGGTAAACAAACACGTCTCAACCACCCAAACCTCCACGAAAAAATTGAAACCACAACAAAACTACCACCACAGCTCCCAAGAAGAATGATATAAAAAAATGGCAAAAATACTCAGCACTGCCTATAGGCTCTTCTCCTAATATTAGGTGATTTCAAAAAAACAAAAAAAGGAGGGAGAGTGAGGATAGGATATCAGGGGGGGGGGAATTACATTTGACTAGAGTCACCAGTAATTGCTGAGGACCACCCACGCCCCGATAGGCCACGCCACATTCTTTATTATATTTGCATTCATCTTATTTGTTTACTTGAGGAACACTCGAGAGTCTGGTTGTGGGATGGGGGATGGACCCACCAGCCTTCATTTTGGAGGACAAACGCGGGCAAGCATTGGCCAACCGCCTTGAAGCTTGGGTCGAATGTCCTCGGGAGGAAAGGGCTTGATGCGTCGCCAACTTCTTCTGACTCGCCCAAAGCCCAGTCTCGTAATGTCAAGAAGTCTTCCACCTTGCTCCGAACTCAGAGGAAGCGACGGCCTGTACATCTTCGGTATCTTCACGATTCGCACAAACTTGCACTGTCTGCGCTGCAGTCCATCTGTCTCTCGATGCACCACCACAACCACGAGATGAAAACATTTCAAAGCCAATATGACGAGAGCTAACGTGTCGCCACAGAATAGCCTTGCGAGGCAGCATCGACAATAGAAGCAGTATGCCACACCGAGAGAGTCATTACGCTGTTTCGATGAGACACCTTCATCTTCACACCCCTATCTTTTGCGACCAAACACCAGACAGTTCAAGCAATAATCGAAAGCCGAGACAGTCGAGAAGAACCACAAGGGGTTGTGCCAGAAGTTTTCCATCTGCAGCGGTGCAAATGTATATTCTCCTACGCCGGTTTGGGTTTGCGAGGCGATGTGGATCGATAACTTCTGAGGTGAATAGAATCGGTACCAGGAGGTTGGAACAAGATGTTCGACAAGAACCATTGTACGAGAAGCGTAACAATCATCCATGGAGTGGGTTATTCAGAGCAAACATGAACTTCGATCTGAGGGACGAAGAGGCTAACAGCTATGATTAACAAAGTTTGGAGTCAGTCTTGGTCTGGAGGGATAACAAAAGCCAAAGATTCAAAGGTGAAGAGGTCCTTACCGGAAAGTCGCAAAGTCGCAATACGGCATGTGGGATAGTTTCCTTAAGAATAGAGCTGCCGAGAACATTCTCAAGTCTGAAGGAAGTCCAACTTTTGCGTACTAGTAGATATGAAGATATAGCTATTGCGATGAGGCGAGCTTTGTCTTGAAGTCCTCGGTATATCGTGGGAATCTTGTCAGCTGGAAGCTGACCGTCCTTCTCCCGATAAAAAGTTAACTGGACGCTCAATCTTACGCTCACTATTCACCGCCATCATAGAGAATTTGACTCAAGCCCCAAGCCCCAAATCTCAACTCCTTCGCTTAACCTAAAACCCCAAAAACCCCGAAAAAGGAAAAAGAAAAAAGAAGAGTGCAATAACCATCATACCAAGCTGTTCCAAACAACTTCAAATAACACGCAAAGCGCAGCCTACCAACCATCCATCCTGTACATAAAGCAAGTAAATCATCCAAAAGCCCTTTTAATTTAACCACTGATCCAATGAGACACGCTGGGTTAATCATAGTTGCCCGGCCGAGCACCGTACCATCCAGTCGATCATCCCAGTAGGCGGGCGGCTAATCGTGGGCCAATACACCTACGAAGAGCATATTTGTCTTATTTGAGATCAAGAAGGGCTTGTGGGGGTGTGGCGGGTGAAGTGTTGAGTTTCCACTTTATAGAGGGGGGCGGGGGGATTGATTGGTGATGGAGGATGGTATTCCTTTCCTTTCTCCAGAACAGGAGAGGGCTCTCGGCCAGTTTTAAGACGTGAGTCAATATCTTCGATGTCTATATTTTGGAAACTTAGCTCAAAATTGTGTCGCCAGTATGAATTCCACATCTCGTTGGTTGTCGCTGACCAATGCGCTGGCCCAACACTTAAGATGAAGCTAGAAAGTATGCTTCGTGGTTCCAATTGTGAATTACCATGTTATCTCATCGCTGCACCTCCCTTGAAAGAGTGCAGCTGCGATGACCAGAAGCCAAGGAGGGGTACTTTTGCCAAAGGGAGAATTGGTGTACTAGTTGTTGAAAGGCAAGGAGCAAGTTGATGTAAGGTGTGGTAGAAAGTCAAGACGTCAAGTTCAGGGATATTTTATTGTTCTAGATTTGAATTCTGGATATGTTGGGGCCTGCTGGACTTCAAGAAAGATATTTTCAAGTAGTGTTCACAGGAATGAACTCGTCATCGGAAGTATCGTTTCACATAAGGTGGTTGGTTGCGTGTGGCTAGGACCTTAGAGGTATTGTGTACTAGAAATTATTAGCATGAAGCCCTGAAGTAGGAATAATATTAAGAAATAATTTCAAAAACACAGAATTAAATCACAGACTTCCAAATAGACTTCCAACTCGAAAGTCCAAACGGCCTGAAAACTCTCAATTCAATTCTTTTAATACAACATATACACTTAATCATGACATGCTCCCACATCAATACCCATAGTATACAGCTCCACCCCTCTAATTCTTCTTTTTCTTCTTCCCCCCAACAACCCGCTTCTCCCTATTCGCTACCTTCCTCTTCCACGCCTTCCTCCACGCCGCCCACCGATCCCGAGGTTTAAACTCCTTAACCTGAACCTTCGCTCGTTCCGCCGCCCGTCCAATCTCCCAATTCGCCTCTCGGTACATATACCCCTTCCCAATCGTGAGATTCCTCCCTTCCTCCCCACGTCTTCCCTTCAACTTCTTAACCACCACCCCCTTTGAACCATCCGCATTCACCACCGCATCGCCTCTTATTTCAATAGGTGCTTCAATGGGTGGAGTTTCCATTTTCTGGGAAAACATGTTGAGTTTTCGTCGACGCATGGAATTGCGAGGTAGAGGAAGGACTTGTTCCCGCTCGAAGGTTACGCCGATGTATTGGCGTTTAGGATGTTTCTCCGGGTCTTTGTAGTATTTCACGTAGCCGGATTCAGTGGCATAAATAGTATGATCGCGTCCCATGGCGCAGTTTTCGCCAGGGAACCAGTGGGTGCCTCGTTGGCGGAAGATGATGTTTCCTGGGATAACGTATTGTTCTGCCATTTATCAATATCTATCTCATTCCAAGAGCCTAATGAAGTAAGAATGGGAGGGAGGGGGGCAAAACAAACCTCCAGACCTCTTAGCACCCAACCTCTTCCCCGGTCCATCCTTCGCTTTATTCACAGCTCCTTGTTGGGCATGCGAAGCATATCTCACAAAGGTCAAGCTCGCGGGAGAAGTCGCTGGCATGACACCCCTTATAGCGAGGGCACCGAATGCGTCATGGAGACATGACTGTGTGGAACTCCTTCCTACGGCGGATATGGCGGCCGTAATCCGTAAGGGAGGTTGTAATCGTGGGAGCAGCATTGGATTGTGTTGATGTTCAACTGCTGCGTGAGGTTGTCGTTCAAGGAGCTTGCCCAGAATAAAAGTTGCGACCCACTAAAAGTGGTCGACCAATGGGAAGGGGACAGGGCTGAGATTTAGTCAGGCGAGGCTCTGGAAAGCGTCTAGCTGGCAACTTCAGATGATATTTCGAGCTTCCCCTCTATGAACTGATTCAACACCACATTAAAAATTCTGGCCAGTTATTTATTCGCAGTCAATCCAAATTACTAATTGTACGAATCTCCAAATTTTGGGATTCAATTCCCCAACCAACAAGAAACCATGACGCGCATCCTCCTCCCCTTCCTCTCCGCCCTCCTCCTCTTCCTCACAGGCGCAAACGCCCAATTCCAATTCTTCGAACAGATGTTCAACGGCCAAGTATGTCCTTCCCTCCCCCTCTCCCTCAAACCTAAAACTAACCTCCCCCCCAGCAGCAACAACAACAACGACCCACCCCCCAAAACGTCCCCTCGGACTCAGAATGGTACCAGAAGAACTACGACGCAGCCCACTGCTCCAACTACCTCTGCCCCGACACACTAGCTTGCGTCGCGTTCCCCCACCACTGTCCCTGCCCACACCCCATCTACGAGGAGAAATTCGAACTGGCGGATGGGAAGGCGATTTGTATTTCCAAGGGGGGGTTTAAGGAGGGCGAGGCGGGGAGGAAGGTTGAATTGGCGAGGAAGGGGTTGTTGTGAGGGGATGGTGGGGGAAGGAGGTAATGGGGGAAAGAGATATCTAGTAGTTGAGTATAGAAGGGTGCATACTTTGGATCGCCTAATGGAGAAATTGAGGACGATGTGAATATCATCATTTCATGTCCATCCTTTCAGACCACTGGATTGAGAAATGGAGAGAGAAATGGAGAGGGATCTTGTTGTCATATCATCAATTCATGCACGAGTCTACAAACATAATTCATAGATCCCCACTCCAGCTACAAAGACCATAAACTTTTTGCTCTCACTTCGTCTTGCCCGTAGGAATACCAAACAACACCAACCCCTCCTTATCCCCAACCGTCTTATCAACTCTAAAATACCCCTTTCGCTCAAGTTGAATCAGATCATCCACCTTCAAATCAGCAACATTAGCATCACACAAAGCCTCAAGTTTGGAACACGAGTCCTTGTTCACAAAGTCCTCCCAGTTATCACCCTCATCAAGCTTATCCTTCGACATGAGGTAATCGAATTCCCATACATCCGCCTTGATGAGATCCGCTCCCTCGGTTGACAACCAGGTGACTTTCTTCTCGGTCTTCTTGACGTCTCCCTCGAGATGTAGTTCGAGCTCGATGTCGGTGATTGGGTCTGAGCCATTGATTTTGCGGACGATGGCGTTACCCCAGTTCATGAGTGTGATTTCCTCGTCTTGTTTGAAGAGCTTCACATCCTCTTGATCCAAAATGAGACTCTTGCTATATGAAACCTTCTTAGTTCCTACAGCAGGGTTCTTAGCATGCTTAGGTTTGTCCTCAGTGTAAGCGTTCTCAGGTCCATTGGTGACAGTTGCCTTGACAGCATTCTTGACATCAACAGAAGTATGTCTTGGTGCGATTGGATCGATTTCCTTTTTGTTTGAAGCCCAGAAGTTGGTCCAATCCATAACGACAATATTTCGACTTGGTCCTTGCTTCAAGATGAAATCCCGTAGAGCGTGGATGGTCATTCCTCGTCTTCGCACACCTCGAATTGTAGGCATACGTGGATCGTCCCAGCCCCAAACGGTGCCTGCATCCACTAATTTCGTCAACTTCCGTTTCGAGAGCTCCGTTCGGATAAAATTCATTCTTGCGAAATCCCACATGTGAACTTGTCGAAGCTTCAAGGTGTCGAGGAACCATTGGTATTGTGGGTTTCTGTCTGTGTACTCGGTGGTTCTTAGAGCATGGGTGACACCCTCGAGAGAATCAACAATTGGGCAGGCAAAGTCGTAAGTTGGGTACATCTTCCAGGTGGTACCAGTTCGGTGATGTGGTGTCTCGACATTGCAACGATAGATGACTGGATCGCGCATAGCTTTGTTGGGGTTGTCAACAGACAATTTTGCACGAATGCAGTTTGCAATTCCCTTCTCAGTTCCAGCCTTCATTTCCTCAAAGATGGCGAGATTTTGCTCGATACTGTTGTCTCGGTTTTTGCTGGCAATACCTTCCATTCTTTCCTCGCGCATTCTCTCCTGAGGTGTGTCATCGGCATAGGCGTGACCCTCCTTGATCATTCGAATACAGTACTCGTACAGAGTTTGGAGATGATCACTTGTGTAGCTGGTCTTGTCTGGCTTGATTCCCATGAGAGCTAGATCCTCAACAATGGCATCCTGGTACTCCTGCTTCTCCTTTGTGGGGTTGGTATCGTCGAATCGTAAAAGTAGGGTGCCCTTGTAAAGCTCGTGTGCGAAGTAATCGTTGAGAAGCGCAGCCTTTGCGTGACCGATGTGCAAGTATCCGCTGATTCAAATTAGCATATATTCAGTTTGCTGAGGTTGGGTGTATACTTACGATGGCTCAGGTGGAAATCTGGTGACAACTCCCTTCTCAGTATCTTGAAGAGCCATATTGTAGCTTGCGCCAGCTTTACTCAACGCAGCCTTCTTAGCTTTCTCAGCGTCATCCTTGAGCTTGATCTCCTCCTGGATTTCGGGGTGTGTTTGCTCGACGTAGTTGAACCATCTTGCAACATTTATGAGTGCCCCTCTCTTCAAAAACGCGTTGGCCACCTTGTTGCTGCGAATAGTGACCCATATTTTGGTATCGATGGCACTGATGGTGTAGCCCTCGATGTACGTTCGGAGAATGAGATGTTTGTCCAAGGCCAAAAGATGGGGTTCAATGGTCTTGAAATCGGGTGCCGCGAGGCTCGTGGCGAGCTGGTTTAAGTCGTCGCCCTTCATTTTGTCTGGTGTTGTTGATATTTGAACTTGGCTCACCTGAGGAGGGGTTTTGGCGGGGTGGAATTTCCAATGTTTGAGTCAATCGGCGTCTTTAGTTGTTCCGTTCCGGCCTACAAGGCGACATCTCTTACGAGCCCAAACGTACCATTTATTTGGGAGTTTGTTTGATCAACTTGTAAACAATACAGTATAACCTGCAGTTTGCTGGTTCCATCGGATTTAAGGATATATCAAGGTTTCCTTGTGGACAGTTCCTTGGTACTCTTGACCCAGTAGGTGTACCTGTACCACAGGTAAAATAGAAAGAATTTTCTTGTTACTAGCAATTGCTACTATAGCGCTTAGAATAAATAACACTGCACAGATCTAGTTTAGTAAAACTTTCAAGAAATCGTAATGAATTTTCACCTGCTTTTTAAGGATGAAAGATTGAATTAGGTAGGGTAGGTAAAAATAACTTGTTCCTCAATTTTCAAGGCTAAGGCAGGTTATCCTTATAGCTCTATTTGGAGAATGGGTTCCGCGTCCAAAATCCTCATATCCCAGGATATCGCTACAGGCAATATCCCACTATCCAGGTCCTGCTGTATTGAGATAAAAATTTCTTGAAAAGTGAAGTTTTCCAGTTGGGATAATTCCGGTGGGATCGGAAACGCCTTTGGTCTAAGCCTCTCTTCGCGTGAGTTTCCAGGCCGGGAAGAAGACCATGAAGCAACAACCTACCCTCTCTGTTGAAACTGACACTTTACCCGTTGAGGAAATCAAACGAGAATATTTCAGAAAATCATACTTGATCTACGCTTCCCCCCTTAGCAGTTCATCACGAGTTGGAAGCAGATTTCCGGAGATTGTCCATGCCTCTCCTCCCAGTTTGAGCAGCACAAAAGAGAGCAGTCAAAAGGGAAAGCTCAATACTGGAAAGGCTGTCCTTTTGTTGAGGAAGAATTTCGTCACATAGTCGGAGTTTTCCCTTGGGTCTTGAAAGACTTTCTCCGTAGTGTTGACGAATCTCCACGAGCAGACGAAACACTTTGCCAAGACGTACGACGTCCTCGACCGGATAAACGGCAGCACCACCAAAAGTTGGGGAAGTCGGCACCATCGTCGTGCACAGCCCTCACATTGTTAATACAATACCGACGAGAGGTCCCTGACATGGAAGCTCGATTTTGAATATCAATCCAGGAAGCGCGAAGTATCTTTGCAACTGTCCTACACATGCCATTGCAGCAACAGCCGATTTTGTCTATTTCTCTAGTCCCCTTCCTTTCTTCTTTTGTCCAAGTCAATAAGGTATCAGGCAAAAGGCCCCACTTGGCGTATCCTGTCGGCACCCCATTGGCTCCTTCCCCGCTCCGAACTCGCAAGGTGAGGTGAAAATTTAAGTGGTCGGATCGCACCACTGGTTAGCGTCTGCATCCGAGGATCTGATAAGATTAAGATCAAGATCTTTCGCTCCTGCCACTCAACCTAGCAAGTCTCCCATTATTCGCCGCTCTTGACCTTCAACACACCATCACCAGTCTCGGTACGTAGAGTAGTACTTGGTACGAAAGGTCCCCCAATGGCATTCTGGATTTCCTTTCAGCTTGTCACATGCTCAATTTCATCGCTTGTGGCAACGAGTTTATTTCGCGCTGTGCGACGTTGGGATGTTCCAGAGCTGACCTCATTTGACAGCTAGCGACCTGCATCCGAGATGGCCTCGCCCGCCGTATCAACACCCTCCTCGGCTGGGTCGCCTCCAGCCATTGCTTTGGCTCCAGCACCACCTACTCTGGCCATCAAGACACCCAACAACATGGCATCTATCGCTCCAGCTCCAGCACCAGGTGCTTCCACGCCGTCTATGATCACCAGAAAGGAATGGGTGATCCCACCCCGGCCAAAACCCGGTCGCAAGCCGGCCACCGACACTCCTCCCACCAAACGCAAGGCTCAGAACCGAGCTGCTCAACGCGCTTTTAGAGAACGGCGTGCGGCGAGGGTAGGTGAATTAGAGGAGCAGCTGGAAGAAACCAAGGAGGAGCAACAAAGACGTGAGGCCGATATGAAAGCCAAGATCGTACGACTGGAATCCGAGTTGGAGAGATTCACGGGGGAACTCCAATCATGGCGTCTCCGATGTGACACCCTCGATCGTATTGCCGACTATGAACGACGAGAGAAGGAATCAGCGTTGTCTGAGCTATCGTATTTAAGAAAGGGTGCTCAAACAACGGGTACCGATGCCGTTACTCTGCCTCCACGACGACCCCGTCAACAACCGGAACAGCAACAATACATTCAGCATGCTCCATCGCCTGCGCCAGATATTGAGGAGCTCGCCGGTGGGTGCGGAGGGTGCACATCAGCAACAAATTGCGCCTGTGTAGAGAGTGCGATGGCTGTTGCTGCGTCCGGTTGCGGCAGATGCAGCATTGATACCCACTGCGAATGTCTCGAAGAAACAGTTCAAGCAACAACCAGTGCCCGACTCTCCATCGAGTTGAAGCGACCACACTCCCCTTCTGATGATGTTGCAGACAAGCGAGCCCGTCATTCGACACCTTCAACGCCACTTGAGATCGACTTCACCGCTCAATTTTCAAGACCTGCCGTCCATCGAGTTCAGGCACCACCACAACAAGATAGACGACCTATCGAGTCGTGTGGTTTCTGTGAGGAAGGTACTTACTGTGTGTGTGCTGAGGCTGTTGCTGCTGCCGCGGCAAATTCTTCAAATGATCGTCGTGAGAATCGTCTTGCACCTCTCCTCAACGAAGTCACTCCTCCCCCTTCAGATAACGATGTAGATGGTAGTAACATCAAACTTCCTTCTTTGCAACCAAATCACATGCACCGACCAGTCACTGCTCAGGCACCAGCCAACTCCTGTGTCAATGGTCCAGGAACATGCGCCCAATGTCAATCAGATCCAAAGTCAGGGCTCTTCTGTCGCTCACTTGCAGCAATGCGCGCCTCTGCATCAGCTGATTCTCCAGCTCCTGAGGGATGCTGTGGTGGCAACGCTGGCGGTGGTGGATGTTGCAAGTCTCTTCCTACCGCTGAACCTTCTCAACCTCCTCCAAGTTTGTCCTGCGCCGAGACCTACAAGACTTTGGCTAGCCACAAGAGTTTTGATCAAGCAAGTGATGAACTGGGCACTTGGCTTGGTAGACTTCATGCTACTCCACCTCACCATGCTGGTCGGGCTCCAATGGAGGTTGAGGCTGCTTCGGTCATGGGTGTCTTGAAGTTGTTTGATAGAAGATTTGGTCGCGGTTGAGGTTGAGATTGTGATAATGTCGGATTTTTATGTCTTATTACTACAATATCCAAGGTATATATTACCCTGTCGACTACTCCACCCTCAAATCCTAGATGGCATGAGCTTTCTACAGCGAGAAAATTATCGCGACAAGCTCCAATGCCATCAGGGCATTGGAAGAGGAGGCATTGGAAGATGGAGAGTCTGCCTCGCGATTTAGGAAACCTTCAATGGGACGAGGATTTGGAGCCAGTTACTTTTAGTCCAGGACTGGCGATAAAAGTAGTGTTTTACGGGGTGTAAGGAAGGAATAACAACAGAGCTTGATACTTGGATCAACGCTCCTCACATAGTAGCTAATTGATAGTTACTAGTAGCAAAATAAAAGACTCGAACATTACTTTCCTGCAGTTCTTCGGGTTGTGACGATCCCACAATTCACAAAATCTGTACTCGTACAAAGTACTTCTTCACCGGTGCGCTCCGAACCCCTCTTTGCCCCACGTGCTCGCTAGCCATATTACAACCTTCCCCATGCAGACTAGGAGTTCTTATCTTAAATCCATCTGTTCCATCCCATGTCCAACCATGTTCCTCACGCACATCTTTCTTCTTCGAGGAACATGGGAATGATCTCCGGGATTCACTGGATAGCAAGCTTAATTGGCCAATGATGGGTGTTCTGTACCTGTGCCACTCCCCGCATCCCGGTGCCCATGTTCGGAGAGTGACGAGCGTGTGGGAAGGTGAATAGTTTGGGACGGGATGGATTGGGTATTTATATTTGTTGTTTCCCCTGTGTCTTGTTTGACTTTATTTGGTTCGTCCTCGTCGCGATTTTGGAGGGAGTGCTTAATTGTTTCTTGTCTTACCGCTTTAATTGATAGCCTTGGGGTTGATTGCGAAAATGCGCGTCTCTAGTCCCCTCTTCTCGATCGCGATGGTGCTTGGTGTAGTGAAAGCACAACTTTATCCTGGGCAGAGTAATTTGAATCATACTTGTGGATTGGGTATGTATACCTCTTCTTATTTCTGCCTCCCTTCTAACCCTATTTCAAAACCCCCGCCATCTCTCATCACCCCTCATCCATAATCCCGTCTGATCAGCTCCTCCTCTCCCATAAAATCCCTCTTAACAATAATTCCCCCAGAAAAACCAATCTTCTCCTGCTCCCCGAAAGCGCAAGCCAACCTCACAGACTCCTGTTGCACCGAAACATATGGGGGACTGGTAATGTCGACGCAGTTCTGGAGTACATATACGGGTTTGGAGAGTGAGGGACAGGTATTGCCGAAGGAGAGTTGGACTCTGCATGGTCTTTGGCCGGATTTTTGTGATGGGAGTTATACGCAGTATTGTGATTTGAGGTATGTGAGATTTTCCTCAGTTGGTGGGATGAATGATGGGGGTGGGGGGGAGAGGGGAGAGGGGAGAGGGGAAGGATGGAAGGCAAGGGGAATGGAAAATGGAGAGAAGAAGGCTAATCAATTAATAGTCGCCAATACGATCCTGCTCCGAGTCCAAATACCACAACTGGAACGCCGAGTGGTACACCAGTTCCTCCTTACGAAGGACCTTCGGTCGCGACTTTCCTAGAAGCATTCGGGAAATTCGATTTAATAGCTTGGATGAACAAGTAAGTCACCTTCCTCCCCCGCCCTCTCGATTTCAATTCTCCTCGTCCCAATTCCAGATCAAGGCAAGAAAAATCTAACACACACTCCCACCCCAGATTCTGGATCAACCAAGCCTTTCCCAACACAGACCTCTGGGCCCACGAATTCTCCAAACACGCAACTTGCTTCTCAACCTTCAACCTCCCCTGCTACGGCCCCCTCTACCAAGCCCACAGCGAAGTAGTAGAATTCTTCGAAACTACAATTTCCTATTACCTCGCCTTACCCACCTATTCTTTCCTCTCTTCTGCAAACATCCTTCCTTCAAATAGTACGACTTATACATTATCTTGTTTCCAAGACGCGCTTAAGAAGGGACACGGTGCGGTTCCTTGGATTGGATGTACAGGCCCTGCATGGAATAGTACGGAGGCGGGGAAGGGAAGTTTAGATGCGGGGAAGACTGTTTTGAGTGAGGTTTGGTATTATTATCATGTTGAGGGGGCGGTTCAGGGAGGTGGGAGGAAGGTGCCGGTTGAGGCCAATAGTAATGGGGGCAGTGTGAGTAATTGTGCGAAGGCTGAGGGGGCATTGAAGTACCCGGAGAGGACTTTGGGGAGTGAGGTTTAAGTTGAGGAATAGGGAGAGGGGGGGAGGGGTTTTGAACATGGATTGAAATGAAAAATCGAACATTAAACTTGATGCCAAAAACGAAATGGATGTGGTGTCTGCGATTCCTTTGTGATGCTTTATGAAAGAAAGAAACACAGATCTCCTCACCCCCTCAACTTCTTTTTGGAAACTTTTGTTATGGAGACACTGCTGTTTTCTGTCCAACTATTTATTCCCAGGTAGCTTAGGAAGACCTGTAGCCATTCCTGGGTAAACCAAGGATAGCACTTGAAAGGGTTCCCTTAGTGCATAAATTTGTTTAACCTTTTCTAGGTCCGCTGTAATATTTTGTTGCACATCGCGATTTTTTCAATTGTTCTGTTCCTAGGTAGCCCAGGAATAGCAAGAAATTTCTCGGGTCGGCGCGGTCAAAAGTATGGAGAATGCAGGGTACTACGCTATAATGCCCTGTAATAGTGCCGTGAAGCCGCAATCTGATGCGAGCGCTGTAATGTCTGTCCCTGCGTCCCGAGACGCACCCTGTTACAAGACAAACCATGGGTACTTCGAATTCAAGCAGCTGTAAATTTGCGAGTGTATCAAAATTTCTATGTATTGTTATTTTAGTAGTGTTGTATGCTTCTCTCAAGCACTCCTGACCTATTAATTCCGAAAATTACAATTGCGTCGTCGCTGCCCACCTGAACTATAGAGAGCGTCTTATTATAATGTAATAGGACCCCTCGACCTGCGCCACCACCATCAAGCTCTTTTTGCTTTTTAAACTTGTAGAATAATTAAATATAGATTTCCGAGTTTTATCACGATGCTGAAAAGTTATTCTCAATGTTGTGGCGGCCAGAGCGCGCTATATTATGCACCGTCGCCACACAGGCTGATACCTCCTCCAATTAAGTAATCAAGGATCCTGGTCAACTGCGGCGTGGTTACAGTAATCTGGGGTAAAGTTTATAATGATTAAATCTGTGGCTGCTAAACACGTTGCTGCTAAACATGTGGCTGCGACGTTTGTGGCTGCGTTAACCTTGCCGGGAAATTCCCGTTTCCCGACACCCTCCGATCAGAGCAAAAAAGTGGCCCTGTGCACAGCCAACAATGAACTTCCGGCTTTGAACTTCCGCTTTCACTCGGCGAACCAGTCTACAGCTTTATTGTATATATTACGGTCATATCTATCCCAATCTATTGCTTTCATTCGCAGAGCTTTAAGCTCTAGGTAGCGTTTACAGAAGGTCTGGAGCCAATTCTTTCTAGGAAGTTTGATATCGTTACAATCGGTCGCAGGAATCTGGAAAATGGAGGAACGTTGAAGCATGATAGCATGTGCTAGATTCCTTGCAAATTTGACAGGCAATGGATAACCGTTAGCTGACATTCGAAGAAGATAAATTACTAGTGCTTTCTCTTGTGGGCTGAGACGTTGTTGCTTAGCTGCTCGTTGCTGAATTGAATCCAGTGGTGTCAGTAGTGTACTGGCAGTAGAATACTGCAGTAAAATCATGACTTTTTATTACTACGGTAAAGTGAATCGTGGATAATAAAGTTCAAGAGCATATTGCTACTACGTAATAAATACCACCATATATCAATAGTACACCAAAATTACGTAATATCTCAAAATGAAGCTATTCCCAGATTAGATGGGGACTTTTTTTTTTGAGGGAAAAAGAGGTCCTTTTATACACCTTTTCTGGCCAAGAGTGATTACAATCACTACGCTAAAGTACGTGTAACGTTCGTGCGTTTCGAGTAAGTGTAGGATCCGCGACTTAAGGCAAAATCAATGTAACGAAACTACCCAACTGGCTAAACAAAGGTGACTAAGTCTCGATGGTTGGTATGCGGTATAAAGGTAAAGCGCGCCGGGTTGTTCACTTGGAAGTGAACTCGTTACTTGTATCAAAGGAGTCAAACAAGATGATTCGATTGATAATTAAGTTGAGCACGAAGCTCCTATCTACAGCAGAATTGCCAGTCTTTATATAGAACCTTCATGTTCCTGAAGTCGACTGAGTCGACAGTCATTCTAAGCGACTCGTCGACCAGTCGTTCCTATCACGTGACATTAGTGGAATAAAATCCCTGGATCGCTTAGCTACTCTAACCGATCCCTTTTTGCTACAACTACTCAATAGTATCTTGTCCTGTCAGGGCGCCGCCTGGACTTACTCATCACGTACTGACACGTGATTCGTGACAGTAGGCCGGAAATAGTAACACTACGTCTGAGATATGAAATAAACACTTGATATTCTGTAAAATAATACTGTTCATTTTTAATTACAGTACTTGTACTATTTGTTGCAAATCGCTTGTTTCTATTGATAGGTGACCTACAAATAACACTGCGGATTTTTTCTCCTCTTGGACAAAAGAAGTGGCTCCCCGAGACAGTTTGTAATACGTATAACCTAAGCTAACCCTACCAAAATTCCCTAGAAGCCGAAGTCTCGTTAATTAGCATTCTACTCATCCGTCTAAATTTTTATTTTATTTCTACGAATTCTTTACGTCGTGTTCTAAAAAAGACGTGCTTGAAATGACCAAACTCTCCAAGCTCACGAACCACTAATTTAATATGGCGTCAGAATTCTAGTATATCAGCTCTGTCATTCCCCTGGTTCAAAATTCTTCACCACTCATACACCATCTCATCAAAACAGAAACCATCAAACTCACAACCCTCAAACATCAATTCCAACTCTTTTTTATTTTATCTAAGAGAAATATCATTTAAAACACAACTTCAAACATGAATCCTACACAACCAACCAAATTAGATATGGAAAGGGAACGGAGAAAAGCTATACGAAGGACTCGAATGGTGAGGGAGATGAAGGAAAGAAGAGAGAGGGCGCAAGAGAGGATGCTGGAGAATAGGATGCCGAAGCATAGGAGGCTGGAGAAGAGAGAGGAGAGGAGAAAGAAGTATAAGGAGAAGATGGAGGAGAAGATGGAGGATATGAGAAAGTTGTACAAGGAGAAGTTGGAGGAGAAGAAGAAGGTGGAGAAGATGGAGAAGGTGTATAAGGAGAGATTGGAAGAGGAAAAGAAGGAGAAGGCGGAGGGGGAAGAGAAGTGCATAGAAGAGAAACTGATGAAAATGAATCTGCATGAGGGTAAATATTAGGAGGGCGGAGATCGAATTTGTCTTTTCCGAATCGGGCTTCCAAAGAGCTACAGAATGAAGGAAGTTTTGCTGGTGGATATGTAAGAACCATTAGAGAGATTTCTACACGGGAAATATATGTTTCACTGGGGTATAGACTCACACTTATCGATGCTGAAGTAAGTGATAATGTTTCTCATTATTCGGTTCAGGCTGAAAAACTTCTGTTACCTTACTGTTTCTAAAACACTAAGAACGCATGGTATTATATATAAATGTCTTTTTTGGGTTTGGGGAGGGGGGGGGGGGGGGGGGGGGGGGGGCGCAATAACTTCTCCTTTCGTTGTCAAACCCAAGATAATAACTGCTGTAACACAATGACTCGGCAGAAATTTAATGTGTTTAACCCTGCTGGGAGAACTGCTATCTACAGGTAGTAGTACTTGGGCCTTGCGAGTTTCTCAATGAGGCAACACAATTGTGGTGCATAACCGTTGCATCATTGTATTTCGCAGTCCAAGTAGTAGTGCATAGCCTTCTGGCTTGATTGACCATTGACACAGCTTTTTCCTTCATCAAAGATTCTCCCTTAATAAGACGATCGAATTTGAGACTCCAAGAAGAGTGAACCAAAAATACCTCATTTGTTACTCGCTCACCTCTACACACCGATGGAAGTCAAACGATCTGTCTGAGAGGGGCTCACAAGTCAGCCACATGGGATTAATTTATCGAAAAGCTTCAGAAGTAATAGCTTGGTTGGGTGAAGAATACGAAGAAAGCAATTTCGTTTTTGATGCTTTTGATGCTTTGCCCGCAGGACGTAGCCTTATTTTCAACCACTGGAATGTGAAAACAAGAGAGTTTATTGATAACCCAAAGATGACTGAGGCTATCAATAAGTTTTTCCAACGACCATGGTGGCATCGAATGTGGATACTTCAGGAGAGCATTCTTTGCGAGAATTTACGTATCCTTTGTGGACAAGACCTTCTTTCCCTTCTTGCAACTTTCCTGGGTCGATTTTGTCAAGATCCCCGCGACAAAATATATGGCTTACTCGGATTGAGCATATCTGAGGCTTCTCCTTTTATAGAGCCAAATTATTTGGTTCCTACTGAAAGACTCTACAGAGACTTCGCATTCAAACAGATCGAGCTATCTGGGAATCTTGACATCTTGAGCCATCCAAGCTTGGTATCGGTGAGGTCCACAGAATGTCGGGCTGGCACACGTTCCTCTTGGGTTCCCGACTGGACTATCAAGGACAACGATGGGATATATTTTCCGATTTTCAAGATTCGTCTGGATAATTCTCACACTCTCTTTACCACGTCATGTCAGAGCCAGGCGTCGCCAAAGGAAAAGGAACCGGGGAAAATCCTTCTTAGAGGGAAGTTCTTTAGCACCATCGCCTATATCAGTCAGCCCAGGAGTTCTAATTCTCTTGAACAGTTTAAGCAAACATACGATTCTTGGAAAGAAAGAGTGATGCCGGAGAAATGCTTTGAAACCAAATACCCCGGTGATAAACCAGAAACAACATACGCAGGTGTAATCTGGCAGATTCTTTGCTCTTCTTATGCCATGAGATAACTTAGTGAAGCTAGAACAAGAGGGATATGATTTCCAACGATTGAAAGAACACCTAATGAATCTATTGAACCTTCTTTTTACGAGGAATGGGGGACTATTCCACTTTCCCATGAACTCGCGCAACGTCGCTTCATCTGGAAGTTTGCTCCGTTTGAGATGAGAAATATAAAACTGTGGTTTCATTTTTCTATTGAGATAAGGAGAATATTTTTATCAACGGACGTAAGCTGGACAGGACTCGCACCGATGGACGCTGAAGTTGGTGATCCATATATTTTTGCTTGAGGGTGGAAGAGTTCCATACACACTACGACCAACAGCTGGAACCAAGAATCATGGGATCATGGATGGAGAGGCTTGGGGTATTGGTGAAGGATTGGATGATGTTATCTTGGTATGATGTGAGAGGTTCTGAAGTTACTTTGCTTGCATTGGGTCAAAGCTGCCAATAAATTAAATTCTGGCTTGTATATTTCTGAGATTCTGTGAAGTTTTGATTGAGAGAAATTGGAGGAAGTAAGATAGAGCTACTCGATTGATGTAAAGCATACTAGAGGAGTTACCCTAAGAGATGAGTTGTAACCCAACACAGGCCGCAAGAGAACCCTTCCTTCTGAAATTTGCTAATAAACGCCATTCCAAGGACTTTGTCCCATGGGGGCTCCAGCACCATTAATATCCGCCTTCACAAAGATATGCAACAACTCGCTTGCTAACAACACAATCGGGGTATTAATCAATTTCGTCGCATCATCGTCACCGAGAACAACCTTGATGATTTCGCCTAATGTCTTTACGTCCATGTGAATTGCAGTCCCCTCAGGGCCCCATCGATATGGATATGCCACCCATGCAGGGTTTATGACTTTATCTTCGGTGAGATATGGGGCGTTGACGAGTTCGTAATTTGTTGAGGTGTTGATAGATGGACCATTCGCAGCGGTGGTATTAACAAGGTCAAATTCCAAGCCTACAGGCCAGCCAAGGACTTTTCGATGTTCAGTGAAATTCGGACCAACTGATGGAAAGTTGGCATGGCCGTTGAGCGAGGAATAGATAACTGGGTGCGTCCCATCTACCATCGCAAAGTTGGTGGTAATAGAGGCCTTGTCGTAAATGATATTCTTCCCATGTGCTGAAAGAATAATCCCGACAAGCTCTTGCGAGACATTGTCGATCCGTATTCCAACATATTCCCAATCCGCAACATGTTCTCCAAGTGGCGAAAGATCCACATTCCCAAACCTTTTCACTTTATCAAACACAAGACTCTGGAAGCGTGCGGTAGCATGACCGTTGTACGCCGAGAATATCCAAAATTGAAGATCGGTATAACTCAAACCAGGTTTCCAGAATGCGTTTACATATGGCTTCGCGCTTGGCAGGTCACCTGGCTTGACGGAGTCCTCGATGTCAAGATAGAATCTGGTATCTTCCTTAGGACCGTTCGGGAGTTCCGTTTCGAGCGGGTGGACTTTCTTGGCTTCTGGGTTTTGGCTGTCAACCACTGTAACAAATTAGCATATGTTTTCCTAGAGCCGGGAGCAGTGAGCAAGGCTAAAGCTTGCTTCAACCACTAAGAATAGAATTTAAAAAGAGGGAGCAAAAGGAAAAGTTGCATACACGTGCAGTGAGCGAGAAACCATTCGACCGAGCAAGGGAGGTATTTTTCTTCGGGGTGGATTTTGAGGATAGGGCCGTACTTCTGGATTGCTTCCTCGATCGCGGAACGGGAGAGACCTTGCGACATTTTTCGTTGGAGAGGTTCGAGGTAGAAACGATTTTTAAAGATATGCAGAGGCACATATAGAAATTTGGATAAGGACGTAAAAGGAGGAACGGACTCAAGGGGTTTTAAGGAAATGGGTGAGGTCCTATTCAGCTGAGCCTTGCGCAAGACTGCAGGCGACGCCATCATTATTTGCTATTGACTGCACACCGAAATTCAGAAACAGAGGAAGTCACGATTGAGGTGGCTTACAGCTCTGTCCATACAGCTGACAAGGTTTCGTGATTCCAGCGAGCCACATGCATGTCTCACTTCGCCCCACCCAAACACGTGCGCGACAAGGACTCCTCTAGTTGGTAGCTACCTATGAGAAATAGAAGAAAAATTCCTTGAACTTTATTGGCGGCAGCTAGCAAAGTCCTACTGTGTTGGTAAAGGGTTGGGTTCTGTCTTGGTGTAACCTTAGCAAGGCATCTAAGCGAGGATCGAACTCAACTGAGAGCCAATCACCCCCCAGCATCCTAACTCCTTGTGTATTGAAAGGTTTAACAGCGACAGAATCAAACAACTCGAATTATGCAGATTCCTCCAAGCCTGCTCCGCTTTCATTCCCATTCCCTCAAACAATTTCAAGAGCAGTCATTTTCGCTGCATCCACAGTTTCCCCATTCATATAGCCATTAATATACGCCTCGCCTACAAGCCTTCGTCTCTCACTATTTCCTTCTCGTCTCAAAATCATCGGCACGAAAGCCCCAGCCAACACCCAAATTTCATCATTTTCTTGAACAGATTGTGGTGCAATACCAAGATAATTTTCTTTTGTTCGTATAAGACGCCTTCCCATATACGCCGAGCGAAAACTGGCTAGTATGCGTTCAAATGTTGCTTCCAAATCCGCAGATAAAGAATCTCCCAGTGCAATAATGCCTTTTATCGTGTCCCAAGTCGGGATCAAGGAGTTCTCTTCTTGGGTCGAGAGTTTCGAAATCAAAGCCTTGGTTTCTGACATAATGGTTTCAAATTTTTCAAACTCTTTTTTATTGTGCTCTCGGAAGCTTGGTTCAGCTTCTGGATTTGAAGCCTTTTCTTGCCGGTCTGAGAGGACAATTTGAAGCTCCCATACGTAATTGGTGATCAGGATAGGAAATGCTCGGCGTGCATCATCCGCTGCTGGTTGACCATGATAGTTATCTTTGATCAGAGCTCTCCAAAATTGTTCCGCGGAATTGCGTGTCGGGCTTGAAGTGGTTGCATTTTGGAAGAGTTTGAGCAAGGTGCCAAACCTTTGTTCATCCACTATCTCAGAATAGCTTGCTGCAGATTCGGCAACTGTGTCGAGCTCGACTCCCCCGACTTGTAGAATACCATTGTTTTGTTTTGGTTCCTTCCCTGGTAAACCCTTACTTGCATTCCAGGGCCCGTTTCCTTCAGTCGCTCTCGGAATTCCATTCAACGGTTCCATGACAGGCGGGACCGTGTAGTCAGGAACCCAAGAGGGCAAGTTGGACAACACTCGGGATGAAGCGTCCTCCACCAGTGATAAAAGATTAAGGTCGCCCATCTCACGGATCGCTACCAAGGAGGCGCTCGTATAAACCTCCTGCGGGCCGGACTCTTTCGCTTTTGTCCACGGAATAAGTTCCCAAGCCTCCTTACCGGATAAACTTCTGGATGGATTCCACATCCCTAAAATCGCAAACACTCTATCGTCTGCAACGGTGGCATTGAAGAACCGACTGTATGCTAAAAGCTTCTCCAAGCTTAGTGGCTGACTTCTATCGATATCGGTGAAAATGAATTGATTGCGAATCTTGTTGGATACGAAACGTGTAGTAGGACCAGATCCGTGGACAATTTCCTCGACCTTGGCGTTAAGTAGCCTATCCATATTCGTAGCTCTAAGTGTCGTGATTCCAGCACTGAGAACTTTCCAATCAACCTCTAAATCCCCACAGCAAACGACCATCCTAGCCGCAGTCCATCTTTCTTGTACTACCCAAATACGACTGAACCAACCTGCAGGATCCCGGAGTCAGTATACTTCTTTGGGGATATTTGAGGAGTAGAAGGAGCAAGAGTCACAGGGACTGTTTCGAAAGTTTAAGAATGAGGAATGTCTCAGCTCTCGTTTTTACCCTAAGAAGAAATCTACTCAGAGAAGCTGGGTACTCACCTCGGAGAATGAAAGCAGCAAAGGCAAGCCATTCCCATTCAGCTGTAGGTTCCATGCCAAGGATCTCGTAGATTTTGCTGTTGTAGAGATTGTCTGGTAAGTCTGCGTCCAATTTCGAAGTAGGGACTGATGCAAGTCTTTCTAGGACTTCGATAGCAGTATCAAGTTCCGCTGCTCCAGGGTCATCAGAATCTGGACCTAACCACTGCGACGAATTAGTACGTGATCCTGGCCCCTAAGTATGGGACCCCAAAAAAGGGGACAAAGTGAAATGTTCCCTACAGCTATCACATTCTCTGCACCCTGATATATATCTTTCATCATTTTTATTTGGGAAGGTTTCTCCACGTCGTCTTTTTGATTAATGCAAATCGCATCAATCCAAATGCAATTCTTCCCAGAATGCCCTTGCTCGCTACTCTCATACGATCTCCATTTCTTCTTACAAAGTTGCTTGAGAGCCTCATGGAGATTTTCAGCAACGAGAAAACCCTCTCCTTCGCATCGAATAAGCTTGGTAGGGCTGTCATCGATTACTCTCCGATCTGCTTCTGCCCAGAGTTCTTGGTACAGGGGGTTTCCCCACGTGTATGAGAGGCAGTCGTAAATTGGCTTTGTATCCAGATTCAGAACCTCGAAAGAACAGCGTATTGTTTCCTCTGGCTTTGAGTCTATACGAAGTACCCGGATCGAGCGTTGGCCTTCTGGAAGAGAGGTATATTTATACTGATGAAGATCCTCATGGTGCTTTGGAGTTTCCATCTTGTTTTTGGAGGCTAGCGGGGGCTGGGATTAAACCGATTTCAGGGAGGATTGCGGCTGATGATATAGGTGGGATTAGAGTGGGCTACAACACACATAAGCGCTAATAATTTTATCCTTGCTGATGCAGGAAAACCTGTATTGGTCACCTGGATGGTGACAATAAGATTTCGTCTTGCCTCGATTTCATGGCAACGGAAGAGACGCTAAGAAAGGGGCCACAAATCAAGAACAATGGGTTGTAGGGAGATACTAATTTGAACCAGAAAAAATCTTTTGGGTATATATATAAATTAGAAAGGGTTGAAACGCTGCAGAGATCTAAACAAGAACAAAACTTCTGATAAGACACGCAAACTTCTCCGTTCTCTATTAGCACCTGAGAATGTCAGGTTTAGATAACATTCTGAGTTTTAAGCACGTTAAATTGACTTTGGATCGTCTGAACACCTCCAGATGTCTGAGCTTGACATTGTTTGCCAAGAACAACGCCTTTCAGTGTCGGCAAACAAATTCCCGGAAGTACTTTCTTTGACTTGGAAAACGTCGACTGGCCTCCAAAGTTAACAAGCGTCGCAGTTCGAACTATGGCACATGGCTTCGTGACGTCGGTGCATATGTTCTTCTCAAATTGGCACAAATTGTTGTCTGGTCCCGCACATGGTGCCTGGTTTCTAGGACAGTTCGTGACGCATTGCCTCTGTGTTCCCCAAAAGCCATTAAGACAGGATGTGACTTCCGCACAAACACTTCCAGTAATCGAAGTGCAGTCATTGGAACTGGAACACTTTATGGGTGCATTGCTACCACTATTTTGTTGACCTGTAGGTTTATCCTCCAGCCCATCGTTGAGATAAGGAATTTTCGATGTACTATCGCCAGTGAGGTGGCTGACGATATCTTGGACAGAAACAGTGCCAACGCTACCCAGCGAGGCTGGGCCAACAAAATCCGTCTTGTTTGTGCCGGTGGTGGAGTAGCCCTTGGAGCCCGAAACGCAGAGATCTTTGCTTCCCCATATCGAGTCGGCGGCATATTTCCACAAAGCTGTGTAATTGTAAAGGGTTTCCGGTGTGTACCATATGCGACAGTCTGCGGCTTCGTATGCGAATTGGAGAGGTGTAGTTTCATCTTTTCGCACTTGATCTCTGAGATTGATGCTTGCTGCATTGATAGAAACGTCGAGGGCTTCGGTGCGGTTAGGTAAGAAATATACATTAGTGTCGTTCATCGAGTCGAGAACTAATTGAGTAAGCTCGATATGAGCGTCGAGAGTATCGGTCGTGTAAGAAGCTGCACCACGAGTACCACTGCTTCCTGTTAGCATTTCGCATTGAGCAAGGTACTAGAAGGTTGTGGCATACCTTGGGGCTTGCATAGGTCCATTGACGGGCTGTCCTCCTGCCACAACGACTCGAACGCCTGCTTCATGGTGCATCATCTCCATAAACAGAGCACAAGACGATGAACAGACACCATCGGAAAGCTACGAAGCATTAGAAATGACCTGGGTGAAGCTAAGAATGAACGAGTTAAACAGATACTCACAATTATAATATCCTCTGCAGCATATGGAGGCACAGGTGAAGGTGCGGCGTTTATCCCGTATCCAAAAACCGTAAAGTTACCAAATAGATCTTCAATAACTGCATCGTCGCCTAGCATTGCTGTGTTATCAAACAACGTATTTGAGAGGTTGTAGCGCTGCGTGGTTGTGAATAGCTCTCCTCCACTGATGTTGGAACTGAAAAACTCTGTCCAAGTCGAAAATAGCTTCCCTGTATTAGCATTGAGTCGCTCAGACGAAACAAATTCATCTGAATCGAGAATAGCCTTGAGGAGAGTTGCGTTTTCAAAGGTTGCATCAGCCACTGCCTGAAAGAGAAAATCGATGGTCTTTCCCATCTTGTCAGCGGCAGGGTGAGCTCTCATCCGAGACCCAGCATAGGGGTCAATATTTGGAAAGAAATGCTTGAAGGCAGCGATCGCAAGAAGGCTCTTGCCTCCTGTGTTTTGTTGTACATCGATGACCACCTTTTTCAGGTTCGCGTTACGACTGCTTAGAATTAGAATTTGATACAATGACGATAAGGGATCAAAGTCTTACCTTCGGGCAAGGAAGTCGGAAATTGTAGAGTCGAAGGAAGCGAGAGCATCATCTTCATAATCAAAACTTGGAAGACTGAGAACGGCAATAGAGCTATCGTTCAGGAAATACCCTATTATCTTAAATTAGTCAAATGAACGAATATATGTGATTTTGACTCACCGTCAATAGATCCTGAGTCTTGCGAAATATCAGGACAATCTGGGTACGCTGGATTGTTCCAAGAGTCAGTACAAGTAGGGGTTGCAGCATTGTCGGTTGATGTGGCCGAAGCAGCAGCATCCGGTGTGGTGGCAGTGGGCGACGATGTCTCTATGGAAGAGATGTCTATCGGAGCGCTAGTATTAAAGGTGTTGTTGATAATTAGATCCGGATCATATGAAGCCGGTAGTAGTCCAAGTACGAAGTAATTATAAAAATCTCCGCCAGTTTCCAACGGTCCAGTGTTACCCGGGCTGTAATAAATGGCGAGAAAGTTGTCCGTGATACTGGTCCCATTTTCAAGCACAAAGGTAATGGTATCCCCGGGGTAAAATAAAGCCCCCCCACCAAACACGTTATAATCACCTTGAATATCTTGAGCGGCACTTCGCATGAGTTGATTCCAGTCACTATGTGGCTCAACCATCCCTATTGAATTTCTAGCAGCGAACTTTTTGAGATATTCAGTGGTTGCTTCGCCATTGATGGACACAATTGGTGAGGGGGTGTACGCTGTGAACGATGCACTCTCCGCGAAGTCGTAAGTTAAATAAACTTTCGGGATTTCGATTCCGTCTCTCGAAAGAGTCACCAAATCGTATGGACTTGCGAAAGAAAACGCTTGCAGTATACCCGCAGACAAAGTGAGATGGTCATCGTGTGAAGCAAGCACAAGTGTCTGTAATGCGGCTTCGAACTCATACTGTGGATGCTCTCGGAGTCAGTATTGCCCTTATAGAAGTATCTTTGAGGAACAAGAGGAGGAAAAAAGGTTGCCAGAGGAGGAAATAGAGTCTAAGTCCTCTTAAAACAACGAAAAAGAGGGAAAATGAGCTCGGAGAACACCCACTTGGTTGGGGAAAATTCCTTCTTGGATCCCCTTCTTCAGATCCTCTAGCCCTTCTAACAAATCGACGCCGGGTTGTTGGTAACTGGTGGGGGGACTCTTGAGGTATGATAGCGTGCTTTGAAATTGAAGGGTATCATTATAGTAGTTTAAGAAGCGAGTTGCAACTGCGGGATTGAAGGGAACACTCGTGAGGCATTCATATACAAAACTCGCATTAAAAATGTAGTCTGGGAAATGTTAAAAATGAATTGACTCATATGTTGCGACATAACGTCGAGCTCTGCGTACCTGGGGAGTTAACTATCGTTCCGCATGCTCTGGAGAGAGGGGCATCTCGGGCATGTGGCAAAGCACCAGACAGCGCCAGCCACATTGCGCCGGATAGCAGCATCTGAATGCATCTTGAAAGATACATATTATGATTAAGACTTGGGGAGAGGACAAACAAATGAGTGACACCCACAAGAAGTGGTAATAACGAGTGCACAAAAAAAGAATGTGGTGGAGGAAGAAACAGGAAGGATTGGAGAAATTGAAATCCCGGTGAGATCATGCGGCTCACCACCACGAAAGGGAAAAATTGAGTTATATTGCTGACCCTTCAACCACCGTTTTCAGAGCCCGCCCGGAAGGATCATAAGAGTTTTTATGCGGGGAAGAGGCGCAACAAAATGACTCTATCTTCAGCCGCAACCTCGTAAAGCTGGAGATACCATTCGCCATAGTTGGCCCCCATGACTATTTTCGGAACACGATGCAACGTGCAATCTCACTGCGTTAAGGGCTTACTTGGGATGAAATGCCCGTCATTCGGCAGGTGAGGCTGTCTCAAAGGTAACAAATTCGAAACTAGTACGTCCGTACAGTGATGAGATGAACTGGAGATGGAGATGGAATGAAGCGGACAGGATAAAATCCGAGGTCAGATGAAACAAATAAATTACAAGTCATGTGATATGAACGTGACATGGCGACAACGATATTTTTTAGGGGATAATTTTCCTATGGAAAATTGCGTGTGTAAAAAGGTAGAATAGAATGCGGTATCTACTCCTAACTAATTTAAAATCCTAGTTTCTTCTCTTCTAATAATTTTATATATATCTTTCTTTTTCGCTTTTGCCACTCGCAGCTATGCAGCACGCATCGGAGCCCTCAGCTTCCTTCCAAGTTTATCCCAATTCAATTTTGTAAAAGCATTGTTTGCAAACACTGAGGTGCTAGGTCTTTCTGATGAAAAAATGGACGATGAAGCACTGTCCCCATTCAACAGACTCCTTGGTCCATTCCCACTCCAACCTGATCTCACTCTCGAGGTTCTCGCAGCTCCCTACCGCACTTCAGGCAACTAACTTGCAACGGGTGACTCCTCACCATCCATGGATCGTTACTTCCTATGCCGGCAATGCGCGACAATATATTCCGCCAGGAGGTTGACTCTTCTGATGAGGAGGAGCTGTGTCATGCCATGGGCGGACAGGCCCCTGAACGCAATCCAGGTATGTTGGTATGGCGTGACCCTTGGGATTCAACAGGCTGGGAGGTAACGGAAGAGTTCATCAAATCTTGGGGTTGGGTCATCATCTGTTGTGCGGATTTGAAGCAGTCAATCAACGCTTGGCGTGCAAACCGAGGCGAGAAGCCCTTGTTTACTTTGAGACAATGATCCAGAGGGCTCAAAACACGCGTGTTTTGAGAAAGGGACTGGCAAAAAGGCCGGCATTTTTGAGAGCTCTACGCAACAGAAAGCTGAAGCTGGTTATTCCACCGAACCAAAAAAGACTTCCTCAAATTTGTGTGTACCTATAATTTCCTTGACGAACCTGTGTACTTATCTAGAAAAGAAGTCCAAATTTCTAACTCTCTTTTTTCTGTTGGTAATTGTGTTGGTATGTGCTCGGGCGATCCAAAGATTTGGGTGTTGAACGAGGCGGGAGGAAGTCGTGCATGGTGGCCACCCCTTCCTTTCCTGTCAAAAACCCTGGCCAACAAAACCGTGACCGTCTGCCCGCCTACAACGCAACTCAATCTTTTCACAAACAATATTTTTGACTGCACGCGGTGGCAGCAAATTGCCTTTAGTCACGTCCACGATAAAGGCTAGCCTCTTCATCATGTCTTGGTGGAGCGATCCGTTGAAGGATGAGACCCCACGAGACACGACGAAGAAGCCATTATTGAGTATTTCGAGAGATTGGTGCTGATGCTTATACATACAATCCATCCGGCGGTGCTAAAGTCCCTGGTCACGAACACCTTCGGATACCAGTTGAAGACTGACGAAAAATTCGAGGAAAATCTTTTACGCAAAGACAGCTACAAGGACGTCTATATTCTCACCACGGCAGATGAAGATGGCACGTGTTTATCCCCCTATCAGTGGAGGGTGGTTCGCAAATCTCTGAATAACTACCACGCCGCTGAGCTCGACGATAACCATCGGAGGTTGGCGGTTGAAATAGACCGGATGATCACATATCAGACCACCGGCCAATAAAAGGCGGGTGTGGCTCGATGCACCCAAAAGAAATATTTACCATCCTCCGAGAATTTAGAAGGCCGGGCCACAGGAAAGATCCAGCTCCTTGGTAATTACATGGATGTTGAAATAAAGCTTATTAGCGAGCCTAGTAGCTACACACTTTTCATGCGTATTGTTTATATTCAGCGCTTGTTTCTCTGATGATACACTTCCAAGGAAGAGTAAAAGACTTGAATTGCTTCTTCTTTTCACAAAGGACAAACTCCCAATTATATAAACCATCAATCCTATTCTGCCTTGCTGACTGCAGAAGTAATAATAGGCTTTTTTATACAGATATCACCGTACCTATCAACACGTACCTGGTAGCAATTTATACCAATGTACATGGCGTGTAGCCTCACCGTTGAATCAGACAAGTTCCTAACAATGCATGGTATTGCCGCTGTCCCACAACGGTGGACAAGTCTTCGAAATAGTTAGGGATTGTGGAAATATTTTTTATATAAAGAATTATGGTACATCGACCCCAATCTTTCAGTGGCGACTTGGCCGAAAGAGCGGCTTGCACCACACTAGTCTTAGGCGAGTACTACTGGAGGAAAGGTTGTGAATAACTACTACGAAACCCTCCCGGCGCTCCCAAGGTTGATGCTCAAACCTCAAATTGGAGTCCCCGTTGGAACAAGCTTTGATGAAACTTTGCCACTCATATGAAGGAAGCGGGAGCAGTATGGTACTAGATTATATAGCAATCTTCGTCCTGGAAAGTAGCTACAACTCTTGACGAAAACGGGAAAAAGGTCTACACCATGAACTTAGAACCCATCGGCAGTTGGTCAGAAGAAGAAGAGCATCAGTTTCGACCCGATGTAGCGGATGAGTTTGTGATTGGTACCACCATTGAAGTGCAGTGTCTGCTGTTTTATCACTATGATAAAGACTATTTGTACCTCGAAAAGTCTCGTGATATTTGACTCGTTCTTGAACCAACTCCGGTTTAGCCGAATTTCGATCCTCCCAGTTCACCTCCATCTCATCAGACTCCCCGCCATATCCAGTGATTCCGCGCTCGGTTCCCGCCATTCAATATTCTGTGCGATCACGGGAGGTTGTTTCTACAAACAAAGCAACTGACGATATGTCACCAGTTGTTGATTGGACTCCTGAAAAAAAGCTCGTCAAGAAGCGAACTATGTGTAGGACTGGGTATATAGAGACGACGTATGTTGAGGACAGAGATCCTGATGTGGCATTTGAAGAGACACTGAGGAAGTATGTACGACTTTTCTGACCAGCTTCTTTTTTGATAATATATATTTACTAAATTTTCGCTAAACTTTTTACAAATTTCTTTCCAGTTGTTTCTATAATTCTCTTTTGACTATTCTGATCCTAAAATATTTCTTTTTAGCGAGCCTCCAGCTTACACTTTTCATGCTTACCTTAATACATGGCATTGAACAAGAAGGACGTAAGCGGTTGTAACCTATTTATAGATTCCTGATAAATGATTACTAAGCATACTCGGCGTTCTTGGACTTAGCTTACTCCTCTTTTCTTGAACTACTCCTTACAGCCTGTTTCCAAAAAAATCTTCTTTCTGCTACAAGATTTTCAGGTCAATTCATATCAACACGTCGACTCGCTCGATTTGAATCACTCGCTGTTCTTAGGCTACCTTGCAACTCGTGACCAACAAAACGGCAACAGCCGCGTTACACAAAAGCCTTGTTTTAAAAGTGAAATTTTACATTGAATATATCGGAATACGATTATCCGACTACCGGACACCACACTCTTAGTCAATTTTGATTCTTGTGAATCAAGTCGACTCTTGGGAATGAAGTCGAACCACTCGGGTATGATGGCTGATTTACCCCAACCCGATGGCGCGAAACGCGATTTTGAATTCGAATTACATTACGACCTCCATAGCAAAAGCTCGACAGCAATTTTTGACCAAATCTTCAGCGACAGTTCCCCATCAGCACATATTCATAGCTGGGATAAGAAGATCATCCCTAGCCCAGTGCATGCGATCGCGAGGGTTGGTGCTAAAAAGTATCTTGTAGACAACGCTCACAGAGCGCTTGTGACCTATTCAAAAGTAGAGGAAGTTATTCCTCTTTTATGGTCCCATAGCGGGTTTAGAGATGTACAAGATACAGCCGGAGACGGTATAGATAGTTATTTGTTTTTCACCAAGGTCGGAGATAATATAACCAGCCTCTGTTTAATGATACTAATTACTCCGCAGAAAGCAATAATCCCAGACAATCGTCAAGTAACCGCACCGGCAGATAGAACTAGCAGTTTAGAGAGAGATCCGACGTTGGAATGTGCTCAAGGACGAATCATGTAAGTATTTTATGAATATATCCGCAATTATGTTTGGACCTTTAACCCCGAGATTTGTAGATACATCAAAGACAAGATTCCGTATATAGACAGAGTCTCTCTTCTATTGTTCTATGCTTTCTGTATCCGTCTTCAGTCTGAAGACTATCGCTTCATCCGTACGTTCATCGAGAGACACCTGGATCTCCGATGTTCAATGAAGCTTCCATATCATTGGCAAGAGTTATCGCCAGCAAAACCAGATAATGTAAGCGAAAGCTGTAACCGTGTTAGGCTATATATCAGAAAATCACCTAATCTCAAAGCTTAGTCTTTACATAAGTGTTATAAAAGAGTCACTATTTCATCTCATATCACTTACCTGACTTTGAATTCGTTCAATGAGGAAGAGATAAAAGAAATCCCGCTTGACCGAGCGCCTTTATTCCCATTCCGCGATAGAACAAAAACTACAGAACCGTTTACCTTGCAACTTTTTAAAGCCTCTGCTTCGGTCTTGCTCACAATTGCTGTTCCTGAGGAGTCTGTCTCTCGCGAGGAAGAAACCAGACTTTTGAACTCTCCCCAGGCAATATGGACCATTCTAGTCGTCAGTAGTTCATCAGATTTCATTTCACAGTACGAGCCTCGAGAGTATTTCACACCAATTGCTCAATTCGTTCGTGGAATAGTTTCATCATTACACACACAACAAGTGAACGCACTCTCAATTCATGATATGTTGAGAAACCAACTTAATAGCCATGATGATGGTGGGATCTTCGACGATGAAAAATTCACCAAATCTACGCTATACCACTGGGCCATCAAGACATGCGATGCTCTAGCCGAGTCCCTCATTTCAAGTCTTAGATTCGTGCGAGGAATGTTAAACAACGAAGTGGAAAAGCTCTGTCAAGACTCCCATGGGAAAGAACAGAGCGCAATAAATCATTGGAAACTGCAGCTGAGGAAAGAAATCTTTGAACTAGAGGACCTTCAAGCGCAAATAGTCGCCCTAAAGAGCCAAGTCCAAGAAAGCGTAAGAAACTCAACTGGATAAATAAAAAGGAGACTGACGATATTTTTAGAGAAACGCTGTAGGACATCACTCACTGTCTTCAAGTCGCGATTAAAACTAATTCTGTCAATAGTTACACGGCGTTACTTCCATTTTAGAACCTCGCTTAGCCCTCCAACAAGGGGAACGAATGAAGACCTTTGCCCTTTTAGCAACAGTCTATCTACCTTTGACCGCATCCTCGGTATTTCCATCTTTGTTGAATTTATTATTCCCACTAATCATTGCATACAGGCAATCTATAGCATGAGCGTTCTGCCCGACTCTGCTTCATTTTCGTCTTTCTTCATCGTTCTAGCTATCTTCTTCATACTCACTACAATTCTAATCTTGAACCTGGGGACAGCCGTCACAAAAATCCGTCAACCACGTTTTATATCAACTCATATTTCAAAATTGGCTTCACCCACTAAAATATATATCTACAAATATATTAGAATCCTTAATCCCTACAGCGACTACAAAATTGCGCAGTACGGCCACTCATCTCGCATAGGGAGACTCGTCTGGTGGCTCTTACGTGCCTCAACTATAGTGATTTTGCGCTCATTTCTACTTCCTGAGATATTCATGGTAGTGGATCAGTGGAATTTTTTTCGCTACAGGAATAACGTTATTATTGGCGTCCAATTTCATCTTTGGTTGGGTATTCCAAATACTATTCGTGCGGTATTAATACCAGTTTGGATAGGATTAGCAGTGGCCATTGTTTTATATCAAGTGCTGTTAGATCTTGCGGTCTTGATTGGTGCTTCAGGGGCAAATTTTATAGTACGAGGGCGCCGAGCATTGTCTGGGTAGTTTGATTAATGGATCGTGTTGTACGGCGTGCGTATGGCTAGGAGGAACATTTGATTTTGGTCGAAGTTGCGTTATATGCCCAGGACTCTTGTAAGCGGTATTATTTTGGCCGTTGACTGATAATCCTGTTTCTTTCTTACTATCTAAGCTATATGCTAGTCTTCCGCTGATCCTTTCACGCCCGTTTCGCCTGGAGTTTCCAAAATTTGAGTAATATGCTGTTTGGAAAGCCAAGCATCCTCTGGAGTGAACCACCAACTCAAGAGAGCAAATATAGTCACGATTACCATAATCACCGGAGCATCTAATCGTCTTTTAGCAGGGCGAAGAAGCGCAAAAAGGTGATCAAAAACTTACAGTTCAAAGTCTCCCCACTGACGGGGAATATATAAGGCGAAAACAGCACTGCGACAACCCACCCATTCCAAAAGATTCCAATGAATTGAAATGGTCTACTCAACCTCCCCAAGCTCCACTTTGGCTTTGGGAAGTTTTTTGGTGTAAGGAAAACTCTCCCAAAACAAATCAATCCATACGCCGCAGCAGAGGGAACACCGGCAGCAGAAATCAGAGAGGTGAAAGCAACGGACGAAGGTAAAATTGTGCAAGTTACCAAGGCAGCAATCCCACCAACGACCAGAACTGCATTTCGTGGCTGGCCCTCGGGTGAGACCTTTGAGACCCAACTTGAATAAGGAAGTACACCATCGCGAGCTACCGCAAAGACAAGTCGCGATGCTGCTACTATGGCAATTGCTGTATTCTGTATATTGTTAGCTCAGCTGAGAGTTCGAAATTGAAAGTAAACTTACAAACCATAGAGCAACGATGCATATTATGTTCATAACTATATGCCCACCTTTGCCCAAAACGACGGCGTAAAGTGGAACGAAGGGTTGGGGAGATCCGAACGAGAAAAGAGTTTCGGCATCAGGCTGGGTAGGTGTTTAGCACAGTACAACAATAATTGGGAATGTGGTGCATACCGCACAAAACAGGAAGAGTATGATGGTGATGAAGCCTCCAATCCCACTGACGATAGTACTCCAAAAGATTCCCTTGGCTGCATTAACACTTGCATTTTTTGTCTCTTCTGCTACATGGCCGGATGCATCGAAGCCAATCAAGATTCCAGCAGTCGCTAGGTAGGATAAACACCAATTCCAACCAGCTGGTGCTCCTGTCTCATTGTAGGTTGTCATGAAAGCTTCATCGGCAGTTCGAAAGCCCCAAGTCTGTGCAGTTCCAATAGGAAGCCAGATGATGTTCAAAACAAAGTCAAGTACGACGAAAGTTGACGAGAGGTAAAATATGAAGCGGAAGTATCGTGCTAAAAATCTCTTAGTCAGCCTACCAGTTTCTTCGATTCTGTGAGTCAACTTGAGTCATTTCTATACGTACGTGGTAAGAAATTCACGAGAACAGCAAGTCCCAGCATCACTTCAGTACAAATCCATTGCACGGCTCTGAATTTCACACTACTCGAATCAGAGGGAAAGTCCAATTCAAAAACCGTGATCTCGGAGAGCATATAGTTTACGGCAGCTTGCGTATTGCTGGCACAAAACGTGGTCCAGGCTGTTGTACTCCACCATGCGACTACAAAACCAAACAGCCTACCATATTTTGGTCCGCCAGATTCAGCGGCCCAGAGATAGATGGATCCAGCCGATGGAAGTGAGGAGCAGATCTCTGCTATCACTGCAGCTGTTGTAAATGTAAAGAGACATGTTATAATATAACTCGTCCTGTGCAGCGTTAAAAGCTAGAAATAAACAGTTTTGATATTTACCAACCAGTAAGCCAGATTCCCACCAGCAGCAATGCCGGTGCTGAAAGTTACCCGAACACCCCCAACAAAGTAAAGAGCGGCTATATTTCGTCAGTTCACTGGTTCTCGGTCACGGTTAGATTTCATACCAAATGTTGTAGCAAAATTTTCCAAAAGTCCGTATGTTCGATGCAACACCTAGCATATCCGCGTTAGAAATCTCCCTAAAACCCCCGAGAATATCTGCACATACGGGTTTGTACCCAATTCGTTCCTAGTTGATTTAATTAGTTCTCATTTCTTCCATCATATTATGCATGTTTTACTTACCAACAAGCTATCATCTGCTTGAGCTTGATCCTGTTGCCTCGTTCCTTCTGGTGATGAAGATTGACCCGAAAGTTCGACGATAGCCGATTTAGAGATTTCAGAAGACATTTTGGAGGATACAATTCAGCCACAGCAGAACAAAATATTTTGCGGAAGTTGTCCTTTCTTATTAACCTTGCAAATTGCGTCGGATATCGCGATCGGGCGGGTGCTTTCCCAATTCGGTATCACGAGGTTGGTTCCTGGCCGTCACACGTTACGCCGGGCGATCTAATTCCATCAGCGTTGTCTCACTAGACCATTAAAAAAAGCCACATTATTTCTCACCAATTACACTCCCAGGAAATGATGAATATGAATTCTCACTTCCTGTCTCAAAAGCATCGCTACCTCGGCTTTGATGATAATGAGGTTGGCAGGAGTAGGCTCACACTTTGGATCCCACCTTCAATAACCAATCCTTGTTCTAGAACTCTCAGAATCACAATATTTTTCCCGGAGAAAACCAAATGTAGATGCAATTCCGTAAATTTCGTTCTGGGAATTACGATTCAAGCCGTGCGCTAGAGCACATCATCGACCCATATATTGACATCATTAGAGTTTCGGAAGAGCAAAATTCTCCATAAGCAAGCAATTGGTTCCCAAAGACCACCCTGGAAACTTAGTGGGATGATCTTGGTGCTTTATAAACTTTCTATTGTGTAAGTCGAGTTAGAAATTGATTCATGAACTGAACGGTTCCACGTTGCCCAAATGATTGATTCACATCTAGCTGCTGCATCTTTACTTTTCTTGCTGGTGGCGATACTTGTTTTCATTGGCTGGGTATGTCTTAAGCGATACGAGCCCCTGTTTGAGAGTGTTGATATACTTTTGCCTAAGGTTACACAGTTGCTAAGATTTACCTAGAACATTTTTTCTCGCTACTTTCATCCGCTTTCTAGCATACCAAATGCATCTTTTTTAGCCCCAACTTCTCGATTATTGTGGGCATTGCCCTCAGAATACAAGGGTCGTATTACGCTCGACCTGCCAGAGCTTCACGAAAAATATGGTAATGATCTTCCTTTGAGACTTGATATGAACTAACACTAAGCGAGCAGGACCACTCATCCGTATCGGTCCAAACGAACTCTCGTTTCACTCGATAGAAATATACAAAATAGTTCATTCAATCCGCAGTCCATTCGTGAAAGACCCACGTGTCTATGGGCAATTCGTTCAAGATGCTCACCCGGCTCTATTTTCCATCACGTGCGTCTCGAAGCTTATACCTCAAGTAGCGAAGTGACGGTTTGACTAAAATTTGCGTAGAGATCCTTACGAGCATTCGCAAAGGCGTCGATTAATGGGGCAGCTATTTAATCTTTCCAAAATGGGTGCTCTAGAAGGTTTGATGGTCGAGAATGTCACGGCGTTTATTCAAGCACTGCATCAGAAACTTCCGAAACAGGTGGAAGTCATCACTGCTTGTAGAGCTTTGGAAGCGGATATTGTTTGTAAGTGTTCCAAGTGGTTATTCCAACACAAATGATACCATGTGATTCTTAATTTTCTTTATAGCTTCATTTGGATTTGGCCAAGAAATTGGGGCCATCGCATCTTGGGCGAGTGGCTGTCAGCTTAACATGGTGAAAGCCAACGATGAAAGATCGAAACTCATTTCACTGGTATATCTCATTTATTTTCCCAGATATGTTGTATAAATTTTCTGACCAAAATCAGCACTCAAGTCTCCCCTTTCTTACAACTCTTTCGGCCTCGCTCATGAACAAGGTCCATTTTTTCACCGGGTGGGAAACTTGGTCAAATTCAGCAATAAAAGAGTTTGACGAAGTAAGCATTATTTTATATCCCAAGTGTGAAGTTCTATGGCTAATGAAAAGCAAGTGGTCTTCAACCCAATTGACCCATCTCACTTCCCTCAAATCCTCGCTGTCAAGCCATCCAAATTTCATTTCTACGATGATTCGCTCAAATCTCCCCCCAACATTGACCCTTTCGGAAGCAAAAGAAATGCTAGGACCTGGTACTGACACTACTTCGGCAACACTTGCACACATAATTTGGGCTCTCGCTCACGATATTAAATATCAAAATGAACTTGTGAGAGATCTTGAAAGGGTTGGTTGGCCAACTGAAATGGGTGCTCTTAAGGATATCGCTCGACTTCGCGCAGCAGTAAAAGAAGGCATAAGGTGGGCGGGAGCAGCTGCTGCGATGCTTCCCAGGGTAGTGCCTGATGGAGGGGCGATGTTGGCAGGGACTTTTGTCGCTGGCGGGGTAGGTCGTCTCAATATTTGGCTTGTTATTCGTTGTGAAATTGGAAAGTTTGTTGTGCTAACGAAATATTCTGTTGGTAGACTGTCATCAGCAGCTCTCCCATCTGGTATGGCCACGACAAGATTGCATACCCATCACCAAAATTGTATCGTCCTTCTCGTTGGTTAGACGACTTTGCGAAAACTCCTAGCGAGGTCAAGCTCCGAGATGAATTTTATGTTCCTTTCTCAAAAGGATCGGCGTCTTGTATTGGTGCTCAGTACTTTCCCCGCCCAATTCTCCATATTTTCCGCATTAAGATTGTAACTAATTAATTATTAGCTTCGCAACTTATGAGCTGCTCCTATCGCTGTCGAAAATCTTGAAAAAGTTCCAATTGTCAATACCACATGACGGAATTTCCCATTTAGCGCCCGCTAGAGAAGCTGTGCTGCCCGAACGTTTAGAATGGATTGCTGCAGTTCCCACAGTTGAGTTAAATGTGTGTTTCGTTGCACGAAAAACGGGAAAAGACTTGGATTGACTGGTTCATGTCAAGATCGGCCAGGATAAACTTGCCACATTTAATGTTGCACATGGAAGTTCAGAGATAACTCCATCGCTATCATTGTGTTAAACATTGCGCTCAAAGCGAGAATAAAAAAGATAGAAAGCGCCACCAAAGTTTATTTTGAAGTCAAATACATATTTAGAAAAACCCACGGAACTCCTGCCGCATGCCTCAGGATCTTTCGGCCTAAACAACGGGTGCTTTTTTATTGAGACAATTTTTTCAATTCTTGTCCTTGGCAATCCATTTAGCTGTTTCATGTTGTTTGGTCACATTTTCTCCTTTCTTTCCTTGCTTTGCGATGCTGGCAGTGTAACGAGTGAAAACACGTATCACTATCCTTCCCACCACTGCCGCTGTGTCGAGAGCAGCGAGAAAAACAGGGATTAGTGCCTGGAGGAAACGCTCTTCTACCCGGTTCTGCTCAAAACTCAAGGAGGTGTCGGCTGGTGGGGATTGTAGGGTGGATGTCTGCTCGAGTCCTCTTATGGCCAAGGAAGTGATATTTGAATGCAGTTCGGCAATTTCCAGACTGCGATTTCCAAGGCCTTGACTCAATTCTTTGCTCGGCAGATTTTCGTCTACGTAGGGAGGATGTTCGTTAGCGAACTTGACGTATTGCTGGACAAAAGCTTCGTACGTAAAAATCTTGTCTGATTCCTCTGACTCCCATGGCTCAATGATAAGGTCCATTGGCCAAAGCTCCGCCAGAGTATCACTCTCTAGATAATCCTCATCGAAAAACTCATTCGCGAAATATGCAACCGCTGTTGTTCCAAGAAGAAGCCCAACAAGCGGAATACCTCGACCAAGACGGCGAGCCTTCTTCTTGTCGCTTCGTTTTTTTCTCTCTGTCCCATCGTCTTTGAATTCTTTTGCTTTGGCTTCCTTCTTTTTCTTGTACTTGTTCTCCTTACACTCCTTTGCCGAATCCTTGAACTTCTGCTTCATCTTTTCCTTCCTTTCCTTATATTTCTGATACTTTGCCTCCTTTTTCTTCTTCTCCTCCTCGTCATCACTCTTATCCGAGGTACCTTTGATGCATATTTTATGAATTGGATCCAGTTTCGTAACGGGAGGGCACCAAACACACTTTCGGCTCTCCTTTGGGTTGAATATTTTCTTCCTCGGGCATTTTGAACGACACGAACAGCTGTCGCCTCTATGTAAAAGAGAAGCTGATTGAAAGTTGACCTCCAGCCCCAAGTGGGGAATGGGAGTAACGCTGCTCACAGGACCTTTGAGATGGGCGACATTGTCGAGATGATGTGGGATAAATGTCGCAAGTAGGTGATTGATGAGGAGAAAGATGCCTTTCGATGTGTTTGGAAGGAGCATTCTGAGAAGTGGTGTGAGATAAAATTGTTGTTGTGCCACGTTAAGGAGAAGTTAAGATATTCAAGGGTATTCCAGAAGCGAGAGAAATACCAACGACTTATCTCTTGTGATTATTTATCTCATTTCACACCACAGTATTGTCAGATTTACGAGTAGGACGTATCAGCAATGTTTTGTGCGTGTGATCCCGACCAAAAATCTGGTACTGGGGCCGCATGAGGTCGTACATCAGCCCTCAAACCAACAATCCTTTATCTATTTCAAGTTGAGCGCTTCTTGGAGTTTAATTCGACGTTCAGTCTTCTGTATGTAAAATATTATGGCGCATTTCCTGTGGGTAGTTCAATCAAGAGAGAGGAGGAACCATTGTTCGAGAAATTTGTGCTGGTTCTTTGTGCAGATTCTCGCCGTATAAAAACAACGCCCAACTTACCTTTTAACTCGATAAAGAGGGCTTATATCCTTCATTCTGCTTCACTGCCAATGCTCCCATCCGATTCTTTCTATTCCCATACAGAACCAATTCAATATCCAACTCACCTTAACTTCACCTAACCACCCGCTACCTCAAGATGTTCTTCATCTTTGCCTTCCTTGTAATGGTTATATCGCAAACTCAAGCCTTCAAAATCGGATTCTATTCTGGAGAGAAATGCCATGGTCAAGATATTGGAGAATTCATTGTCGGCTCTAGCCAAGGCTGTCGAACAGATCAAATATCAGCTGTAGTATCTGGCTTGGTGCAAAGCACCGGATCGGTTGTTGACAACTTTGTGGTTGTTTTCTTTACCTCCCGAGAGTGCGACCCAGATACGGAGATCCTCCACACAAAATCTGGCTGTGCAGCAGTTAAGGGGTACGGATCGTTTGAAGTTTGGGACTTGTCTAAATAGGTAAGCAGGCTCTGAAAAAAATCTTAAATGTATATTGACTTGATTGACTCATAGCTTATATGACAAGGCAAGATTTGGGGAGAGTGCACAACGGAAGAGGGTGCAAACTTTGATGACCCCGAGTTTAAATATATGATTGTGGCATGAGTCCTGTTGTAATAAAAGTCAGTGGAATGTAAAGCACAAATTAAAATATTTGGGTAGATTTCTTGATTTAGTGACCTATGATAACCAGCTGCTTCAAGCCGAGAGTTGTGTGCAGCTCTAAAATTTGTGTATCTAATCCTCCAGTGCATGGTTGTTCCAACCTCAAATTTGGCATGAGTTTCGGAAACAGATGAAGATCGTGCAATCGACTGATAGCATTGTTGATCGAATCGAAACGAGATTCTCTCCACCAGTTCCAAGTGTGATTGGTGGCCTCTTTTGGCCCATTCCACAAACTTTTTTTAGGTCGAAAATGCCGAAGGTTTGGGCTGCTAATATGACTGGAAAAGCTTCTGAGCGAATGCTTCGGCAAGTCAATATCAAGTTGAAATATGGCTTGAGATTGCCCGACGATATCGCAAGGGTAACTCGATATATTTGCATGCGAATTTCGGTGGGGAGGTTGAGGAAAAGTAAGGCATCGCAGAAGCTTGGAGCAAATGTTGGTAGGTGTCGATGTAAAACTCAAATTAACCGGGGGGTGAGATCTGGGGAAATCTAAGCACTGCGCATTTGCAGAAATGGCATCAGTGGCTGCTCTGGCTATGAGAAAACGTAGCTGGGAGCCTTGAGGTGCAGTGAGTCGGTAGTTGGGAGGCACAGCACCCTGTTTCTTCACTTAGTATGTAAAGAGTCATCTGTACGTCTCTATTTCCTGTAACTCACAAAGCTTCTAGACAAACCCCAAGTCATAATTGACCCCAACACCCCACGTCAGGCATATGTCTATCCAGTTCCAAGCGAAAAATTCAAGACAACCTTTGAGGCAGCTTCAACCTTCTTCAAGTCACCAATCAAGGAAAACAAAGCTCTCTTCTGGTCAAGTGCTGGCATCGATACCAAATATGGCTGTAATAGCTTTGAAGGTGTCGTCGAGGAATACGCCGACGATAATGATATGGCTTATAGTGACCCACTCTTTCACGATTTTAAACAGGGAGACTAACCCCGTGGGCGAACTTCTTTCCCCCCTTGAAGACCGAGATAATGGAAGCATTATGAGTGCAGCCATGGTAGCGGTTTATTTGGTGAGGTCTCGCTCTTGATGCCCAAGGAAGGGTTGAGGAGAGAGACTAGCTGGACAACTGTGGAATGGGGTGCGTAAAATCATAGAATCAGTTCAAGTAACAGATAGCTAATGAAAAGTGCAGAAGAGATAGTACATGGAAAAGATAACAGGGTATCCAGAATCAGATAGGTAAATCCAGCAGATTTTAAAGAAACAGCCATCATCTAGGAGCGCAAGAAAGAATATAAGAACCTCCCGGAGGCAGTCATCCATTGAACCTGATTTTTGCAAACGCTGGATACAATTCTCTGAAAATATTCTGTTCAATAGTTCTTTGTTCATAACGTAAGCGACTTTGACATGTCACCTAGAGAGTAAATTGTTGACATCATTTATGTTTCAAAAAGGAGCAAGGGTAATGATGAGATTAGATCTTCGTGATTCTGACTCGTAAGCCTTGCCTATTGTTAGAACACGAATTCTCAAGTAGCTTAAGATCTTTCTTTCTGGTGCTTTTCAAGAAGGACGATTCTTGAATTCTTAGGAAATCTTACTTATCTGCTCCAAAGAAAAGAAGAAGTGGCACCGAACTACATAAATGGCATATCTCCATCCAACGGGATTTCCGATTCAATTTCTCTACTAACTTTGAAGCTTCACAAACAAGACAGGGGATCCACGGTTAAGCTTTGCCGTCTTGGGGCCCCGCTTATACACAACACAGTACAAATTCAAACTCACAATGCCGTTTACCCGGATAAACATTTGGCTAAGCCTCAACTCCACGCTTCCAGCCTCAATTATTCTTGCAGCCAAGACTTTGGGATATGAAAAACAATCCCATATATTCGGAGACTTACGCACACCCCGACCTCAGAAGGCAATGGGGATGGAGTCTCCTCTTTCAAGGAATATAGCATATAAAACAAGCATTCGCGACAATGATTTTTTTCTTTTGATCAGCCGTGTTTAATAGCTAATAAGCAACACCATCATCATGGTTTCCATTCGCTCCCAAGTTCTTTCTTTTTTCCTTCTTTCGGCTCGCTCCGTCGTTGCTGTCGCGCCACCATCTGCAGTCAACCACGACTCACTCGCTGCTTCCGCGAATAACAGACCACCGACTACAAGTACATGCACCAACCCCTCTCAACGCAGAGCTTGGTAAGGAACAATTCATATCCCCTCAATCATACCTCATACCAAGCATTTTCTAACTACTTTCCAGGCACAATCTCCAAGATGGCGAAAAGAAATCCTACACCGATGCCGTCCTCTGCCTCATGGCCAAGCCCTCAACGATGGGCTACCCAGGCTCCCAAAGCCGCTGGGACGACCTAACTTACGTGCACCGGGTAAACACCAATATCGTCCACAACGTCGGTGGTCTATTGCCATGGCATCGCTACTACACCTACATGCACGAAACCATGTTACGGGAAGAATGTGGATATCGGGGTTACCAACCTTACTGGGAGACCGTTCTCGACGTTGGAAACATTCTTGGAGCCGACGTCCTTGATCCCGTCACGGGCTTTGGTGGCAATGGAACGGGAACGGATTTATGTGTTGCTGATGGCCCGTTTGCGAATGTGACTTTGCATTTGGGTCCCAAGTATACGAATACGGATCATTGTCTTAGTCGGAACGTGAATGAATTGGTTGCTGTCCAGAATTGCAGTCAAAGTAACATTGATGCTCTTTTCAACCTCACCACCTTTGAGACTGCGTGGGAGCTCTTTGGAAATTCTATCCAGTAGGTCCTTGAATTCGGTTGAAGAAAATACAAGCTAACATAAGCAACAGCACTGGAGGACACTCCTCAATAGGCGGCACAGGCGGAGTAATGACCGACCTAATTAACAGCCCCGGTGGTATGTATCCTCCACCTTCCTAGGTACCATCTCCTACTAACCCTCAATCCCACAGACCCCCTCTTCTTCCTCCACCACGCAAACCTGGACAGAATCTGGTGGCAATGGCAAAACGTCGATCCACCAAACCGACTCTACGACATCGCCGGTCGCAACCTCCCAACAGCAGATTATCTCTCGACCCGAAGTTTGGAGACCCCTACCACTTCAGAATATGATTATTTTGGTGACAATGGGAACGTTACTACACTCAACCATAATATGTGGATGACTGATAATATGCCTAATCGTACTATTAGTACGGTTATGGATACGCAGGGGGGGTTCCTTTGTTATGTTTATGTGTAGATATCGGAATCCAAATCATAGCACAAAAACTATACCTTGATTTGGAATATCAGGTGCGATTTCATTGTAAATATATGTAGATATCGATATAGATTTTTAGAAACGAATTGATGAGAGCCATGTTTACCGGTAAATGAGTCCTAGTATGCCTTACCTAACTATAGAGGAATTTTATTAATTTTATAGGTAGGATTATTTTAATTTTGCCCTAGTTATCTTCAAGTAAAACCTTCTCGTAACCTAGACTTTTCCTAGACTTTCCGACTGCTTTAGAACCTCCCTTGTCACCTTCCAGCTCATAAAGCCTCTCCTCTCACTTCTTTCTCTTAATCCTAAACTAATTCGTTATCTAGTTTATGCCGGTGAGTTTCTACCTCAGCCGCCTCCGAAAGGTCTCAGCACTTTCTCTTAGTCCTCGAAGCTTGAAAGGAAGCAATCGAAGCAATTCGTGAGGAAGAGAAAAGAGAAGAGAGAGATATTATATTAGAAAAAGAGCTCTTTGAGGGAGTGAAGACCTGAGCTGATATATTATAGCTTACTCCTTATTTAATAACTTACCTAAGACTCTTCTTTTAGCTCTCAACGGTGTTGCTAGCTTATTCGTCAAGTGATATCTTACTCTTCATTTATAAGCTTACTACGTAATTGTTGGCTCACCCGTCAATTAATGGATTAATTCCCAATTGATAGCTTACTTATTAATTAGTAGATTACCTGTCAATTGATAGCTCCAGACTTGAGCACCGATACATATTTATCAGAAATATCGCGATATATATCGTCGATTATTATCAGTTCACTTCTATACAATACAATTATTATCGCCAAAAAAATTGACAATAATCAATAAATATCAGGTTTTTAACACTAGTGCTCTATAGTACTAAATAAACATCACATGCCTTATGTTTACTATTTGAGATATACTAACTAACAACAAGATACTCTAATTAGAGGATTTATCTATTAAACTTAAAAAATAATTATAATCTACTATAGAAAACATATAACTTTTTAAATAAACTCCATAAATGAAAGGCTAGGGATTCTATTGGCTGTCGGCTGGATTAACTATTCTCTGACAATAATCGTTATATTATCAGTTATCGTCAAAAACCCGATATACTATCGGCTAGGCTTTTACAATACGGGGGGACCCCCCGATATAGCATCGATAATATTAGTGCCCAAGTCTGGACAGCTCGCTTATCAATTACTAGCGCATTTATTAATTGCTAGCTTACTTATTAATTAGTAGATTACCTGTTAATTGATAGCTTACTACTCAGCTGCTAGCTTACTTGCTGAACACTAGCTTAGCTCGCAAGCCAATTTTTAGACCCTAATTTTTGGTAGGCTTATCTGTCAATTCATTGCTTGCCTGTCAATTAATAGGTTACCTATTAATTAATAGGTTACTTCTTAATTACTAGATTACTAGTTAATTAGTAGCTTACTTGTTAATTGATAGATTACTCGTCACTATACAGCTTACACGCCAGTTTATAGCTTTTTTTTTTCCAGCGCACTCGCCAATGACCCATCCACAACCCCCCTTTTGGCCCCCAATCCTGTTGCCGGCTTACCGCTTCCTCCCGGCTTAGTCAACCATAAAACCAGTCACGTGAACCCATCGAAACGCTAAAACCTTTCTCGTATACTGTGTCTATGAAGCAATTAGAAATTTCACTTTAGAGTTCAATTTTATAACTTAAGACGAGAATTGTCTAATTGAAAATATATATATAGGTAGAAAAAAATTATATACTGAAGAAAACCCCTAAGTTATCTCCCGAAAGAAGGGTATATACAAAAATAAAAGAGTAATAACAGTAAACAAAAAAAAGAATAGTCGTGAGCTAGTCACTGCAACCTCTGCGTCCCTCCCCCAACTTCGGTCGCCCCCGTCAAAGCAGGAAGCTCCAATTATTGCTTTTCACAAGAGTTGACAACTCCATAAACGAACCGCCCGACCCCACTACCTCGCTCTAACCCTCGCCTTTTCCATGCTCTGCTCACTGTGCTTTCGTCCCCTCCTTCCCCCTCCACTTTCCATGCCTTCCCGCATGCTCAGCAACAGGCCCCTCAACACTCCCCCCCGCCAACCCAAGAAGTTGATCAATCAAAGCCAACAATTCCGGGACTGTAGTAGCCTTCGCGACATCAACAACAGCCTTCGTCGCCGAAACAGTAGCAATAGGCGTAGCCTGACCCTGAGTAGGCAATGTAAACCTCGGAGCATCCGAAGTGATGACCACAGCTGTCGATCGAACCAGACTTGCAGACGTAGCAAAACTCGTAGGCACCGGCACAGTCCTCGAGGTTATAGTGGTTGGTACGACGGGTAATAATGACCCCGAGCCAATGGGTGTAAATTCAGGGATCGATGATTGTTCCCCAGAACTAGCAGAGGATTTCCCACGCGAGAGGGAGGAGGATTGAATTTCTGTCGCGGTTGCGGTGTTTATTGGGACGGTTCGGGAGGTAATTGTTGTTGGCACTACTGGTAGGAGAGTCCCGCTAGGAGGTGTATATTCAGCGATAGAAGATTGCTCTCCGCTGGCTGATGATTGGATGGCTGTGGCTGTATTTATTGGCACAGTTCGGGAGGTAATTGTCGTAGGTACAACAGGCAATAATGATGCGCTGACGGGCGTATACTCGGCGATTGAGGATGCTTCGACAAGTGATGCTGATGCTTGCACTGACGAGGTAGGCTTCGAAGAAGAAATAGAGCCTGAGGATACGGACAAAAGAGAGCCAGTGATAGGAACAAATTCCGGGATTGAAGATGCTTCGGCGATGCTGGCTGATGAAGAGATCGGTACTTCGATCGAGGAAGAGGAAGAGGAAATGGATCCAGAAGATACGGATAGGAGAGCGCCGGTTATTGGAGCGTATTCGGGGATTGATGAGGAGGCAATGATGGAAGATGTTACATCTGCCACAGCGATTTTGGCGGATGAAGAGCTGACGGAAGGAGCACTCGTTACTTTAGCCTGCGAAGAAGAAGCCGTCTTCAGAACAGACGAAGAAGTAGGTGAGCTCACAACCCCAGAGCTAGCACTAGATGCAGACCCCCACATAACAGCTGGTGTATAAACTGGAATAGGAATTGTAGATCCATAACCAGCCACTCCCCATGCTGGAGATATTGGTGAAGTGAAGGCAGCTGGTGGACTCGTAGTTGTCTGCGAGGTAGTAAAAGCAGCCAAACTTGCGCCACTCGAGCTAGCAGCGCAATACCCAGATCCATAAACATTCTTACATTGGTTAACGATTTTACTACCTTCAACAGTCCACATATCGATGTTAGTCAGCGTGATATCTGTCAAAGGTACGATGTCGGAGCCCCGGATTACAATTGGGCCGCGGGAGACACCGTTGTTTACTGTTCCGGTCCAATTTTGGAATTGGAGAGAGCTGATGGCTACTGCGCCGGTGTTGGGGGTGTTGTGGTTGTACCAGTATTGGTCGATATCTGGAATTTGTAAGTTTTGGGAATATTATTTGGGGGAGTGGACGTACCGAGTGCATAGGTTGTATCATATGCCCAGAAATTCTCGAAGAGAGAATTCTTGACGTAGCCTGTGGCTCCGGAGCCTCCTGGGAAGGTCTTGATCATGAGCATTTGGGTTGATTGGTATACGTAAATATTGCGCATTGTGATGTTGGAGACAGCTGCTGCATCCGCATCGCTGGTAAGACCTGGATATTCTGTCAGTAAATGGTAATTGCCAGATCATGAAAATTTCTTACCATCAGCAGTTAATGAACCAATGGACATGCCCCCAGAGTGATTACAATAAACCTCCTCAATCAAGATATTCTGACTCGGACTCTTGACGGAAATACATTCATCCCGATTCGTAACCTCAATATCGTGCATATAACAATTGTCGGTACAAATAACATCAATCCCATCTGTTCCCCCAATATCCGGGCCGCGAACTGTAATATGGTACGCCTCCATGTTTGAAACGCTGTTGAAAACTAAATGGAAAGTGGGCGAATCAACGAAGATCATATCGTGAATAGCAATGTTGGAAGAGCTGATGAATCGGAAAAGTCGCGCATTTTGGGATGAAGATGTCATTCGTGTGATATATCCTTGGCCATCGATTGCTCCGAGGCCGTTACTTGAGAATACCTCGACATCTTTAGTGTTTTGGATGACAATCGCATTTCCTCCGAATACTCCATCTGATGTGAGAGTGATTAAACCATCGATTTGGAAAGCGTATGCGCTTCCCTTGTTGAGATTGACTCCGGTAGCAACTACTAAGATTAGTATAATTTTCAATATTTCTAGAAATTTTGAGAGACGTACGAGAATATGATCCGGGTGGAATATAAATGGTAGCACCACCTGTACTCGCGCATTCGCTGAATGCTTTCAAAATAGCTGGCCCAACATCCGTCGCATTATCCGCAACTCCTCCATAATCCAAAACACTGCAAACTTTTGATTTGGTAGATAATGCCGTAAGAGGACCAACTGTAGATTTATCGACTATCGCCTGGGCCTGAGCCAGCGACGAGAAAAGGAGCGCAGGAACGACAACCCTGAAAATGTGGAGCATGATGAAAACTGTCGAAATCCAAAAATATAAGAACGAGAAGAAGTGAAAATCAACTTGTGAAATCGAATTCACAAGGTTTAAAAGAGTGTAATGGAAGAAATCGCGTCTCCAGGCGCTTTCCAAAGGAATGAGTGAGAAAAAAAAAAGAGTGCAAAGAAGTCGCAAAGCAACAGAGCAAGCAAGCAAAAGCAAGATGGAAATCTTGAAACGAAATGGAGGGAATGACAATATATTTTAATCAACACCATTTTTTGGTTTCGAAACACTGGGGGGGAGCTGCGCCTGTCGCCGTCAGCACAGGGCGCTGGAAGGTTCGCGACGCACTCATTATGGGGCAGAAATACCCCGAAAACATGGTTCTGACAGGGTTGACGCCGTCGCCACTTGGATCTTCAATTTATCTCAGGCATGTTTGGCTGGATTGGTGGTGCTGACCCGCAAGAGAAATGACCTTTTATGCTGAGGAGGGGCTAAGTGTGGCATTGGTCTTGGTGCCATGTTGATGATAATGCCATCGTTTGGCCCTTCAATCTTGCTGTCATTGAAGACTTTGAAGGAGGTGTGTTGTGAAAATGTCGGAAGCGTACGTACTCGTGCACCGGTTTGGTCCCGAAATGGATATTTTGAGGTTGTTGATGTGTCTTGTTTGTTGGATGGAAAAGAGAAGAGAGGAAGAACTGAGAAGAGGGGTGTGTGTGGCTATCGGCTCACTCCGCCCCAACTCGGCTCCCCCAGCTCTCAGTTCGTCCAGTCTCAACACCAGACTACTCTCACCATCATCGAGAAACACCAACCTTTTTATCGCAACAATGGGGAGATTGCAGACGAACGCAGTGCTGAATTAGCAACGCACGACTCCAGACTACCACCCCGCGCGATCGCGTTCGCTTTTCTCAGACTCGACTCTCCGAAGCACTACAGGTCGCCAGAGAATCTCGAATATACCTCTTTCACGCCTTTCGAAGAAGCTTGCGCGATGCAGTCCATGGCACAAGATGTAACGTACCAAGGTACCACCTTTCTGTGAGAAGAGTACGAGCCGAATAGGAGGGTGATTACGAAGTAACATCATACGGTGAAAATCTCGAGCAGTCATGTTGGAAGCTCCGAGCAACCATGGCGGGAGGACACAACGGATGACACGGAGATCTGCCTTTCATTAGCGCGATACAGCATGATTCAGCGAAGGTGGAGTAGTAGGAAGGATTTTAATGCTGACAATAGTTGACCCAGCACCGAGCGAGCTATGACGATGATGATGCTCTATGTTTCTGGCGATCTCCATCCTTCGGTCGCTATCCTCCTCCTTATGAGTCCCGAATTTCGAAGTCCAGTAACGGGCGAGGATCGGATGTTGTCCGCTATACAAAAACCGGGTGCCTGGGGAATCTATCTCGCATCGTATTTTCAGTACCGAGACTACAGTCAGCCGAAAACAAAATACGAATTCATTAGGGTTTGGGGTTGGTCTGCAAGTACTAGGTCTTACAAACTTCTGATGCTGCCCATTGGCAAAACCGACCCTCCCGTATATCCACAAGGGTGTTGCCTTTGGTTAGTGGTCACTTCAAAGTAGATTGGGATGGTAGATTGGGATGCGCGATTCAAATACGAATTTCCGGACAAAAAAGTAGCTTGATTTACACCAAGATCAACGACCAGAGTAGGTAAGTCCGTAATGAGGCTAAAGAGCAAAGCGTTGTAAGTGCCGCTCCCTGCGACCAGCCATACGAGCCTCACTGCGGGTGGCGGGGTACCCTGAAGTGACCCCGCATTTAGGTCCTGTTGGAGACCGGCACTGCACCCAACAAGAGCCCGTATTTGCACACAAGATACTGAACAATAATTCGCCTTTTCTTTCTTTCTTTCTTTCTTTCTTTCTTTCTTTCTTTATTTTTTACGTTGCTGCCATAGTTGCATCTCTTCTGTGCCTTTACTCTTCACGACATCCTGTAGTATGTCTATTTCTGGAAGGGCTCAAATTTACGTTCAACCTACAATGACTAGAAATGTTCGTCTAGCTGCCCCCGCTTCAGTGAGTTCTCTGATTGATCAAGAGATCAATCTCCCAACCTGAATACGAGGTTAGCCACGGTTAGCCAGCGACTTAACGTCATTCTTGACCGGGCAGCTGCAGATCATGTAGATCCCGTACCTTAGCTCTTGCCTTTTTTGCTCCGCCATGGGAGTGAATTACGTCGAGTCAACAAAGCATAAAGGGAACTTCTTTTCCACCTCATCTTTCTCTCACAAACCACTTCCTCATCTTCACCTACAAACCAAACAATTGAACAACTCTTCTCTCTCAACCTACACATCACACTGGTTGACATCCTCATCACCACCACCTCAACCTTCAAAATGCTCAAATCCCTCCTCGCCGGTCTATCGACTGTCTCCCTCGTCTTAGCCCAAGACCCCCCCTACTACGCCGTCCAATCCCCACCCTTCTACCTCGTTCTCAAATCCGAAAACACAACCATAAACGGTTCCTACCTCTCCGCCTGTCACGAAGGCGCCGCAATCGAAGGTCTCTGTCTCACCTCCCCTTCCACCTCCGAATACCTCCACTTCACATACAACACCTCGACCTATGAAACCAACCCCACAAGCGGTCTCCTCACCTGGTCCCTCCCTACCAACGGCGGTACTTTGAATGTCTCGTCTTCGATGCGATTCTCTTATAATTTGGGCAGTAATGTTGCGACGCCGGTTATTTTTCCGAGTGATCAGGATGCGACTTTCGTCAATTTTACGAGCGAGGGGCAATTGGGGATTAAGAATTATCAGGATGACACCAAACCTCTTCCAAATTACCAAGACGAGCCTATTTTCCGTTGGTACGCGTGCAACACGTATTACGGATATTTGTACCAAACCTTGGCTTGGGCTATGGGCAAGCATGAACCACAAAATCCAACGTGCCAGAAGGTTGAGGTTTTTAGACTCTGGGCTTAAGAGATTTTTGAGTGGATGCAGCGCGGGGTCGGGGATGGATGGGTAATGCTCGTTGGGTGGATTTAGTTTGTGGGTGTGGTGGTTTGCCCCTGGATGCTGAAAGTCGTTGGCGTGGAGCATAGAAGCTAGATGATGGGGAATAGACTGATGATGATTGCACGACTTACTTAATATTAATGAGAACATGATTTCCCAAAGTTCCAAGGAACAGCAATGGCATCGTGGAGGTAACACAAGTCTGAATTTATCTTGCCTTGCAATTCTTGGAGAGTTCTTCGCTTCTTGTTATGTTATTTCGTTGCCTCTCCTTTCCCTAGTCTCAAAAACACAAAATTGTCATTTCAGCTACCTACCTCTCTCCTCCGATCCTTACTACAACTCTCTCCCAGACTCAAAAAACATCCTCTCTTTCCATCCTTCAACCCACCTCACTTCCAACCCACCAGAACAGTATCCCCCTCCTTGATTTCGGCTAAAGTCAAACTTTCCACCCACAGCCTCTGCTGCTTCTTCTCATCCCGACTCTCCCTACTACTCTCGGCCTTCAAACTTCCATCGAGAAACTGCGCTTTTGGATGCTCACCCAAATACTTTGTGTCAAAACATGCGAGTAGTAAATCTGCGCCGGACTTATATGGGGTCCTCCACGTCCCGTTGGGGTTGAAGTAAACAAGAATACCCTGGACGTATGCCAAAATCGTGACGAGGAATCGAATGAGTGGTGGGGAAGAGCGGAGGAGATTAGTTCCTCCCATGCCGCCAGGATCGAGGGAGAGGATGCTGATTTTTGAGAGAAGGGGATCGAGGGTGAGACGGCGTTGGAGTTCATACCTATTGCTCATCAGTACTTGATCGCAATTGAGCAGTAAGTACTCGAGTTGAGCGGTCGCACGATAAATAAGTGTCGTTACATATTCCTGGTGAATAGCACCTTGCACGACAGCCTAGTTGATCCACGTGCTTCGGCTCATGTGAGTGGCTTGCCACTCACATACTTAAGCTCACAGGATCTGACCCCTCTTTACCTTTACTCTTCATGCAATAAAGATATAGGAATACAACCACTTATTGCATCACACTTTATGACTACCAAGTCATGCCAACAATAAGTGATCAAGCTGATCAGACGCGAAAGAAAAAGGGAGAACAAACATAAACATCACACCCCCCAATTTACTCCCCCCATACCGTCTCATCCCCGCAAGATACCCATCATCAACATACTCCCTCCCCCTCGCCCATTCCCTCGCACCTCCCTCTTTCTCTCTAAACAGCTCTTTATACTCTTCTTTGAGGTATAATTTCATATCGACAGCAGCCCGAGGATCCTCGGTGTTGTGCGAGAAGGAACTTACCATGACCACCCTCCCCCTCTGGCGATCCATACTTTGAAGCAGGAGAAGTACGAAAAGAAATTGCGCGAGGTAATTTATCCCGAAATGGGCTTCATATCCTTCCTCCGTAAAACTCTGTGCCCTCAACGTCGTTGAGTTAGCTTCTTGCCAGCCTGCATTAAGTACCAATGCCTGTATACTCCCAAATTCTCCCTTCTCAATCCTCGCATTTATTTCAACAGCTACTTTCCGGACGTTGGCGAGGGAATTGAAGTCCAAAGCGAGGATAGAGTAGGAATGAGTTTGTGGCGCTGATTTCGAGAGGAGTGTTGAGAGGGTTGTTGCTGTGGAGGGGTTGCGGACTGTGTAGAGGGTGTGGTGGGTGGTTGCGTAGGGGGATGAGAGGAGGTTTTTGGTGAAGCCAATTCCTAGGCCACCGTTTGCGCCAGTGAGGAGGATTGTTGGTTTTGGGCTTGTCATTTCTTGGGGGTTGAGGATGTTTTGTTTTGTCGTCCGTCGCCTTTTTGGTTGTTGATTTGGGTGTTGGCAGTTGTGGAGACCGAACGAATTTGATGGTATGGCAAGGGAGTTATTTGAACTTGAATTGAATGATCAATTGGTGGTTTTTGTGTTGGAGCAAGGAGGAGTCTTTGTCATAGTCTCTGAAATAGAAGGTTTTGGGTGGTGGTATTTTTGTGTGGGTGCTTTACTCTTAAGTATGTTCTTCTCTTTGTATGGAATCTTGTTGTCCTCCGAAACTCCGGAACGTGAATCTTGAATCATTTACTACCTCGCTAAAAAAGAGTACATCAGTTGCATCACTGACTTCAATTTCTAGAGGGAAAATACATCATTTGCATGTTAATCGGTGACGGTTCAATTGTTGAAGTTTAGGAAATACATCGGATGCATGAAAGTGGGTCTCCTCACTTGGCATTTCCCTTCGCTGGAAATTGATTCTGTTTCTATGTTTAGACCAGAGAGAATGCGTCAATACTTGAATTATTAGTAGATTATAAGGAGCTCACTTAAATTGAAATGATTTCAAATAAGGAGATTGCTGATGAGAATAAATCAAGTCTCATTTCTCCAAACCCTTTTGGAGTAAAACTTGCAGTCGTTTTTATAAATGACATCAGGACCTCTGAGTGGACTCATTGGCTTATACGTGTTACTAGTTTTCAAGCAAAGGTTCCTGTGTACAAGTTTGAAAAGTGGGTGCTTTGGAGGCTTCCAATCCGCCTTAAAATACAAAAGTATTGATTGGAGCGAGTGCACATACAACAATAAGGCCAGTGCCATGGAATATTCCCACCTGGCACAGGAACCCTGGAAGGGATAAGCTCGATTACTTTCAACATTCTCAACAACCAGCGTTCGTAAATAATATCTATACAAATATAATTGAGGTGATGAATCTCATATGTAAGGGATTCAAATGTTGTAAGTTTAAATTCAGAGTAGTTACTAGCATATAAACTTTTAGTTGCTTTAGAAATTAGTAGTAAGCGAGGACACTTGAAAGTACTATAGCTGAGTTAGTAAAGAAATGCTTGCAGAGCTCTGAACCACAACACAGATGAACACACATAAGCCAAATAATCTCATGAAGGATTATTTGGCTCATGATGTAGGAAAGAAAAAAAACCTTAGAACTCACTCGAACTTTCGTAGAATCATATACTTCTGGTTTTACAAGCGAGTTTATAAAGTTTGTTGCTAGGTCACTTTCTTTACATGAATTTACTTAAACCTTGCTTGGTATTAGTCATCTAGAGCAATGTCTTGGCATTTAGTTAAAATGTCCTCCTGTTTCACACTCAGAAAGCTTTCTTTCTTGCGGCGATCAACACTTCTTTGCTACCACCAAATCATCTGGCCATTCCCCCACAACACCACGTCCTTCCCAACATAAGCTTTTCTCTCCAACCCCTCAAAATTTTGTTACACAACATTCTCGCAACGTCATCTTCTACCAACATTCCAACGTCTCCCCGAATTGAACGATGATGGATCTTGATGAATTTGTGTAGTAGTTTTCACTTTGTTTCTTTCCTGGTCTTTTTCCCTGTTGTTGTTTTTATATTCCCGTGCTCTATTTCATTTTCAAATGCAAGACGTAACACTCATTGTTCAGTGCACTCATTATCAAGTCAGTTTTGATAATTGCAAAATATAAAAGCAGTTCAGATGAATAGGTTGTTTAGCTCGCACATTTTGCACTTTTGTGCCATCCACCTTTGGGTTCTAAAGTCCAAAACGAGGATTGTATAACTCGTAACTACTTGTTTAAAAGCTACATCAATCATATATTTATTTATTTATTACTATTTAACGTCAAGCGGTGTTTAACTCGTGTGGGCTAGGTCCTAAAAGAGTCCCAAATAGGGCGAATGACGCTAGGGGGCGCGCTAGGCTACAAGGGGTGTAAAAATGCTAGTTTACAAGGAACAGTTTAAAGAGAAGCACCACTTTCGGAACAGCCCTTATCCTTAGTCAGTAGTAGAAACAGAGTAAAACAAAGGAAACAAATATATAATAAAAGGAAAAGAAGGCCTGCCTATCTAAGAAGACAGATCTTAGTAAAGAATTTAGTCTTAAAGTAAACCTTACTAAAGAGCTCCTCGCAATGAGGGCCAAAGAGCACTCGGGGGTCCTTCTCAGCCTTAGCTAATAGCCTAGGGGCTTCGTTGTTTGCTAGCCTACATAAGAGTAGGTGGAATTGAGTCTTAGCCTTCCTATACTTACAATCCCCTGAAGTAAGTAGCGTATTGAAGTGAAAGAAGCGAAGGTGGTAAGCAGTAAAGTCTCCGTGGCCAGAACAAGCAGCTATTAAGCGAGCTAGGACCTCCCTTGGTAACTGAAGAGACCGAGGGCATCAATCATATATAAAAGAGCTCCAGAGGTGTGAATCAGTAAGTAGTTCCTCGCCAGTACCATGGTTGAAGGGCATTTATAACAGCACTGGGTAAAGAGAGGTTCTTCGTAAAAGTTTCTGTATACTCGTTGCAAACATCTAGTTGACTCGCTTAGAGTACATAAGTCTTAGGGACAACTGCTTTTATTGTTAAAGAGGGAGCTGCAACTAATGGGCGGCCTATATTAATGTGCCTGAGTGGAGAAGAGAATTACTAGACTTCTCTATTGGGATTTCGTAAGCTCGAACCCCAGATGTGCTTATCAGTTTCGGTGTCCGCCCAATTTTCGCGTTGTAGTATATATTCAACCAGTCTCGGACTTTAGTTTGAAATTCCACAGTAGCTTTGATAAATCAATGTTTAAATTGGCTGCTGTATCGGTGGGTTTGTGTGTCGCAGCAGCCATCGGGCTGAAATAGGCAATGAGTTTAATTGTGGCGTAAGTAGTGAATCTTCGTACAATTTAAAGTTTTGAGATCCGGTTTTTTGGGATATTTCAAATCAAATGTGGGGGACCTATAAGGGGTATCGAGATACTTCAAGATTGGTGGAGCCGCAAGGTATATTCAGCATGTAGTAAAGTATCTAGTTTACATGCCCGTAAGTAGAAAATGTTCAAACCTATATGGCACTCTGACTCGCTCTCAAACTTCCTACAACGGTAAATGCCAAAATAGGAGAAATGATATACGAAACCTATTATTTCAAGTCAGTTATACACAAGATAGTAGGGGGTTTAAATAAGAGAGAGGACGTTTACTCACAGTAAGAAGCTTCGCAATTTTATGTTCATCCTCCTCCCCAGCACCAGATACTTCAACCATAGTAATGAGTTTCATCGCCGGCGCCCCAGTCGGCATTAACATTAAACTCTGCAGTTCGGTCAGCAATTATCTTTAGTTTCATGAAATTAATTCAAGGGAATTGAAAGAAAAACAACAGGCATCGTTTTAGGTAGACTCACAAACCAAAGCATAGGGTCATTCCCCAACAACTCCGTCCTACTCGCAAAAAGATAAATAGTCGCAATAGAAATAACAGGCCAAACCAAAAACCTAACAATAAGCACAAAAATAGTCGTCAACCACGGTGTCGCAGCAGGATGACTCTCATTCCGCACCCTCTTCATCGAAGTATAGAGTGAAATACCCGCCACTACAACCGGGAGGGGTACGAAGAGTCCACCGATATTTTTAAGTGAGGCAGTCAACCATGCCGAGAAAATCCCTCCTTCAATTGTTTCGCTGAAGAATGCGCGGTGGAGGGCGGGCACGAGACCGATTATTGCTCCTAGGATGGCGCCGAGCAATGGCGCGTTCAGGAAATCGTAGAAGAAGAGGAGCCACCAACGTGTTCTGTCGTTTATGTCATGCCATTTTTTCTTGGGAATGAGGGAGGGACGACGGTCATAGAGGATTGCGTGTGAGGCGGATGGATCGAAAGTTTCTGAGCCCCGGCGCTTTGAGGATGAGCGGGAGGGAAAGAAGGATACTGATGCGATGGACGAATGTCGACGATGTCGTTCCCTAGATTCTGGTAATAGTAGATGAGTTCGATCGGTTGGCGAGATGGGACGTTCATTCGAATCGTTTGGGTATCGATTGTCGCCAATCCATCGTTCGTCGGGGTATGCGTTTTCCACGGCCTCATCGTCATCTTCCTTGTCTGGAGGATCTGGAGCATGTTCGGTGTCGATGAGGCGTGGTCCAACTGCAAAGGTAAGGCAACTTGATACAGTTGCGAAAACTAGGAAATAACTCTTCGCTCTTTCTATCGCTTCCCGACCAGTTTCATCTGTCACTATCAGACTACTCAGAATCCCCGTCTCATCCAGGGACTGAATAAGTAGCAAAGGGTACGACGTCGTATTATTGAACATAATAGCAGCCGTGATCCAATCCGGCATTCCAAGGAAATAGTGTGCAGCGACACCAATGAGGAATGACAACAGGTGACAGACGAACGCCCATAGCAGGATGATGAGATAACGATGCGCGGATTCAACATGTAATTCCGACCCGATTTTCGTCAGCAAGAGTGCTGGGAGAAACATCTTGACGCATATTTTCGAAATGGATTTTGCTGAGGAGCTATCGAGGAGCTTGAATCGAGCTGCAATGGCACCGTAGAAGATGACCAGAAGAACTGATAAGCTTGCTTGGATGGCCGCGAGGAAGGAATTGAGGAGGCCAGCTGTGGGTGCCATCTTTGCAGATGTTCAAGGATTTCTCTCCGGGCGAATTTGTTTCCCTAGAATCCTCAAGAGGAAAGCAGCAAGAGGAGGAAGAAATTGGATAGCAGGACAACGATGTCGGACGCGGGATTTTTATGCAGAGGAGACCTCGACACCTCTACGCCACCAAGCGTTTACAGTGAGTGACCCCGTGGCTTGATTGCGACATAAAAAGAAAAAAGGAATTGTTGTCAACAATGATGAACTTCCCATGACTTCATGGGTTTCAAAGGACTTTTTGAAGAATCAACAGCAATGTAGTCATGGAGGACAAAGTAATCAAATGGTAATGGTGCTACCACATGCTATAGCACGAGGCAATTGGCCAATGGGAGGCGGAGAAAGAAACGTCTGACTGCTGATAAAGGGGGCTGTAGTAGCCCTGAACTCGAGCGATGAAGAAGGTCAGAACGAGGAAGACGAACGAGGGAGACGAACGAGGGAGACGAACGAGGGAGACGAACGAGGGAGACGATCGAGGCGAGGCTCTCCCGTGGGCGGGCTAAAGCTTCAAGCTTCTACCCGAGCTCCCCTCGCTAGAACTCCATCACTCCAACCACAATGCATCTACGTGCGAACAGCATCTACATCTAAAACTGGCTTCTAATATTCCCATCTAAAACTGATGCCATCCCTCCTCAAGATACCCCCTCAAATCTATCGTCCCACTAACAGCTTCTTCCCTCAGATACGGCGTGAAATCAATCGCGCCCGGGTCCTCAGACTCCGCAGCCTCAACATCCTTCCTCGCCCACCCATTCCCAAAATATGCGAATCGATTCTTCGACGGCGAATGATGCGTATACTCGAAATCCTCCCACCTCACCTCTCTCCGCGCAATAATCGCATGCGCACCACTGCCAGGCCAGATTCCATGAACGCGGCCTCCAACGATGCCTCCATTGTACCATGAACTACACTGCTCGCTCATAACTGTTTGGGGGAAGAAGGACTCGCAATACGCGCGGAAATCATTCGTGGCTGCCCGGCTGGGTGTGATGGTGCGGATGCCTTGCGATGAGACCTTTCTCAAGACCCTGGAGATATAAGTGACCTGGGCTTCGATGGTGTAGGGCACTGTGCTGGCTGTCGAGGTCGAGTTGGCTCCCAGGATGAAGAGGAAGTTTGGAAAATCTGGCGCGGCGATTCCAAGATATGTATCGGGAAAGCCTGGATTTCCTCCCGGTCGCCATGCCTGTTGCAGGTTGACGCCATGGGCAATGATCGGGAAAGCGGTTGAGAAGGAGATATCTGCGCCTGTGCTGCAAATTACAGCGTCGATATCTCTCGTCTTGCCGTCGACTGTTACGATACCTGTTGGTATGAACCTCTCGATTTTCTCAGCCACATACTCAACGTTATCCTGGGTGATAGCCTCTAAATACCCAGGCCCCGGCGTCAGTCTGCGACAACTTGGGGAGAAATCCGGTTTAATAGCCTCGAGCAAGTCGCTCCTCCTTCCGAGTCTATCAGCCATCAGCTTCTCAAACAGCGCCTTTGCCTCAGCACTCTTCTCATTCCCCTTCAAGATCCCACGGAATCGACTAAAGAAGTTGTTCTCCAAATTCTTCCGATACAACGTATATTCCGCCGGACTGTGTGGTATCTCAATAGGTACCGTCGTATCCCGACTAAGATTCTCCCCTCCCAAACTCCCCGCAATCCACGTCCGACTCCTCGCAAAATGATACAGTTGTTTCGCCTTCTTCTGCAAGGGAGGTACGACCTGCAACCCCGAGGCCCCATTCCCAATAACCGCAATCGTCTTCCCCTCCGGTTCGAAACTTGGATCCCAATTCGAACTATGTCTCAAATGCCCTTTATACTCCTCAATCCCTGGGTACTTCGGCAACCGTGGAAGACTGAAGTTCCCCGTAGCTGTGATTAAGAAATCTGATTCTTCGGTTCGTATCTTTCCATCCGATTTGATTTGTACAACCCACTTTCCCTTGTCGGAAGACCATTGGGCGTTTAAGACTTCACTGTTGAATTGGATGTATTTCCTCACATCATATCTATCCACAAGACTTGCCCAATATTCTTTTATCTCGGCGCCTGGGGCGTAGTTACTTGTCCATTTTGTGTTTGGCGCGAAGGTGGATTGGTAGACTGTTGACGGGATGTCGCAGCGAACATTAGGGTAGATATTTGTATTCCATGTACCGCCCTATAACCATCAACTTTTGTTCTTCCTGTATGGGGTTTCAGAATACTCACGATATCTGAGGTTTTTTCCAAGATTGTCAATTGGACACCGGGCACCTTTTTGGGGAGTAGTATTCCGGCTGTGATTCCTCCCATTCCGGAGCCGACTACGATTACTGAGAGCGGTCGGATCTCGTCTATGGGACGTTCCTCAAGTTCCAGGAAGGGGTAGATTGTTCGCAATGGCTGTTGAGTAACATTTTTGGCTTCTGGTTGGGGCTTGGTTTCTGGGGGAGTTTCTGGGGACTCGTTGCCGTTGAGATCGAAATGGGGGGCCATGGTGACTTCTTTTATTATATTGAGACCGCGGATTAAAAGACTCTTGTCTCGTTTGGCTAGAGGAAGAAGGGATATTTTATTGGTGTGTTTTTGGCAAGAGCTACCTGAGCTATAAACGGCCTTGCTTCGATGACGAAATCGAGGAGCTCTCTTATCGAATCCCAAATGCCCCTCTTCCTCCCCCTCCTTTGCTAGGATTATATTTCTTATCGTCTCACGACATCCCAATGTTCATCGGGGTCCTGTAAACTATGCCACATGGCATTTTGAGTTACTCCACTGAGTTGTGGCCAATGAGATTGCAATTTCCGGGGTCACTGATTTGATAACTCGACTTGTACTAGCACTTGTGTTTAAGCACGCAATTAATAGGTGGAGTCAAGGAGGTATATGTCTACTATAGTTCCCTGCTATTCTCTTCGACTTCGTTACCCCATTTTTGATATCGGGAATGGTGCATATTCGTCTTTTGGGGAGAGCAGCACGCAATTCTGTGGGGCACGTGGAAGGGTAAGGTATGTTGGCACTTTTTGGGGGTTGGGTGTTTGATGAATTCAGCTTGTTTTTTGAATTCGTGTTATCTCTCGTGCTCGTTTCGTAGGATGCGACCGTTGGAAGAGTCGTTACTTGGAGATGAGCTTTTCTATGAACTGGAAATACTTGTACATGAGCTAGGGAGATAATCTGTTCACGTATATGTCTTCTATTTCCGAGAATGGAATACTATTTCCTGCTTTAGAAAAGTAACTGAGCAACTACAAACTTCCGAGTTCTTGTTTTCGTTTGTTGTTAACGTTCTCATCAATTCCTTTAGTATTACCCTGCTGTTGTCTTCATGTATGCGTAGTTAAACACTCTATTATCAAAACTAAGTTTATTGTACTACTATAGATTTGGCATTTGTTTTTCCTAACTTAGTCTCATCTAATTGTTGCCGTAGCACCAGATTTATGAGAGGCTGGAGCATTCAGCCTTGTAACGTGACTTTCACTAAGGTTACATACAGTCACGATCATTAGCCACACTATCTCCCCACTTACGCGCCCAAGACAGATAAGGCTACCTCCTAACATTTACATTTGAACTAGACAGCAATATATCTCAGATGGATTCTTCCGCCGAGATTCAAGATGGCGTGCCGATCGACGACGCTGGATCTAGCTCAGACTCTGAGTCTAACGCCGACCTGCAGTTGCCTGATGTATCTGAATCTAACTCCGACCATGAGGCTACGAAAGCCCAGGACCTAATTCGTCTCAAAGCAGCCAGTGAGGGAGATAAGGAGGCTCTACAATGTGCTTTGAATGAGGGTGCGAGCTTGACAGCGGAAGATGATAATGGTCAAACCTCACTGCACCTGGCCATTCTTCATGATCATGAGCCTGTTGGCTGTTTCCTTCTTAAGCTAGGTGACAATATAGAAGCAAGAACCAAGAGGGGCAGTAGGCCATTATATATGGCTGTTGACAACGGGAACTTGAGCTTGGTTGACTTGTTGCTACAATTCAGGGCTGATGTGGAATCACGGAACACTGTCAAAAAGACTACGGCGCTGTATGAAGCTGTCTATCGGGCCCACTTGGAAGTTGCTGAGCTTCTACTAGCTCATGGTGCGTATATTGACGCAAAGGGGCTAGATGGTTATACTGCGTTGTTCAATGCGGTACTGCAAGAAAATTTACAACTTGTGGAGATGCTTTTACAGCATGGAGCTAACAAAAAGGTATCTCTTCCCGACGGCCGAACTATGGAAGATTTAGCAACTGGTATCAAAGAATTGAGGGATACTCTATTAGCGTTGTTACAGGACGACCTCGTACTTCAAGACCCATCCATCGGTGGTCATGAACCTACTGCATCTGTCCCCTACTCGTACATCCGCCCTCCACCAGTTGACAAAAGTCACAAGCTTCATGCTTGCAATGGATTTAAATGTACTATAGTCGACTTTTTTCTAGGAGATTATGAACAGAGAATTCAGGTCTCACCAACAGTCTACGAAGTTTTATACGGGAAAGGGCTAAATGAAATTATGGATTTAGCAAGAGTTGCGAAGATGTCGGAGACAAATAGAGCCTTCAGGTGGTATCATTTCCCAGCAAACAACGTAAGCCTCTCATTCTGCAAACATAGGTAATTGCTCACGAAGGACTAGATAGATTGGGTGGAGGTGGGTTTCCCCAGAGGCAACCTTTGACTTAAACCATTGTTCAACTGCTTTAGGAGTTGGTTACTCGAATCTTTGCCGAACGAAGGACTGGCTCTCCCAAATTTGACGAGGAGTTCAAGTCAAATCTAGCTTTAACAAGTGCTATTGATCGGCACTTTCGCGCCTCAACAGCGTATTCTTCATTCATGAGGCCACTATGCCAAACTGTGAAGGTAAAGCTTGAGATCTTCTAGCGCTTCAGATTTGGTCACACTACATGCTGAATGTTTCTTTTTGGCAACTTCGTCGCTCTTGTGATTTTGTGTTCGGTGGTAGAGCCTTACACGCATACGTTCCTCAAAATCTCGTAGGAGCGGTATTGACTCCTGTATAGCCACATCCCCAGTCATCTCTGAGCAGTTGTCAGGGTGATCCTATTATGGCTTTTGTTGGTATCACCTTCGAACATATTTGGTGAATGTCTTGGACTGTTCCGATAGATACCCTTTTTGCATTTCGAACTCTCGAGAGACTACGAAGAGATGTCTCGAGCTGTACAAGAAGTCAAAACCCGAATGCACAATGAGCGTGCTGCCGCAAATCCAAATGTCTGGCACATGCCACTGACAAAGCGAGCTGGTATGTTTTATCTGACAATTAATTTATTGACCAATTTATCAGACTTTGTGGATTCTAAAATTTATCCACTAATTATTTTTAGAAGGTCAAATACAAGGTTATTCCCACTTTTTGTTGTATAAGTGTCTTAACTACAACATGCTCGTCACCTATTTAGGGTTTATATACACTTCTGCATTTTAATCCTAAATAGGTTACAAGTAGAGAAGGGTATGATTTCTTAGGGTCAAGTCTATCCCCTTTAAAAAGAGCTCTCTTTTTTCTTTTTATTATTACTTTATTAGAAAGGTCTATATAATAACGCCCGCCCCCTCTCATTTCTCTTTCGTTTCTCTAATTCCTAATCACTTCTTTGTGATGCTGAACATTCATGAATAATAAGCCTACTAACTCCCCTCGTGGGACGTCCCTAGAGAGAAACATTGTTAGTCCGCCGATACAAGAAGCAAGTACGAGCACTATTTTCTGGCAACTGTAAGAAGAAATAGATAACTTCACTTTAGGTTTATTGGTGAATACAATCTACAATCTACAAAGTCCGATAAATTGGTCAATTCCTTATATAGTTGGCCAATTCTATAATTGTCAAATAAAACATACCAGACCTAAGTCAAGGGTCAAGAAATAACAACCTCCTTCGACTGCTGAATATTCCGAGAACAACAATATACCCCCTAAAACTAAAGAAACTCGAAGGGGGTTGCGAGGCTTGTTGAACAAAGAGAAAATTAAATACCTTTTTGGAAACTTCACGAATAGATTCATGAAAGGAGATTTTCGTATTTCCAAGTCGACGGAAGACTCAAATTTGATATAGGGTGAGGATCTGGCATGGAAGAGAAAATGGCTAGTGCGGGGGCAAAACCACTTACAGCAGACATCAAGCTAGAAGGAATATCAGTGTCAAAACATGAATCTCAAATTCCCTTGGCAACAAATAGTAAGGAGAAGTTTCAAGTCGAACCCCAGGCCCCTTTGGAATTCCAGCCTACTTAAAACTCAGCAAAAGAAAACGATCTACCACTTACAGATTTGCCTGAACAACCACTTGCAATTCTATCATCCGCAAAAAAGATTAGTTTCCAAGAGCCAAACGAAGCAGTAATGGAGCAAGTCTCCACAGTGAAAAAACGAGGGTCAAATGATCAAAGTGCCCACCTCGTTTAAGAAAACACAGAGCTATCACAAGTTTCCGGTCAAGCTACGCGAGTGAAAGATTCTACAAGCGTAAGCCGGGATGAGGATGGAGTTTCTTTGGAAGGGGTCCCGCGGAAACAAGCATTGGCGCCAGGAAACGAAAATGAGCATCTCATCAAAGGGTATCTGTACACAGAAAAGCAAGAGGAGACTCCGCCATTACAACTACGGCGAATACTTGACCAATATCTCTATACCCACCTAACTACCACCACTCAACGAGATCGAGATCAGGTCGTTTTACGAAATACACTAAACAATGAGTTGGAGCCTAGAATATTTATGGTGGACCAACTTTGGTTGTGGGTACTCAATGGTATGCATGACAAACGAACCCATATCACATGGGATCTAACGAATTATAGATACTGTTATAAGCTGCTTTCCTCAACGATGGACATCGCGAAGGCCTCGGAGTTCGCTTGATCCACCTCCGCCTCCACCTCATCCAACCCTTCACAACTCAATCCCACCCCCGTCGTCGTCTTTACCAGCTCATTTTTTACCACCTATCTCTCTCAAAAACATCATAGACGGCATTTATCCAATACCTCCCGCGCCAGCCAACGTAGAACGTCACTCACAACACCTCAAAACTAAAGCTAGTTCAAAAAGGAGGAGTGCAATTTTAGAGTGGATGGCGGGTCCCAAGACAGCCGACGCATCGGCTAATGAAAAGGCACCCGGCACCAAGCAAGTTTGAAGGGCATGAAGATAGCGCAAAGAAATATATCCCAAAAGATCCAAAGCCAATTTTCTTGGAACACATGCTAGACGTCCACCAAAAAAATACTCAACCACCTCCGTGCCTCATCAAGAGCTCCAATAACTTCCGCCTATGATATGGCAAGTCTTATCATAGAACATTGCGGCAATGTATTCGATCCCCATCGAATTCTAGACGAGTTTCAGTTCTTTGAGTTTTTTAAAAGTTCCATTGGGCAGTTAGTAAGTGCATACTTCATCCTACTTGGCGCATACTAACTCCTTGAAGCTTAATTCCGAGGCGACATCCTTCAGCGAGTTTATATTCAGTCTAAAAGATATGAAATCTTCTCGAATGAGATCTTCTCGCGACTACGTGAAAGCAAACGGCTTATTGGATATCACGAAAGAGATTGAATATCTCGGAGATTAGAGACATTCGTGATGAATTAAATATATTGAAGTTGGTTCTTGATGACCAAAAAGAGAAATTGACAGAATTCTGCTTGTTGTTAGCTGGAGAAAACAACTCTAACAAGGACTAGAGTCACAGCTCGAAGTTTCCAAAACGAGAAAACAAGGTGCTTGATAGCTATCTACACCGGATCGAGAGAATGCAGAAATCAGCGAAAGCCACATACAAGGGTGTAAGTACCTCATCCCACTAATTTGTAGAGACGGAACCAGGAGTCAACATATTGTCTTTGGCTCTGAATCGGGTTGGTCATGCATTGATCCGGATGTCAATTCATATCTTGAAGCTAACATTCGAAGTTTAACCATCTTCTCGATTTGAAACAGAAACAGGCCAATGTTTCTGAAGCTTCCTTGGGAGGAGAACAAGCAAAGAGCACCGCTGAACAGATGGGATTATTAAAATAAAATTTCCCAAAAGAGTTTTGATCAAACTGAGCAGACCCGGAAACAAACAGACCAAGTCGCAAAGCAAGGCAGAAATGTCCTCATTTTCACAGTGATAACTATCATCTTTGTAAGCCGACCAAGTTGTGACGTGAGAATAGCACTTGACAATTACTAGCTTCCCCTTTCATTCATGGCCGCCTTCTTTGCTATCGAGTTCGATATATATCCTGCCGACCAGAATGGGAAGCTTTCTATCGGATATATGTTCAAATACATGTGTAGGTCCCTCCTTTCATTATGTCTCTAGAGGCTAAGAAAAACCCAGTGAGTGTTTCAGGTGCGGTTTCGATACCATTCATATTTGTTGCCTTCAACCAAGACATAATTGGGAGTGGATAAAACAAAGGGGCATAGGTTATGCTGTCTGGACGATCGTTTTAGTCGTACTAACGATACTTCTCGCAATTATCTGGACTGGAGGTTTAGCTTTTGGATTTAAGGCGGCTGTAACAGTTTCTTTGGTGCTCCTCGTGATACTCAGCGCGCTTGGCCACGGGATATATCGGTTGTCTTCTCTTGTCCTAAGAGGGGACAGTACAGACGGAACTTCAACGTTTCGGGAACCGATTGAAAAGTATTCATTTGGTTTGTGTTGTGTGAACCACATTCTCTTTTTTTTTTGTATTTTGGTTACTCCAGCATTTCGGCCCTGATGGATCCAAAATGCTGTGACAGGTTGAGTTGTCCATGTAACATTTCTAATCATCAACTTAAACGACTCTTCAATATATCAATTCAATATCCTAGATAAATAAGGATCAACCCTGAAAACAACCCCACAGCCAAATGTAGCACACCGGATTTTTAAACATCCTTGGAAGTTCCTGACCCGAAAGATGGAGGTGGCAAAAATGCATTCGCGAGAGCACGAATACTCAGGATTATAAGGATTAAGGCTGCCGTGGCAAGACAACTGAGAAACATGCCTGCCCAACCTAAAGCCATGGCCGTGGTTCCAACATGTCCGTCGATGGCTCTATACGACACACTCCTACTCGTAAATGATGCTGCTGAGCTTGCTATATGCTGCCAGATGGACATGAAAGTCAATAGCGAAGCAAGTAGGACTAGTCCATTGGCGATATAAGTGAGTGGTTTCGACGGAAATGGTTTAGTCTCTCTTGTTATTCATTCTTCATCTTCATGCCACCCAGGAAATGTAGCCAGTATGAGAAAACAAAAAAGAAGAAGTGGGAGAGACGTATATCTAAAGGTGTATCAGATATGTTCATAGTAAAAGGCCAGTTTGAGCATACATCAGTTTGTCAAATAAAAGATGTTTTTGGAAGTTATCAGCAATCCAGATCAAATTTAGCGGGTCGTCGTTCCTTCCACTGGCTAAGTTGAGTCCACGGACCAAGTTTGAAAGTGCCTCTGCGCTTTTAGAATATCTCCAATCGCCCGACGACATTTGCAGACACATAGCCATATACTCAACCCGAATCTGTAGCGTTGCGTTGCAACCAGTAAGAGCGGCAAAAGCACTTGAACATTGGGGGTGATTTGCACTAGGTCGGCTGAGGTCTCGGGGAATGTAGTTGGGTAGGAAAGAGACATGAAGTAAACATTTCTCATGCTGCCACTAGTACAACCAGCAAGAAGAATAGCTTTGATGAAGGTCAGAGGGGGCAGAGTACTGAAGCGCCACGACTTACCAAAAAGAGTAATTACAATGATACTCAGAATCATTAGCACTTGATGAAATCCGATGAACGGGAGATATTCTAGAGTGGGAGGGATGTGATCAGAAGCTGTTCTGGCAAATGAACCCTATCAACAGAAACGTACTCAGTACTCGATATAGACCAGGGAGCTCCATCATGTTAAATTGCCAGTAACTTGTCCTAGATACATCGGGCGTTAGAGCATCGAAGGGTCTATCATATGAAAGCTATCTTGCTTGAAGTTGCGGTCTGCATTAGGCTAAATTGAGCGCTTATTTTCGTGGCGATGGTTACACCAATAATAACTCGCCAGACGCATTCAATCTTCCACATGGTTGGAATTGAGCACTAAACTCCTCAAGGCGAGTATTACTTAGAGCTAGAGTTGAAATCGGGTCTGAACCAATTTCGCGATTACTGAAAAAAATCATCATCGCCTTGAACATATCTCACTGTAGCTCACTTAACCCCCGTGCATGGAGACACAAAACGATCAAGTGACTTGAAAACACACGTGATAACTTTATGGTTTCCATTATCAATTTCTACGAGGTAAAGGCTTGAAAAAAATTAATAAATAAAAGGTTTTCACACTACTTTTAAAATTGCCCATCAGGGGCAGCAAACTTTCTAGATACGTACCGATAACCGGTAGCCCGGGTTGCGGACTTTTAAACCAGATTTAGTATGTGAGCAGGCCGCTGCTGACAATGCCGTTTGGCTGTGTTACCAATTACGATTCGCGCTTCGTATCATTGTTTCACTGCGCTGTTCAATTAAGTTGCGGGTTCGATCCTTTCAAAAACGTGCTCTGAAAGCTCGCATCTTCTTACGATTAGATTCTGCCGTAAAGAGAGAATGCCTTCAAGACACAGTTTATTGTTTTCACATAATTCACAGAATAGGAGCAGCTCTCCGCACCACTTGTTGTTTATTTGGCGTACTTGCAATTGTTCCAGTAGTTGGGATCTTAAAATCCGAAGGATTCCACCGATCAAGGAATTGATTACCCTGGCCCTTGCTAAAGTAAGATCGGACGCGTTCATATTCGGGAAATTCCTAAGTCAGTCTTCAGCTAAACTTCTTTAATTCGTGTATTTTCGAACTTCCGTTACTTACAAACCAACGGAATAAATCAACCCTTTGAAGGGGAAGAACGAATCGCAAAGAAAAAATTGCCTCGAATCAGTCTGATATTCATCGGGAAGTTATGAGAGAAACAAGTTACCCCTGCACTTATTTCAAGTTGACCATAAGACACAGCAAATATACGGCACAGTTAGCCCAATCGATTGGGGGATTCGGTCTATGTTGCATTGGGCGCCTGCGGGGATGATTCGACCCCTGTTTTGCAACACCAATTCGGTCTGGTTTGCGAAGAAGGCCGATTTCAATTATTGCCTACATAATGACGAAAATCGTTCCCACGATATGAACAGCTCACGGGCCGTGTGGGAATTTGGAAAAAGCTTCATTTCAGCTCGGATTCCACGGATGCTTTCCTTGCCCCCGCATATTCGGGCGTCGGATCATCAATTCCGGGCCATGCAACGTGGTTGCAATTTTCCAAGCCAATGAGAGGTGCTTCATGAATATAGTATCTTCGCGGGGGAAAAGGGGAGAATGCTCCTGCAACGGCACTTCCCGCACGGCCGAGAATCATTGCCTCCACGGGCATGGTAAGTACGGAGTAATGACATGGGAGAAGAGCACCTGGTTGGGAATACGATACTATGAGAGAGTGGGGGTTTTCTGTACCAGTTTGTCGGCTTTCTTCTTGTTATTTGAGAATGTAGGGAGTAAATCAAAGTAAAAGATTCATCCTCCACAGTAAGAACCCCTTTCATAGATAACCAACAAATCTCCTACATGGTGCCTCTCGAACAAGCAATAAAATTGTCTACTTGCTTTCACCGCATGCTAGTTTTTACATCTAAAATAGTCAAGGAGGCGCGTGAGGTTACATTCGATTGTGAGGAAGCCAGATACCACCCCTGGAAACCTGACTTGTCATCCCAAGTTTCCCATGATCTTCCACCATTTCCCCTTGCAATTCAGGCCCTTGCGCCACTAGCACTACAGGAGTTGGTGCGGCACGGCTTCAATACTCTTGTTCAAACTCACATTTGGGATTTCATCTCGTGGAGATCCCCTCCATCACTTACTTACATCAAAACCTTGTTTTTCGATGCGCTTCCACATGCATTCGATAGAGGTACCACGAATTCTGATCAAGCGGACATACGCTACCGAGGAGCTGGAATCCAATCTTACCCGCTTCAGTCCTGCATCAAATATCGTGAAGTCGGAAGAAAAACTCGATTGCCCCTCCAGGACGGGCCAGCAATACCACGAATCGTCCTTCAATGGCACTGAAGAAGCCATCACCTGAGTCACTGGGTGCACCGCCTGGAACAATACCAAACCTTGTTAATCCAGTTAATCAAAATAATGATTTTATCGTTCTACATTCGATATGCCTGGCGGTTGTAACTCTTGGCTTGGCAATGCGACTATACACTCGAAAATTCATTGCTAAACAGTTGAAAGTCGACGATTGTAAGCTTTCGTCATGCTAAAATCAATACTTTACTAACGTTTATAGATCTCTGTTTGTGCGCATATGTAGGTCGATGAGAGGTCCGGTGACTTATTCTCAAAAGCTAACTCGCATTCAGTTTTTAGCGATTGCAGGCACAGGTGTTGCTTTTTGGGGTAAGATTGAAATGAAATGTTTACCAATTTTGACAATTTTTCTAACAAGTATACAGCTACTTTGGAAGGCAATGGGCGCCACATATGGGACCTCGATTGGGAGGGTGGTCAGTTAAGAAGGATATTTCGAGCAAGTAAAAATATGCAGCACATTGAATCAATCCACTAACAAAGCAGTAGCCATTCAACATCACAATATGGATCTACATCGTAACTGTTGCAGTCATTAAATTGGCTTGTCTATCGTTTTACAGAAATATTTTTCTGTCAAGTCGAAAAACTCTACGCTTTGTGAATGGTGGCATAATTGCGGTTGTCGTTCTTTATATCATCATGCTTTTCACTCAAGTATTTCAATGCGTTCCGGTAGCTCGTTCATGGGATATGTCAGTCAAAGGATATTGCACTAAAGTCCATTTTGTGTCATATTACTCTGGTTTCGTCAACACCTTCAGCGACATTTATGTTTTGATGGTGCCAATACCAGCAGTTTGGGCTCTACCACTCGCACCAGCACAAAAGCTGAGAGTGATTTCGGTTTTTGGCCTTGGCCTGATGTATGTATTTTGTTTCAGCGAATAATCTAGAATTTATACTAACCTGAATCTAGTGCTACGACAATGAGCATTGTAAGACTTGCTATGTTTTTCAAAATTTACAACGGGTCGTTGGATACAACTTGGGAGTTTACAAAGATAGATGTTTGGTCGTAAGTCTCTGCTTTCCTATTTCTCTTAACCTATATTGTTTTTTTTTAAAAAAATTTACTGACTTGTCAAAGTAATTTGGAAGTACACTGCGGCCTATTATGTGCCTGCCTACTTGTTTTCCCAGCATTCGTAAAGAGACACTGGCCTAGGAGGCTAACCTTCTTGAACGCCTTCCGTACCAAGAATCGAGATGAGGAGAGCTTCGTAACAGGAAGCGGGATGAGTGGTTCAAGAAAGGACTTTTCGCATTCGCAATGGTCGCAGGTGAATAGATCGGATGAGGTCAACTTGACCAGGGTTAGCTCAAACTCAGACGACTTTCGCGGAAATACAGCGACACCACCACCAGTGAGGTTTAATACAACAAGACCTTTGAATGACCCAGAAGAATCACATATGGACTTTTCGACACCACCGCCTTTGCGAGGACCGAGTTCGCGTCTCCGACCGGCATTATTCGGTGGAAACGAGGGCGATCAGCACCAAGAAATAGCCCCTACAACATCGGGAGGACCGATGGGCGGAGGAGTTCTTGTAGGTGATGGAGGACCAATGCGTAGTGGGCCTATGGGTGGCATGTGAATCTTGGATATTGTGTCTTTTGGCGTTTTGGGGTAGTTGGTCCACGGCATCGGGAACAGGACATTTGGGCTCAAATGGGAGTTTTGGGGTTCTGCTTAGGTTCGGTAAAACAGTACGACCAGAGGCGTTAAATGTTGTTATTCCGGACTCGGAGAGCGGACGGCTATTTATGAAAACTCCCAGTTTCTTCTGCAGTGTATATTCACGGTAGTTATTACACACTTTTTAGGGACTTCCTAGTTGTCTTAGAGATCTCGAAATGTAAAAACTAGTTTGAACTTCCTCTAATCTTCACCTACATGATTTATGTGAAGGTGTTTCCTGGAAACACTTTTACGTTTTTGACCGAATCCTACGAGACGAGATTAAATGAGCATTTATGCAGAGACTGTTTCTGACCAATTGAGACATGCTCGTATAACGGCTGAGACAACCCGGCAGATGTCAATGATCGACTGCTTCTCGTAATTCGTCAACCACGTTGCTTTTATTAAAGCGGCTTTTCCCAGCTCCTAGGTACTGGAGTTCACCAGTGTAACAGTTGCAATAATCGGCGAGCGATCCGAGCACATTGAAAACACATGGCCGCATCACTTTTGCATGACTTCCGGGTGCGGGGTGAGTGAGTGAGCTGACGAGTCGGTAACCTCGTGAATTTCTAATCACTCAAAAGAAATTGTTGGCCTTGTGATATTAGAGATGGAGTTACCAGAACTGAAAGAAACTTTCAAGAATAATGCAGAAATTCTCGTAGTCAAATCGGCCGATGACATCAATGAAGGGTTGGAAAAAAGGGGGCCAGGGGCCTAGGCTGCGCACCATGGGCATGCAAATGGAAGCGATCTTACCGAATCTGGCACACCGAGCTTACCAGCCTCTTCTGTACGACGCAGCAACTTAGACGCAACAAGACCAACAAGACCAACAATAGTCCAACATCGACTTACGTAGACATCAAGCCATCGCCGCATCACAACACTCTCGTCAAGCCATCCTATGCTTTTGCATTGATATCACAAAAGCCATCACTCCCACTCCGCACCTCTACATAATCTTATTACGTCAATCCCAAAACCAACCGCGGGTTACACAGATGTCACCAGCCTCGCAATTTTCAAACACGCCACATCTCACCGGATACTACATCCAGATCTCACTCACTTCAAAACAAATTACCGACAAACAACATGGGTGCCACATTCTCCCAGTTCTTTCCGCCTACCCCCACGTTGACAGAGAAGAATCTCACCAGTCAGAAAGGATGAGTTTTCCTCATCACGGGCGGGTATTCGGGCGTTGGTCTCGAACTCGCGAAGCTTCTCTATGGCGCCGGTGGGAGGATTTACATCGCGGGACGCTCTGAAGCTTCTACTCGGGCAGCAATTGAAGAGATAAAAGCCGGAGCAAAGGGCATGGACAATATTGGAGAATTGAAGTTCCTCTTTCTTGATCTCTCGGATTTCACAACAATTAAGGCTTCGGCCTTGGAATTTATCGAAAAAGAAGAGTGATTGGATGCCCTTTTCAACAATGCAGGGGTCTCTCAACCTCCTGTGGGAAATGTGGGTAAACAAGGACACGAACTTCAACTAGCTACGAATTGTCTTGGTCCTTTTTTATTTACTTCTCTTCTTCTGTTGTTGACCTTTCAGCACCAAAGGGCAGCCTCGATATTCAAGAGCTCGCTACTCCACCCAAGGACAATGTTCAGAATTACGTCAATAGCAAGACGGGAAATTGGTTTTTGGCTAGTGAGTTTGAAAAACAAGTAAAGGATGAAAGAGTACTGAGCATTGTCTAAGTACGATATTTCCCCCCCATTCCCTCCTGGGTTTCATGCTCCCTTATAATTTGACATTAGTCGAAATGTATTCTATAGATGCTAACTTGCAAACAGGATCCGGGCAATCTCAAAACAAACTTGATGAGGAACAAAATGTGGATGATGTACATGAGTTACCCACTTCCATATCCCGGAAGGATGAGAGCATACAGTGCTTTTTGGGCGGGTATAAGTAATGAGTTAACCTTAGATGATTCTGGAGGTCATGGTTTGTCTCCCCTAATCCCTCTTTTGTAAGCAAATTTATTCTAAATCACGTATTGTCTCTCCAAAGAAGCCCTCAAAGTATGGAACATACAATTTGTTTTAGTAATCCCATGGGGCCGAAGACATACTGGTCCACGCATTGATCTTCTCGATGCATTAAAAACCACAGATGAAGTGATACAGGAAGAGCAACTGAGTTTTGGAAATGGTGCGAGAAGAAGACTGTTGATTACTCATGATGGGCTTTCTACGGAATACAATCACTTAGCAAGGGAGAAAGATACAGCCTAGTGTCAGTGTTTGTCCCTATAGCATGTTAAAGAAATTTGAAATAATGAAGATATACTTGAGTACCCATAAAATTCCAGCGGCCAAAGAAAAGTAGTTTAGGAGAATCATAGCAAGATAAGCTTTATGTAAAGCCCGTTCCATTTTATACCTTTCCCTTTCCTTTTAAACTTTCATACTTGACTTTCCCCTTTAGTGTGAAATCGCTGCCGTAGTTTACCGAGGACTGAAGTCCTAGATTCGGTCTCAGCTTTCTGGGCCTTAGACGAGTGCTCGTTGCTTAGCCATTTTTTCGCGCTTGAAAGAGTATCCACTGTTTCCCCACGGTATATGGCCACCAATGCAATTATCGCCGCCAAATAGGTGACGCCTATAGCACCACCAAAGACGTTCCAAAAATGAGTCTGATTCGAAGCTTGAAACAGGTCAAGCGCCATGAATGTCTGTTCAGTTGGATTAGTGCGAGTCAAGCAACGAAAGATCTTACATACGGCGACAAATGTTGGCGGAAGGTAGAGGATTGTCGCTAAAGTGAATAGCAGCATGATTTGGTTCATTCGTGTGCTTCTGGTTGCCTCTCTAACTGAGAGAGCATTGTATAGCTGGAGGTGTCATTAGCATTGGGTCCTAATAACCGACATATCGTGTACTCACACCAGATCGAAGATTTTCATGCTCCACTATTTTCTTTTCGATATGATTGAGAAGTCGCTGGGCTCTTTTGTGCTGCGTGGAGACAATATTATTCCAATTTTTTGTAATAATCTCATCCGGATAGCCAACCTCGGCTATTTTTTCTTCCCATACTTCGGCCAACTTTGTGATCTCATCTTCTGTAGTTTTAATCCAGTCTTCGAATACACGAAGTAATCGAAGGATCAAAAAATAGTTTTCTGATCGGCTAAGTTTTCGGTCATCATACATAAGCTGTTGCAGAAGCTCTTTGTTTGACATGTCTTGGATCTGAGCACGAGGAGTCAATACTCGAGTTTGTATTCCATTTATACTCACGAATATTGCCTACCTTGAATCCAATAAACAGGTCCAATTCTGTTAAAACCACCATCCACTCATTTTCCCATTGCAGACAATCTTCAAAGAGCGATTTTTGGAATGTAGCAATCCCAGCCCATCGGCAAAACGAAATCGGTTTATCAGGCATGATTTTCTCATATTCTTTGTATTCATATACGGAGTTGTCAACCACGCGAATAAACATAAACTGCAGTGTGTCATTTTGGGGCGCTGGAACTGGGCAGCGAATGTCGAAAGCACGCCGACATTCGACGATACTAAAGGTTCCTGAGGCCAAAGTCCCCTGTATCTCTAAACGAATCCGGTCACATATAATGCCTTCGCGAGCTGGATTTTGATTGGGAGTCTTGTTAAAAATGAAGGATCTCATATGAAGCTGAATCCGGAATTCAATAGGCTCGGTACCCTTATATTCTACCTTGCTAAATTGAAGGGAGACGTAGGTAGACCATGGATTACAATATCGGCTAAGGAAAAAAAATCCAAGATCGAGAGTGCCACGAGAAGTCGTCTTTGCTCGTTCTGCGAGAAGGTATGCAATTGCCTCTGCCTGGCTGATTAGCAAAGCATGATCGCGAACCTCATTCTGCGTTGCTGTAGTTCTGCACCAACGTAAGCTTATTAACAAAGAAGACGAAATTTACTCTCACTCACACAGCAATTCCTAGGGTTCTACCTGAGTGTTTTTCGGCACATTTGTAAACTTTCCACCTTTTTGTTTCTTGGATCGGGTTCGGGATAGAACGTATTGTTGCAACTGGCCAGAGTTCTTCGAGGCATCCTGCAAGTTTATCCAAAAACTCTGCCGCAGAATCATGCATCGATGTATAGTGCTTGGAATCAAGAATAATTCCAGGTCGCTCTCGTGTAGAGCGAGAAATTGCGTCCACAGCCTTCTCACCCCGCCAGTGAGACAGCAGACGGGAGATATAGTCAAGATACTGGTCACTAAAATCTTTCCCTGTGATCCACCGGACAAGATTCAGTTTAACGCGTGCTACAGGGCTGACCACATCCCCGGCGAAATTATCTGCATGGTAAGATTCGAGACTTTCCATGGCCTGTTTCAAGACCGAACTTGTTTCTTCTTCGCCAAACGTTGCCTCCAAGTTGATGAGTCTGGTATCAATGCCGATCTTGGGCTCAGTTGCCTTGTTTGGGTACTGCTTGAGAACCTCAACCTGCTTTTCGATGAGTTCTATAATTTTCTCGATACTGTTGAAGCCAGCATCAAAACTAGCAGGAGCTGGCCAAGTACCGTTTCTAGATTGCATGATATATTCACGGTACTCAGGGGGTTTGGAGCTGAAGTGATAAGAAGTTGACATAAAATTAAGGACAGATTGAAGATGAGTTGAGGTGAGCTATTTCTATTGTGAGGTACACAGAACGTGGCAAGTGCGGGGTATGAATGTGCATGCTCTTAAGTAATCTTCGTGCATGAGCTAGAGAAAAAGTAATATATATATTATTCAACGCAACCAAAGAAAGATAACATATGTTTTCTATTCATAACTCAGATCCCGTACTAAATTAGGAACAAAAAACTAAGAAAAAACCCAAGCAAAAACCAAACAATCAAACAAAAAGTGTATATCCAAACAACATAAAAAGCCCCCCTCCAAATAGAATGACAGCCCAAGAAAGAAAACAAGACAGCGATATATACAATCTCATCATCTAAACAACAACATCAACAGGTGCATTCCCATCTACCGATGAAGAAGCAGGCGATCCCTCAATCGGACTTGAACCACCAGAATTTCCGGTATCGGAGGCACTTGGCGATGAAGTGATGGAAACGGTTGCGAATTTGACATCGCTGCCCTTGAAGCGGGTGATTGGAGAAGCTTCAGGGATGACCTTTGCATCTGGAGTTGGCTCGATGATGGACTCGATGGATTGGAGAGATTCTTGAGAGGGGGAGGTTGGGGCTTCGAGGACGGTTTCTTCTTTAGGTTGTTCGATGACCTCGGCTGCGGGCTCAGTAACCGCGACTGGCTTTGCTTCCACAATCTCCTTTGCAGCCATTACAGCTTCGACCTTTGATTCCTCAAGCTCAATCTTCTTCTCCAATTCGATCTTCTTCTCTTCCAATTCCAGCTTCTTCTCCTCAATTTCAATCTTCTTTTCCTCAACCTCAATCTTTTTGACTTCCACATCGATATTCCTGACCTCTGGCTTCTTCTCCGCAACGATCTTCTCAACAACAGCTTCCTCTTTCTCGCCCTCAGCACCGAATTTGGAAACAACGACCAACTTGCTCTTACTTAAGATAGTTTCTCCCAATGCCCGAATACTGCTACTAGTCAACAACTCGAGAACTTGCAAACTGGCTTCCAACTCTCGGGTAATCCAGTTTCGGATCTCAATCGCGACGAGTGAGTCTAAACCATAAACAACGATCGGTCTAGCAGCATCCATTTCCTCTCTTGGAACCATGAGGACAGCGCTGACTTTGGTGATCAATCCGTCAACCACCAAATCCAAAGCTTTCTCGTGACTCTTGGCTTGTTTGATTGCAGAGGACAGTGAGATGTTTGCGGATGATGTGTCAGAAGAAGAAGCAGATAGTGCAGCTGCAGCGGACTTGAGGTGTGCGAATCTAGCGTCATCCACCCAGAAGAGGTCTTGTGTCTGAGGTGAGATCTTGAGACCGGTGATGGCATGGTTGTTGCAAGTTGTCTGCATACGTCCGGTGATGGCTGCTGCGATCAAAGCAAGAACTTCCACTTCAGAAATTGTCTCGCTACCCAAGTTCTCTGCTACTTCAGCAGCCCTCGATGAGTTTTCGGCGAGATATCCAACATCGCTGACGGCCGTGAGATCAATAGAGGAGGCTGGCAAACCGAGGTGATTACGGTGTTGACAGAAGGCGTTTAAGAAGGTGTTTGCGGCTGCATAAGCGGCTTGTCCTCTGTTACCTACAGCACCAGCAGCCGAAGAAAGTGCGATGAAGAAGTCGAGTTCAGTGGAAGTTGCAAGAAGCGCGTTGTGGAAATTCCAAGCACCCGCTACCTTGGCCTTCACAACGCTATCCCATTGAGAGAATGTCATTTTCTCAAACAAGACATCATGAAGAACCATTGCAGCGTGGATGACACCACGGATTGGTGGAAGGTTGACGAGATCAGTGGTGATGAGCTTATCGACAGCCTCTTTGGAAGTGACGTCGCATGGGAGGACTGTGATAGTTGCTCCAAGCTCCGTTGCTTCTGTGATGAGCTCGGCGACCTTTCCGGTAGCAGAGCCGCTACGTGAGAGAAGAACGATGCTACGTGCACCTTTGCTCATCATCCATCTGCTCATACTGCGACCAAGACCACCTGTACCACCAATAATCACATACGAAGCGTCGGCTTTCATGATGTTACCTGTTTTCGAAGGAATAGCCTTGACAGGTTAGCATTGTACAAGTTTATCAGAATATGGTACTTACCTTGACTTGGCAATCGCTCTGAGGAACGATGACAATCTTTCCCATAATCTTACCACCCTGAAGCGTCCGAAAAGCTGACTCAACCTCCGATATAGGGAATACGGTGATAGGCGAAATAGGCTTGACCGTTCCCTGTTCAAGTAAGGCAAATACGTCCTTGAGAAGTCTCTTCATGATCTTTGGTCGCTCGGCAGCAACAACAGTGAGATCCACCGAGGCGAACAACGCATTGTGCTCAAATCTGGCCATCTCAAGTCTCGAGTTGCCGACGATATCGCGTTTACCAATCTCGATGAACCTTCCGAAGTGTGCCAAGGAGTCCCATGTCTCTCTGAGTTGATCACCGGCAAGCGAATTGAGTACCAAATCAACACCTTGGCCATTGGTAGATCGCTTGATGGACTTCGCAAACGAAGTGTTTCGAGAGTAAAAGATATGGTCTTCTGGAATACCATATTGGGTCATCAAGAAGTCTTTCTTGGCGATGCTTCCAACGGTAGCAAAAACCTCTGCTCCAATCATCTTACATAGCATAATGGCGGCTTGCCCAACTCCACCTGCTGCGGCATGGATAATTACTGTCTCGTCCTTGACCAGGCGGCCGAGGTCGAAAAGCGAGTAGAAAGCTGTACAAAAGATAACAGGGATTGTTGAAGCATCTTCAAAAGACATCGAGTCGGAAATCTTTTGGACGCTGGTTCCAAGACATCTGGTATAGGTAGCATATGCTCCCTCACTCATAGCACAAACGCGGTCACCAATAGTGAGGTCGGTAACCTTGCTACCGATAGCACTGATTACACCAGCACACTCAACACCGAGATAGTTGCTGTTCAATTGACCCATAGAGATCATGATATCTTTGAAGTTCATACTTGTTGCTTTGACTTCAATTTCGACTTCGTAATCTGGAAGAGGGCTTCCAACAGCAAGATCATCCACAAAGTAGAGAGTGTCAAGAGCACCCGGTGTCCCAATGGCAATCTTGAGTGGTCTCCCTGGTTGAGAGAATGGCTGAAGATCTGGAGCTGAGGTTCCGGTTTTTGTCTCCTGTTGAACGAATTTGTTCATGTCGGCATCATCAATGATACGAGGGACGAGAAGTTCTCCTTCACGCTCTTGGTATTCCATATCAATCCCAACTGATGGTGCATCAGGTGAAAAGACATCCTTGAATACATCCAAGATCTTTTCCGCTGTCCCAGAGGCGGAGAGTTGAGGTGTTACGCCCAAATCGAGAGTGACAAACTTGAGTAAAGTTTCTGAGCGAATTGATCTTGCCATTCCAATGACCATCTCGGCATCGGGGTTTTCGGAAGAGGTATAAGCACCTTTGACTGCCCAAAGAATACCAGATGCCGAAGCAGTCATCTTTTGTATGCTCTGGAAAGTCTCAGAGTCCAAATTGGAAATGATTGACTTTTCAAGTTCGGAAAGAACGATGACAATTTTGCCTTCTGTTGAGACAGTGCTGAGGGGTCCCACTTCAGGAATAGTTTTCGTAACCTTCTCGAAAAGACTTTTGACTTCAGTTAATAATTCTTGTTGTGTTGATTCATCAGCGATGATGACAACTGGAGTATCGATAATTAACGCTGGCACCTCAACAGCAGTTTCTTCGGCCACTTTTTTCGAAGGAACAGTTTCCCACTCCATCTTGTAACAGAGCTCACAGTTGGCTATTGAGCCTGCATCGTTTGAACCATCAAAGACAGGAGTCATTACAAGACTCTCCATACTGATCAATGCCTCGCTCCCATCAATGGCGGTGGCAAATAGGTCTAATTTTGTAGGGACTGGGTGATTTGGAGTTGGTTTTCCGCTTCCATAAACCATAAGACGATCACCACTCTTTCGAGTAATTCCAGTAGAGATGGAGATGCTCTGAACAAAAGAAGGCATGTAAAGAACACCAAGCCCATCTCGGCCAGCACCAAAAATGGGCCAAACGATCTGAATAAACTGATCCAAAAATGCCGGGTGGATGATCATATCAGGCTCGTGTCCGTGAGGCATGACAGCGGCCGTGTTGGGAACAACAAGCTCAGCTAAAGCATAATTGTCGCTGGCTTTGCAGTTTTCCATTCCTTGGAAGGTCTCTCCATATCCAGCTCCACCCGCTGCCAATGTATCGTACATATCGCTAGCTTTGACATCGGTAGTTGAACCTTGTGAAATTTGGGAAATTTTAGCAATCAAGTCGTTTTTGGCATCAAGTGTCTGTTGAACACCATTGACAACATTTCCCTCGAGGCCCTTTTGGACGGAGATCAAACCACGGCAGTGTTCAATCCACGATCGGTCTTTATCCCAACTGAAGATTCTGAACTCATCCCAAGTATCGGAGGACGAGCGAGTACCTTCAGCATGAGCTCTAAGTGTGATGTTGACTTCGACGTCAGATCCCTCATGGATGACCAAAGGACGACTGACAGTAAATTCTCGAAGCTCGAATTTGTCAAATGAGACATTTCGCATGATTGCTCGCTGTTGTGCTGCTTCCATGGCCATTGCAATGTAACCTGCCATTGGGTAAACAGTCATGTTCTGCATTTTATGGTGTCGCATCCATGGCATATCATCAGCTCTGAGGATATTACGCCAAGTAGGTTCAAGATCGTTGGAGTAATTCGCAAGACTTCCAACTAAATCGTTCCTAGCAAACCTTCTCGAGACGTGGTTCTCAGCAATTCGAGACTCGTGCCAGTACTTTTTGGAATGGTTCCATTGGTATTTTGGTAGGTTCGTCAAGACAATTGGACTCTTTGTACCGGGAATAGGGAAATTGACAGCAGCAAAGTCAATTGGAGCTCCCTTTGTGAAGAGAGTAGCAGTGAGAGCTAATGTGGTATCGACAGCATCCTTGTTTCGGAGAAGTGCTGATCCGTATGGAATCTTGACGGCATTTTCGCCAATAGCCTTGAGGATTTGCTTGACAGGACCCTCTAAAGCTGCGTGGGGTCCAATTTCAACTATGAAATCCACACCCACGGATGAACTCTCGTCGGTTGGCTGGCACATACTAGTAACAGCCTCTGAGAAGCGAACAGTGGAAGTCAAGTTCTTGACCCAGTAGTCGGGACCGAGTTCGGTCGTTTCAACCTTGTGTCCTAACAAGGACGAGTGGAAAGTCACCCCGGAGGCTATCTTAGGAGCAACGTCTTTGATTGTGCCCATATATTCATCCGCCACAAGTTCCATGTGGTGTGAGTGGTATGCGGTGTCCACGCGTAACTTTCGGTTAAACATTTGCTTTTCTTCGATCAAATATTGTAATTCGGAAATGGCGTCGTCGTCGCCGGATGCAGTGATACTGGAAGGACTGTTGATACAAGCGATTGTGACACGACCTGCTTTCAATGACTTGAGTAGTGGTCGAATATCCTCAGTCGAACCACCAACAGCCATCATAGCACCCTTTTGCTCGGGGAATTGTTTCTTCAAGCTGACAATCATTTGCCCTCTGAAGTAGGCGATTGCAACACATGATTCGAGATCAAGAGCCCCGGTAGCATACGCAGCACCAATTTCTCCGCTTGAGTGTCCCGCAACTGCGGAAGGGTTGATACCCCAAGATTTGAACAGATCAGTCATTGCAAGTTGTATGGCCGTACATGCAGGCTGACTGATTTGTGCATCAGATACACGAGATGACTGGGTATCTTTTGAGAGCTCTTCTACAGATCGTTAGTGCATGATTGATTTAGTGGGTGGTCAAAATTTACCAAGAAGAGAGAATTCAGCACCCAAGCTGGCCAGACATTTATCGATCCTATCCAAGGTAGAGGCAAAGACTGGATATGCGTCAAGCAATTCTTTTCCCATTGCGTGCCATTGTGCACCCTGACCCGTAAAAACAAATCCAATTCTTGGTTCTGTGGTGGATCTGAACTGTGTCGCGCTTGAGGATGCAAGCATAGGAATGAGTTCAGCCGAAGATCTAGCTGGGATTGCCAGCTTGTAAGCTAGAGGGGTTCGACGCTGTCCGAGTGTGTATGCTAGATTTGGTAGAAGCGAATTTTGGAATACCTCAGGACGTTGCTCCAAGTAAACTGTGAGTGCATTCATTTGGTTTTCAAGAGCTGTCTTGTCATTTGCCGACAGCACAAAAATGCGTTTTGTAACAGATTTTGTTCCTGTGGCTGATGTGTCGTTGGTTCCAGCAGTTACCCCCTTAGGGGCAGTAGGAGGTCGTCCGAGAATGGCGTGGGCATTGCCACCACCAAATCCAAAGTTGTTAACTCTTCGAAGATGTTAGTAGATACAACTTAACGAAACAAGTTTCGAGAGAGACTTACGATGCATATTTCTTTCCTCTTGGCCAAGGTCTTTGCGAGGTTGGAACCTTCATTCCCCAGTCATCAAATGGAATCTTGGAATTTCCTTTCTCAAAACCCGCATTAGGAAGTACAAATCCTTTCTCCAGCATCAATGCCGTTTTGATAACCGAGACAACTCCAGAGGCACCTTCAAGATGACCTATGTTGCTTGAATAAAGTATTAGCCAATTTCCGGTTTGTATTGGAAGCTGAGTACTTACCTCTTTACACTTCCAATAAATAGAGGTTGTTTTTTAGTTCGGCCTTCGCCAAACACGTTATGAAGCGCTGTGGCTTCTATAGGATCACCAACTTTTGTACCAGTGCCGTGGGCCTCGATATATCCAGTCTCAGCAGGGTCCAGCCCGGCTTTCTCGTAGACAGATTTCATTAAAGCAGTCTGCGCATCCCCGTTAGGCATTGTGATACCTTTGGTTTTTCCATCCTGATTGATACCAGTTCCTCGAATAACAGCACGAATCGAGTCGCCATCTTTGATCGCGTCGGCTAATGGTTTCACTATTGACACATCGCAGTTAGCATATGCTATGAAGATCTTGGGGAAAATGATGTGGTCACGTGGGAGAGCACTTACAGATGACGCAGCCAACTCCTTCACCTCTCCCAAAGCCACTGCCTCTAGAATCGAATGCATACGATTTTCCCTCATCGGAGAACAGACTAAATAAGAGTTATAAGCATTTAGTCACGTGGAAATATACAAGTCATGTGAGATATCGACAACCTAGACTTAGCAGAATGGGGAGTACTAGACATACCTTTGCATACTCATAATGACAAAGTAGTCAGGCAAAATGTTCAAGTGACAACTTGCAACAATCGCCTGGCTGGACTCGCCACTCTGAAGCGACTGACATGCCAAATGGAGGGCAGTAAGTGAACTACTGCACGCACTGTGTAATGGTTAGGTTAGTTTGGTTACTCGGGATCGGGATTGTTTCAAAATCTTACGTGTCGCAGGTAAAAGAAGGCCCAGTCAAGCCAAAGTAGTAACTGAGACGGTTTGCAAGAAGAGAAGCGGCACATCCCGTTGCTTGGTACATCGGAGCTGTGTCTGTGTCTCGGCAATTTCGTAATTCGTAATCAGCGAAACCTATTGAAAATTAGCTTCAATCTGTTCCGAAAAAGTGACCTGAAAAACAATATTGGACAAATGCTCCTCCCCCTAGCCGGGGTAGAAGACTTTTGAGAGACAAGAAAGCGGCGTTCTTACTTCCGCCAACATATACACCAACACTTTCCCCCTCAATAATCTTCTTGGTGATTCCTCCATTTTCCAACGCCTCATATGTACATTCTAGTAAAAGTCGTTGCTGAGGATCGAGAGAAATGGCTTCCTTTTCTGTGAGGTTGAAAAAGGGGGCATCGAATAATCCTACATCTTCTGATAAAAAGTGACCACCTCGAGGATTGTAGCACCCAATCTTGTCGGGATTCGGGTGATGGAAGGTCTCGTGGTTAAAACGTTCCTTGGGAATCGGCGACCATCCACTTCGTGCTCTACTACACAGCTCCCAGAACTCGTCAGGACTTGTCACACTGCCTGGCAAACGAACACCTAGAGCCAAATCAGCCTCAAATTCAAGTTCCGAGAAGTTCGGGTTGACGTACCCATTCCAACAATAGCTATTTCCATCGCAGCTGGTGTATCCGTGTTGCCCTCGCTCGTGTTTGGTGCGCCATTTCCATTTGTTTGACCATTGGAAATTGGTACACCATTGCTATTGCCACCGTTAGTCTCGAACTCGGATTGTGTTTGGTGAGGCTCGCTGCCATCACCATTCACAGGTATTGCAGATGGAGCCATGATTGAAATGAATTGACCTGTGAGAAGCTGCAGAATATTTTTGACTGCGATAGAGGTAACCAAGCTTTATGAGACTGTCGGCCATGGTGGATAAATGGGGTAACAAGGATGCCACATCTTAGAGACAGGGCACTTCATCTGGTCTTTTGTATCTTTTACAGGGGTACAAAGTATGTAAATGCAGAAATTGACGGGGGCTGAATGTTTCTACTTCTGGAAAAGGTTGCTGAATCTAGAACAGGAAGTTGTCAAGAAGATCTTGCAGGAAAAAGAAACTGGTGCCGAAGAATGATAGACATAACATGTCAGATAAGAAGGTCCGATGATGTTTCAAATTGGCATGTGCAAAGAAATCACCTTCGTTTGGTTCAAAAACACGTAAAATTGACGATGCCGAATGGAATCGATACATTGAAAAGCTATAGAAATAGCTTGGCTGCCAAAGTAGAGGCAGAGAAATGGCACGAGAAGGTATTTTCATCCACACCAAGTTTAAGGTCTACAAGCTGACTGTAAATCATTCCATTAGCGCCTCGTACATACGAGTTCCAATAGGAAATCAAGACCCGAAAGCGGCCAGCGTTGAGATACGAGATGGATAAGAAAACGAGCCCTCTAGCTGAAGATGACGGGCACTCCAGAGACTGGAAAAAGATAATGATCGCTATAACCAGAATATGGGAGCTACTTTGAAAATCTTTGCTATAGCCGGAGGCTGAGATCGTAGAATTCAAGATATGGGAATTGTTGAGACATGGGATTCTGTGAGATCAAGGGCAAAAGTTCATGTTGAATGCGTGGCATACATATGGAAAGATTCTATGTATACAACATGCCCGTATTACAACTTCAACTCTCACTATAGACTGAACCCAGAAGCGATAGACAAAGGTTGAATATAGTGGCGAGCATTGAAATGATAAACCTCCCATAAACTCATAGAGACACATGCCAAACTGATAGGGGTTCGTACCTTGGTACCTTAAATTTGCTTGCATATCAGAATCCCCTGAGGGCTAAAGAGAGGAAGGTGGTCACTAAATCAAGACCTCCCAGTCTTCCAACCAGCGATGTAGTCAAAACACGGGTCGCCAATCTTGAGTTGAGGATTCCTTGGCATACGGGATTGAGATGGAGGAGCCAGGTCGTGGGGGTTTGATAGGAGGACTTGGGGTTGAGTGAAGCGATACCGCATTATTGCCAGGTTGAGACTTGCCGAGAAGGTTGTTTGCTGGGGGTAAGGAATGAAGATGTTGGTTGAGAGAGGGGAGGAAAGAGGGCAGGAGGCACCAGGAGGTTGAGGTGAAATTTAGCTCTATTTTAGCGCCGGATGCCTTGAATTCCAGGCCGCAATATGAAGATGCATACGCGCTAGCCTAGGGCGGCTACCGCACGGCAAAAGGAGCGGAGCAGCCTGCAGGGACTTTACATCTCTCCGATGTGAATGGCTTCTTTTTATCTTCCAACAATTCTCCACTAGCTTCTGTCTCCTCCTCTTCCTGCTCTTCTTCTTCGGCTCTCGATTCTACCCTATTCTATTCTACCCCCTGGTGCAACGTTTCCCGCTGAGCATCGTGTCCATCTCGTTACCAAGAATCGGTCACTGGCATCAAGTGGTGCAACAATCTTCACGGAGAGTCCGTTTATCATCGGAGCACACCAAGATCTGGCCTCGTTGACTTCATACAACTCACGTTCGAATGCCCTGTGACGAGTGTACATAATGGTGGCGTTGAGGGGGGTTGCAGACGTCACTCATGTCTCAATCGAAGCTTTTATTTTACACACTCCGTCCGCCATGCCTTGCGAGATGGTGGTATCAAGAGACAATCTGCAGACAGCACGACAAACTCAGGGGTTTGTGCAATGTTACTTGGCGCAGTAAGGCGTTCGGTGGGAACCGAAGGTGTATAATGATCCAGATCCTTCCATGCTTCTTGCAGCACTTGGTCTCTATACCCAGAGAGAAGAGCCATGATTGATTGCCTTACCTATCTGTTGATCTTCCCTGTTTCTTTCTTTGCCAAAACGAAGACTGCTTCTCCAACTCAATTTGGTGAATCTCCCTTGTTTGAGTATTCGAGTCTCGGGTGTGAGGGGAGTACAGTACATTGTGTACATCTACGGGTTTGTTTGGATTGACGTTGAAGTTGCCTAGTGGCGCCAAATTTCGGTACTGTACGAGCGTTGGGCCTTGTGGTGCTGTCAATCACCCCCACTACCTTACATCTGCCGAATAATACAACAGCCCTGATCCCAGTCATCATGGTTAAAATCCCCTTGGTGACGTCTAAAAGCCTGGGTAGTCATGATAGGGAATAAGCTTCACTTCTTGGACCTCCTACAGAATTGTCGTTTTCCTGTCAATCCTCAACTCTAGATCTCTTCATTGTCTGTAAGTCTCCACTCATCGCCTATTTCTAGGCCCAGATCGTTAAATTTCTACGAATTAGTTAAAAACTGTGATTTCAATGGGTACATATAGCTGAAAGGGTTTCCCAATCTATCCATCACGACCAGCACTGCATTCTTCCGCGAGATACCTTCTGGCCGAATAGGTTGATTATACTTCTACGAGGACATTTAATTCTAACATTTTGTTTAGAAATCTACAAAAGGGAGGTGGCGATCACAATTAATACGCGGCGGTATGTATCTTCCTATTTGGGACAAAAATGAATATACCCGGTTGCAAGGCCCCCTGGCGGTACCCAAGCACTGTACCCTTTGTGCAACCCCCGCGCCGTACGATACGCCTCAAGATGAAGCACGAATTATTGCTATCGGATTGAACAAGATAATTATCTCGAGGTACAAATTCGCTTCACATGCACTATCCGAGAGAATGGATCTACTGACCGAGGATGATAGAACTCCAATCAGATACAGCCTATGGTACATGTGATTCTGTATATGCAACATGCTATCGCTATCACGAAAGGGAATGCCTCCGAATGTTACTTTCACGATAAGCTTTCATCTAATCCCTCTATTTCCCGCCCGCCAGGGGCATATCAAGGTCTTGACTTTAAAAACAAGTCCGAGCGGACAATTATTCCTTTCGCCCAGGGGATGTCTTGCATACGGGATGAGGAAAGATCACCAGGCGCAACTTGTATCCAGAAGAGATTTGACGCGGAGGAACTAGGAAACGAATCCTACCTGTTTTAACAACATTATTCCTCCCACTCTCGCTTCGACAATCTTCACCCAGACCTACATTTCACTTACCACCAAATAAGTTCATTGGCTTTCTAGATCTTATCAGCGCCTTTCCTACCGGGTTTCAAATAATTCAAGGTTGCAATTCGACCATCTAGTCAAAATGCCATCTGCCACTCAAGAAAAAATGAGGTTTCTGTGCCTTCCAGGTGCATATGGAAGTGCAAAGGTACAGTACTCGTTTACCCTTCTTCCGAACCCCTCACTTACTCTCCCTAGAATCTTGAAATTCAATTGGGTAGGTACCTCAAATTTAAACAGATTCCATTCCCAAAATTAATCATCTCCTAGCACCATTCTGTAACGAGCTCACAGCCGACGGCAGCGCAGAGTTCTTTTTCACCCAAGGCCAAATAGAATGTTCTCCCCCTGTCGGATTCGAAGATTATTTCGGTCCTAAGCCCCTCTACAAATTCTTTGAATACGACGGCATTCAGAAAAACGATGTCCTCGAACGGGTCCGAGATTTTCCAGAGGGTGAAAATGCTGAGGATGTATTGCGAGAACTCATGCCCCATGGGGATAGCAGTATCCGGCAGAACATTAGCAATGCACTTACAGCCATCTATCATACCATTGAGGAACATGGACCATTTGATGGAATTTGTGCGTATTCTGAGGGTACTGTTGCGGCGGGGTGCTTGATTATGGAGGAGGCCAAGTTGTTTGCTAGTGAGGGAAGACCCCGGACTATCAAGCGGGTATGAATACCTCCAATTGTGTTGCAAAAACTACTGACCACTCGTCTAGGCTGTTTTCTTTGCTGGTTGGCCACCGTTGGATTCCGAGTCGAACGAAATGGTCTTGGTGGACACTACCGATGATATCATTGATATCCCAACTCTTCATTGTGTTGGAGCTGATGATCCGTACCTTGCGGGCGCGATGGCACTATTCAATGTCTGCGATCAAGATACGGCCATTTTAGTAAGTTTGTCATTTCCTAGGAACTCTGCTTCATTGCGCGGAGACTCATTTCAACAGTTCTCAACTTTCCAAGTTTCCCTTCAAAATAATAAGGCCAGGCTAATCCTCTCACCTCTCAGTTCGACCACGGAAAGGGACACACTATCCCAAGAGACAAGAATACCCTCAAAGAACTCGGAGAAGCTGTTCGCGCATTGGCTGAAAATGATGAATAAAGAGTGGGACTGGGTGAGGCATTTTTGGTAGGCGTTTGTTTAGTTAGAATATATTTATAATTCACCTTTTTACCGATATCTACATCACACTCCCTTTTCAACGTGAAAATAAAACCTGAACTTGATAATTGTCAGCTGTGTTGAATTTCTCGAGGTCATATCTATCTCTAGCTGTTGTTGATTTTTCGATCACGAGTTTTTGCTTTGCTTCAAGACCTACACCAATGGGTAGCGAAAATCGTGAGACAGTTTAGGCGAAATACGTAGTTGGTCATAGCGCAACAACACCAAAACATGTTCATTGTAAACAATACTTTTAATAGCAACTATAACTATGGCACCCTCAATGAGACGTACTGAGCGCTCTGAGCGCCCCCCCGCCTGAAGCCCATTGTCAGTGGAGAATCAACTACGAGAAAAAAGACGAAGTTCTACCAGGCCTACGATATACGTCATGGAAATGAGTCTATGCGCGCTATCGCACGATCCAAGAATGTTGATAAACAAACAGCCTCACGATAGGTCCGCGAGTGTACCCAAATGTGTTCCCCCGCATACCAGTGAACTAGGAAACGATCAGGTATCTTAGGGAGAAGGTAGAAAATCAATAAATCTACTGTGAAAATGCTTGTATCGCCCTTGAGAAACCCTGTCTAAAATCTCCCCTATGAAGTGATGTTAGACTATTATTACATCAATGCTCACAAGACCACCTTACAACACGTACTCCTCTAATATACCTACAAGGCTTGTAGATATAAGGCAGCCTATGTTAAGAAGAAAATGACAGATCAGAACTTGAAAAAACATATAGACTATAGTAGGAAATGGCAACACAAAGACATGCGACATTAGAAGCGCGTTGTGTTCTTGGACAAAGCCCACATTAATTCTACCTCCTTTATTCAAGTAGCATTACCTCCGCGAGCAAGGAACAAGATACGATACTGAGAATATACAAGAACGAGGGGCAAAAGAGGGGGTACACATATATATAGCAGGATGGTGTAACTAGTGTGCAAAGGCAGAGAAGTTAGAATTCTACAACGAGAACAATGATGTTATTCTGCCTAAGAGGCCTTGTAAATCTCGTAGAAGAAAGAACGAGCCTCCTCTTGCAAAATTGCTGACGAATTCGAAGATGACCTTATGGATGACTGATTCCGTAAAGGTCGAAAGACTGCCGAGAGAGGCCTGGTATCAGCACGCAAGACAACGATGACTCGGCAAAGACGTTAAGACTATGGCGTTCAGCCTAAGGCATTAAATAAATAATTGGTCAGCAGCATTCGAAAGCACGAGCAATCTCCCAGCACCAACTGAAAGGATCGAACAGCTGCTCTACGCAGAACTTGAAATTGAGACGTCGGGTTTGTCGGGATATTGTTCTGTGCTCGAATTTTAGATTGAACTTATGTTTGTTCCGTAATCGTCCATCTTATAATGTCAGTCTTTGAAAGGTAAAAATGAGCAGTCCTTGATCGCCAGCCTCATGTCTGGATTTGGTCACCGACACCTTCGTATATGCGTGGCCCAATCACAAACCAGAAAGATTAATTTCTTCGAGTTAGACAACGCCAGCTCAGAATCATTCCCTTGCTTGGACCCTTCACCGCTTCACTCCTCCAACATCAAAAACTCGTCCTTTTCATTTAGTACTTACCAACTAATTCAAGTCGAAAACCACCCAAGACTTCTCACAACAAGACAGCTGATTTGAGATCTTACGGAACAATGTCTTAAAAGGATCTGCGTGCGCAACTGCTAGGTAGGTGGCCAACCCAGCCTCGGGTGATATCAATATATAATTCCCAGCAGCGAACCTCAAGTGTCTCTATGGTTCCAATGTCGAAGTCCTCACCTTGTGCGTCCCTCACGACGTATATCAAGCTGTGGCTACGAGCTTCGACCCCTTCACCGCAACATGGACCAAATTTTTTCACAGTGAGCTGGTTTGCACGTCTCGAGATGCTATAGATGCTTTGCTTAAAGACTCTGAAAAAGAACTCGCGAAGCTTCTTCACTGTGTAAATCCTGTTTCGGCGTCAAGAGACCACCTTCCAATGTCAACTGGTAGCGTGTCGGCAGTGAGAATGGCCAAGATTTAATTTTGATGAGTGAATTATAGCCAGTGGTCAATCATTTCATGAGTAGTACATCATGAAGTTTTATGCAGTTCCACACTCTCCATCCCAGGAGCATTTCTTGTGTTTAACATTGGATTTAGTAATAAGGAACTTTATTAACATATGTTCTCAAACAAATTGGGTTTTTTACTGTGAAATGAGAGTTGTTTCATGACCCCTCAGGACTCAGGACTCATGTCTTCCATCTTGACCATCCAAAGCACTCGCATCCACTCCCTGTTCTGCTCTGCTCTCGGGGTTGACTTGTGCCGACCTCCTCCAGTTTGGCATGCGGTTTGCGAAGGTTGCAAATGGTCTCGTCCATGGGCTCTGCGAGATGACGATTGGTTGATTGTCGGTGGGATTGGCTATGTGTTCAGCTTCAAGGCGTTCTCTCTCGCGACGTTTATTCTCACGTATACGCTCTTTCTCTATGCGTATCAGGTCTTGTTCTCGCCTTCTGAATTGTTGCTGACGATACGCTGAAATTGCCTTGTCTTTGAGTTCATCCCTCTCTCTAATGAGTTTCCACATGCTCTTCCAGGCGGCTGGTAGAGCAGTAAATATGCCTACCAGTAGAGCAGAAAGCTGGCTAGAAGAGTAGACCGGAGAGGCGGATAGATCTATCTCGTTAATGGCGATTGTTCTCTCAATAAATACAATGGAAACTGCTGCTCCAAAGGCTCCTTGAAAAATAATGAATAAGCGTCCGAGCCAAGCCAGGCGGTACTTGGTCTTGATTTCCTCTGCAATCTCGGCGAACCCCGCCAATATATTCTCTCGTTCCTCCTCCGTTCTTGGTTCCCCTCGAAGCATCCCTATGTCCAAATTTCGGCGGTGAATATCTCCTTCGCTTGTAGTTGTTGTTGCAGTGCCAATGGCAACCTCTGGTGGAATTGCCGGATGGACCACTAGATCTTCTTTCACAGCACTGGCCATTTCAGTGTGGGTTCCTTTTGCGTCCTCCTTTCCCTCCATAGATCTAACAATACCGATAACTATCAAGATAACAGCTGCGATGAGAGTTGCCGGAACACCTATAGCCCCAAAAACTGCAATTACCTTCAAGAATGTGATCCAGTGGTGGTTGTACATGTTGACATTTGCGTAGATGAAGACTTTTGCAGTACACTCAGGTTGATGTCCACGATACAAACCGAAGAAGTATAGCCAGACCTGAGTCCCTGCAAAGAAGCTGAACAACAACATGGACCATCTGTACAGTACAACTTGCAAGTCAACAAAAGTCCGGAAATGCCCAGCAGGGCTAGAATCGGGGTACCAAAGTTTTAAGGACAATAACAAGAGAAGTGAAACCTTACCCAATTCCGAGAGGATCCTCATTCCAGGGTTTCAACATATCCTGAGCGAGCTCCGAATCGCTATCATTGTCTGTACTTTCTCGGTGTGGTAGAACCTCCTCTTTGTTTTGAACATGCTCCCCTGATCCCAAATTCTCAGTTGTCGCTGCATTATTTCCATAATTTGGCCAGGTCAAAGTTGGCTTGAGGTAGTAGTGTGCCGTCTGTAACGTAGAAAGCATTGTTCCCAATGGTGTAACCACAAACAAAGGAAGCGTGAGAACGAGTGCCGAAACAAGGTACCACTCCAGGTACGCAAAGCTCCCTTGATGGGTCCCAACATACGTATTGATCATTGTGGCAGTAGCAACGACATTGAAGCCCAGCCTTATTGGCTTGAGTTTATTCTGGAGGCCAGCGACCTGCACCAACAGTCCAGCAAAGAATTGCAAGTACAAACTTATGCGGACACCGATGCCATACGAATCCGAATCTCCGTAAAGATGGCACGGGTTAACCGAAGCGACTATAGCTGTTGCGTTCTCTTTTGCGTAATGGGTGAACTGTAGTGTTGGGGCAACTTGAAGGGCGAGAAGTATCCATATGAGCGCCATTTCGTATGTGTTTCTAGCTCTCAGCCGTTAGTTCACGGTTTATCCATCCCGCCAACGTCCACTTACCTGAATTTTATATGGTTGTACATCGAAAAGAGATAGCAAAGCTAGTTTTCACAGCACGGTGAGAAATCCACGATGAAAAGTGAGGGGGGGGAGTGTAGCTGTTTAGGAGGTCTGGGCTTCTGAACTTTGCCCGCCATCCCACTCACTTTCAGATCATTTAATAAACTCAAAGAGTGGTAGTAACATCTATGGTCCACACTATGTAAGCTTAGTGTATCCAAAGCTGGAGACAATGACCTGACCTTTTGAGACAGTGGCTTGGGGAGCTGAAAGAGTGTTGGCAGAATCGCTTGTTATCTGGCTCAAATTCTGTAAGGGTGTGGAGGTGGCAGCGGCAACACCAGCAGCTGACGCCTTCAATGTCGTACAGAGGACGAAGATAGAGCGGCACAGCGCCATCTCAGGCCACCCAGAATTTGGGAGCGCAAAACCAAAATGGTAGTATTCATCCACTTCTATCTTCAGAATCGAGAGCTTCACACCACAGTGGGAACTGGCAATCATGATTCACACCTTTCTCCTTGCAATTCTGTGCTTTACCTCCTCACATGCTGAAGTCGGTGGCAGCTACTTGAAATCGAGTCGAGGCGATTTTAATTTACTTCCAAGAGCTGGGGGCTACGGCCCAGCCATTAATCTCTGCGGCTCCGGGACATCTTGCTCGGAAGCATGTGGGAAGAAATTCGAAACTTGTCCTTCGATCGACTCCACTCTTCATTGTTTCAACCCATTCAAAGGTCAAGCATGTTGTAAAGATGGAAGCGGAAGTGAGTCATATTTCTCGAAGCTTTTCAACGCTCTTTCTGATTTTCTTCTACAGAAGCTTGTGATTCCGGCTATTACTGTACGGGTGATGCTGCGGGAAATACGCGATGCTGTCCGAATGTAAAGTGCACCTTAGCAAAACATCTCGTCTTGTTTTAGTATGAAAGCTTACAGGTCTCATTTCAAGAGCATGACGTTTGCTCAATGCGGCGTTGCGGTTGGGATCTCGGTCGGTCCTGTAACCTCAAAACATATTTCAACCACTCAGACAACGACCGTGATAGAAGTAAATACGGTAACTGAAGTTATAACTACCTTTTCCTCGAACCCCTTCTCACAGTCTACCACCACAAACAGCAGCATCCACAATCCAAAGACCAATACTACGGCACCTCCAACACCGTATACTGGGGTTGCTTGCAACAGAAAGAATTACTTGGGAATCTTGTCTACAATAACTGTGCTTGCTGGGTGCTTGTTATTACTGTGACGGGCATTGAAGTACTGGTTACCAACGGGTTGAGCTTTGGAAAATGTGTAGTTTAAGGGCCTTTATTTTGGTATTTTCTGATATAAGAAGTACGAAAATCTAAAAAGAATAATATAGCATTACCGACTATTAATTCGAAGTCTCGATTGACGCTAGTGTAACGTCTGTCCCTGCGTCCCGAGACACACCCTTTAACGAGACGAATCTATAGTTTTGGAATCAAAAATTTTTCTTCGTAAGTCTATAAAGTTGTTATTAATATGTTACTTTCTTTAGCTATTTCTCCCTAAGGAGACCACTTAGCAACAAGAAAAAGAGTGCGGTTGATTAAGCTGTCGATCGTTTTAATTACGCCACCGATCGCCGCTTCCGCTGTCCCCTCTTGTTTAATCATGTTAGTATTAGGTAATAATTACCTTACTTACTAATACTTTGGTAGTCGGCGTAATAGTTGTCGCCAAGCCTTCGGGTAGCTTCTGGAGGTTTCCACCTTTTCAGGGGTCCCTTAGCCAATAGATTTATATGCTCTAGTGGTGCTCATCTGCTGCTTTTACAATAGTATTTTGAAGCAATTACCATGGAGCCAATATACTATGTCCCAACTCCAAAAAGAACAAAAAAGGAGCTTACTCGCGATGAACGCCTATGAATTCAAACCCTCTATTTTGACGCTGGATGGACTCGTGCTCAGATTTGCCTTCAGCTTAACCTTTTATATAAAGCAGTTTGCTCTGCAATAACACACTGACTTACCCCTCAAAAGAAGAACTCTGGCCGAAGAGTCTTTCTTACTACTCCACAACGAAAGAAGCTGATTGAATGGGTAACAGCTTCTAAGGAGAACCAGGAGACTCCATGGGTTGCAACACCCTCTATTCCTGGTTGGTACTGTAGTGAAAAGGCGATCTGAACAGCTTTCAAGAAGGAGGGGTATGTACGCCGAGTATCACGACAAAAGCCCTCTATCTCTGAAGAGACTCGGAAACAAAGACTAGCTTGGGCAAAAGAGCATGAACACTGGACTGAGGAGCAGTGGTTTAAGATACTTTGGAGTGACGAGACTTGGGCAAAGCCAGGAAGGCATGCAAAGGTCTAGATTACACGCAAGATTGGACTAGATGAAGTATATAATAAGGATTGTGTACAAGACTGACACTAGAAGAAGATTAGATGGATGTTTTGGGGTTGTATGAGTGGGAAATATAGCTGGCATAGAGGTCTTTTCTGGGAGAAGGACTAAGAGACTATAAATGAAGGCTCTTATTGTGGAATTATAATCCCTGTGGTGGATGAGGTTCTTACTCAGTATCCAGACCTCTATTTCCAGCAAGATAACGCTCCAGGCCATGCTTCTAAGTTTACTAAAGAAGTTATAGCAGCTGCTGAGCTACGTGTCATAGAGTGGCCTCCATACTCTCCAGATTTAAGTCTAATAGAGACTGTTTGGGATGATATAAAAGACTATATCCAGCAGCACTACCCTAAAGTTCATACTTTATATAAAAAGCTCCGGGAGGCTATACAAGAAGCGTGGGAGTCAATATCGCATGAGAGAATAAAGGATTTAGTACAGACTATGCCACAAAGATGCGCAGATGTAACTAAAGCAGACGGGATGTATACAAAGTAGTAGAGAATTTAATAAAAGCAGTACTGAAAAATATGACCCCTGGCATCCCTTTTCTTGGCGACCATTATTACGCCTGGTACGAAGTACTGTCCTTATAGTTAGAAACCAAGTCAAATTTAAGTCTTTATCTTACACCTATTTACCGATTCTATAGAAACGTGACCTAACAGCCACGTGACCTACCCTGCTATGATCCAATTACTTCACCTATCACCTACCCTGTACATCCAACATAGTGGAAAAAAGGGTATAAAGAAGCTTTTCTTTTTCTCCAAAAAGTCTCCCATAATCAGCTTCTACTTCTATCAATTACTACTACTACTCCTAGAGAGTATTACCTTTTACCTCTACTTTTTAGCGCCAAAACCACCCCACCACCACTCCTCAACACTTCACAAGTTCAACCACTTATCCTACTACTATCACTTCAATAACACACCGTATCAAATATTGGAGTTGTTCCTGTGCCCTGGAGTGAGGTGGTCCATCTTGATTTTTTTTAGTAAATGCTACGTTGGCAGATGTACATGTGACTAAGGGGGTATGGATGGGGGTAGATGGTTTGGAATAGCTTCATTTTTGTATAATTAGATGCGTTGATTTTTACAAGTGAATTAAATCTGGGAATAGCTTCATTTTGAGAGATTACGTAATTTTGATGCACTATTAATATATGGTGGTATTTATTACGCAGTAATAATATAGCCTTAAAATTTATTATCCATTATTCACCTTACTGTAGTAATAGAAAGTGATGATTTTACTGCAGAATTCTACTGCCAGTACACTACTGACACCAGTGATAAGATCTCCCTCCTTATACTTATTCTTAGACAAGGATTTCATTGCTTTCCAGTATCCATTGCATTCCAGCATCTATTGCATTCCTGCAAGAGGCAAGATGATTTTTCCTGGCAACAATCACAAATAGCAGAACACTCTAGCCCTGGGCATTAACCCCCTAGATTACTGTAACCTATTCTCAATTTCTAGGCTGTATTCTTTTTGCTCTTACACATCCTTCTAAGCTTGTGATAACTATCGCTGTTGAGATAACACCTATTATAAACCTAGTCTCGTCAAAGTTGTAGATATCTGTATCATGGATTCTGTACTTTGCTATTGTGTTTCGTACAAGCTCAAACCAGCCACAAATGACTTCTACATCTTCACACTTAGCTCCCTGGTAGTTGTATTTTCACTGGAAGCGTGTCTAGAGTTCTGGGCAGCGCTTGACAAAGTTAGAAGCCCAACGCGTCCTGACGCGTGGCGCGTCGCGCGCTTCAAGAAGTTGATTTGCTATATCCTCAACTACAGATATCTGCAGAGGAAATCCTTTAGTAGCTAGGTCGAGGATATGTTGAATAAGCACTGATTCCTCTAGGTCAGTCATTTTCTGTGAATTAGCTAGAATATCGCGTCGTGAAGGTATACCAAGTAAACGTCGACCTAGCTTCCGGTGATCTACAGAATAGGTCCTAGCAGCAGCTCAAGCACGTAGTTTTGGATCTTTTTGCATAGCCTGGATGGCTAAGACTAACTGGCTTTTGTCATTTTTCTGAGGCATCGTTGGTTGTAGAGAAATTTAATATTTAACAGAGATGTAGTGGGGGCGCGGGGTTTTAGCCTGTTCGCTTGTTTGGCCGGTTCGCTATACATGCAGGTTACTTATAATAGGTTTAAAGATTTTTTAAGAGCTTAAGTATATCTTCTAAGCTAAGGAGTAGATACTAAAAAGAGACTAGGAGGCTACTTGTGAGGGTTAGAACCCATGGTAGTGCTCGGGCTAAGGTCCTGACACCATGCCCTCGCTTATAGATACAGGGATAGTACTAAAACAGTGGATTTCCACCTAACTAGGTAATTGCTGTTACTGAAAATAGTTAGACAACAAATGAGAAAGGCATAGATTAGATTCAACATTTTGAGAAGCATACTAAGTCCGATCTATTAGTAGTTATTGTGACGGTTATGGTCACGAGGGTTGGATGTCACATGCTCGCTTAGCGAGGCACGTTAGTCCTAGCGCGCGCGACCTGTATTTAGTTCCCAGCTCTCCCGAGTTCTCCTTCTCTCCTCGTCTTTTGTCCAAAGAATAGAGTGTTGGTTGTTCTGAGTCTTCCTGAAGCACGTCTGTCACAGTTATTGCCTATTAGTCCTCGACAGCTATAAGAGCTACTACTCTAATGAGTTTGAGGAATATTACAAGGAAAATAATATTGTTACTCTTTGTATGCCTACTTATTCTTCTTATATACTCCAGCCACTTAACGGTAGCTGTTTTAGCCCTTTAAAAAAGGTATAACGTGGTTTATCATCGGGTCGATCATATTATCAAGTCGATCACTTTTCCCCACCCTACTACTTCAAAACATGAACAATCAACCACAACACATTAAATTAACTAAAGCTACTCTGAATCTAATGAACTAGATATATCTACAACCTCTTGACAAGTTCGTAGATTATGACTAGTCTTTCCGCAATTGCTACAGCGTCGCCTATTCGATTGCCCCTCGTTTCCACTAACCCCTCTAGAGCGCTTGTCGCGTCGAATCTGCTCGTCTACCTCCTTCTGAGCCAAAATATCATTTGCATCTTCTATAATAAGTGCACCTCCTTCATAAACCCGAATCTTTTTTAGCTCTACGGCGCCTACTAAGGGCTTCATTTGCCTGGCGAAGGGTCTGTAGTTCGGCTGCTATTAAAGTCATCTCATGAGCTAATATCTCTGCACCTTTAGCTAATACAGCTACTGTCTCGAAAATAGGGGTTGGTGAGCTGCCTTGATGATGTGCAATACAATTTTTGACTAGAGTAGTTTGTGAAAGTGCACCGATTGGGTTGTGAGGTGTCCGAGAGACCTAAATGTCAGTATCTGCAGAGGGGGGCCTAAGAGGCGTAGAAGTCTGTAACTGAATATCAAGCTTTGAAATAACTACCTGCGGATCAAGAGGGATCAAACCAGCTCCGCGGAATCCAGCCTGAGCGTTTTGAGGAGTTATTGACTGCTTATAAGCTGCGTGGAAGGCTAGAAAGAACTCCACTTTAGTAATATAGTTGATATAAGCCTTGATTGTAAGGGGTAAAACCCCTAAGGATTACTCGGGCTAAGACCCTCGCTAAGACACTATTCGAAATTGTCAATACTTGGCGAAATATTCAATACTTGGCGAAACATTAAATATATTGAAACATTTAATATATTTAACGATTAATTTTCATGTATATAGAGATGGGAAGCCATTACTGAGTACAAGCTTCTGATGCACTTCTTAACAATTTAATATTGAACCATACCTTTGAGTTATTCGAGGTCTGGCCTCTCACATTGATAAAGGTCTTAATTTAATGCCTGTACATGCGTTTAAGAACGCTAAAATATCTAACAGTAAGTGGCTGGGTTAAATGGGACGAATGAGGAGGTAGACAAAGAGTCATAATGTTGTTGGCTTTGTAGTACTCTTGAAATGCAGCTGATTTGTGACTCTTATGCCTATCTAACACTAGCATTTGATATGGCCCTCTTGCACAACCACGAGTATGTTTATTGAAGTGGTATAGCTATTCTAGACCTGTCTTATTGTTGGTCCATCTATTACTAGTAGGCTTGATGACTTAATTATTAGGGAGGCTGCCTTCAGTATACTAACTTAAGAGGTAGTATTTCCCCTGTACTACCAAAAATGGAGGAATACTCCTACCTTCTCTGTTGATACAAGCAATTGCAGTAGCCCATTCTCGATTACCTAGCTAAACTGCCTTGCCTCTGCCACGTCGATCTGCGCGTGTAACAACTATAGAAGGAGTGATCATGTCCATTATAAAGCTGGTCTCGTCGAAATTCTAAAAATCGTAGTCTAGAATACTGTATTTTACCCTTATAATCTCCACTAGTTGAAACCACGCGCTAATAATCTCGGGATCTTCGCATAAGGCTCTTTGGAATTTGTAAACGCGATTAAAACGTGTCTTTAAGGCTAGTTGTTATTGTACGAATCGATGTGCCCAGAGCTTCCCAACATGTCTCCCCCCCGTGATTCGAGAATATAATTCGCTATATCTTCCACACCAATAAGCTGGGGCGCAAACCCTCTTGAATCCATATCTAATATATATCGAACAATCGCCTCCTCCTCTAGTTGACTTAAATTATGAAGGTTGGGTCTAGCTTCACTACGAGGTAGTCGACCAGCTATTCTGTCGGAGAGTGTAGTGTATGGCACTTTATAGATCTTTGCAGCGGAGCGACGACTTAGTTTTTTAGATGATCGAATAGCCTCGACGGCCAGCATGATTCGTGCTTCTCGAGTTTCAATCTCCATTGGAGGTGGTTGAGAAAACGTGTATGAAAGTTGTTGGGTAGTATTGTAGGGAAAAGTGATCGACTCGATGGTATGATCGACCCGATGATAAACCACGTTATAGTAATTAGAATTAATTTAAGGCGCTATTATATAATAAAGAGGGTAGGAATAGTATTAAAAGTTTTAAAAGGTATATGTAATGTAGTAGAGAGTAGTAATAGTTAATAAGGTCTTACTTTTCTAATATTTAAATAGAGGTTACTTTTAGTAGCTATAGCATTATAAAACGCACGGTTTACAAAATATTGACGAAAGAGAAGCCTATATCGCAACTCACTGTATATGAGACGAGATAACTGCAAGAGAAATGCTCATAAAGAGCGAGTTTGAATGGTTTTAAATCGTTTAAAGTTATCAATTTCTTGATTTTACATAAGTAGAAATTTGCAACTTACTCCCACGGTTATCAGAAAAGTCAGAAGTGTAAGTGAGGAAGTTGTATCATAATAAAAAAAAAGAGAAAATTCCAGATATTATAACTTATTATTAGATTGATTGAGGGTAAGTAAAGTCTTGCTCGAAATTTCTGGAGCTTCGGGTATGGATCCTAGACGAGGATATTGCAGGGTAAAACTTTTAAACCCTAGCTAGAACTGGGTCAACCGCTGAGTCATACGCATCTTCTGAAACATAGCCAACTTCCTGAAATGCAGATAGTGTATTATTTGGGTACCCAAACCCATCTGTCGGCTCCCAAGGTTCGTCCGACACCTCCTCACCGAGATCAGAATCCCCACCATCATGTGGATTGACATCCCTCTCAGCATCTACTTTACGTTGTATCATCTCATTATACTCCAATAACTCCACCAATCTCTTCGCTGTAAATTTGGCAGTACGTCCGATAGACAATTTTGTCTGAACCGGTCCGCGATCATAAAGGTCAATAGCTATGGCATCCATAACTTTATGATATGTTTGTAAAAGATCTCGGATACATTGGAGTCTGACGTTCGTGCCTGGGTAAACGTATGCTTCCTCCAATACCTCGTAAACTTTAGAGATGAAGTGTTGCTTGAGGTATGAGTAGGCAAAGTCGAGATCCTTACTCGGGATAAGATTGAACATCTCAAGTGTAGATGAGGCGATCTCCTCGATTTTTGTGGCTATTTGGGCTGATATTTTGGCTAATTGTTAATTCAGTTGGAAGCGAAAAAATGCACTGCAGATTTGAGATGAATAATCACCACTATAATTCCAAAATTAAGTGAACTGTTTATGAGTAAACAATTGCTGCATTAGAAAATGATGTTGTTTATATGACTCTAGACTGTGGAACAAAGAAACCTCGCCGCCTCCCATTCCTTGAAATTTTATCTTACCCACTTCAGCTTTCTCAAAACTCGAGCTCTAATCTGCGAAGTTGGCTGATCAGACTTTCCTATCACCAAGTATAAAGAAGAATCAAGACAGCGAGTCTCAGATTATTCTTTTCTTTATTAGAGAATATTTTGGATTTTCTTAGACATTTTGACACAATTTTACAAAAACCAGATTTCCTAAAGAAAGAATGTGTCCCTCCAGCCGTTGTAATTGCAGCTCTTATGTCGCAAACTGTTCTGATAATGCTACTTCTCGTTGGAAGTATAAATGTTCGGGAGCGTAGACTTTACAATCTAAGCCAGATCAAAAGGAAAACATCCCAAGCTAACCGCTTTTGTTGGCTAGTAGATATCGGAATAGATGATCAATATACCTCACTATCCTATTCGACAAGTCCTCTATTCCTTTCATCGACCAAATTTTGCAGTTCATTACAAATTTCTAAAACAAGAGAGATGTAAGGAATGTTGGTGCCCCAACCTCCTGAGCCATTCTCTTGGTTAATTTTGCGGCGAAGAAAAATATTCTCGGTGGTGACACAGACCAAGGGTAAGCACCCGCATTGGTCAACATGGTCAGCAAACGAGAATATTTCGGATTCAAAGAGATGAGAAGGAAAGAAAATAATACGGGGGCACAGATACGAGGCTTTCGTCTTCTTTGTGTGAACTGACGCATAAAACTTCCGCCAATTCTTGAATCTTCAAGATGTTGTGATCAAAATTCTTGTTAAATCTTACATTACTATCCCTACAGCATTTATCGAACAGTCAAGATACGGAGAAAATGTGTTACGGTTTAAGAGGCAATTACTACTTTTGCGGTCATCTCGAAATCACTGCCGATGGATGTGACTTACCTCACACAACCCAAAAAAACACATGGGATAAGGGAGAATACTGCGTTGACAAAAATGGCGTCAACAAATTCAACATCAAACGTAAAAAGCAGGGCGAGGAATGCACCAGATGCCGCTCTGAGCCACGAAAAGCCAGTGTAAACAAGGAACAGGAAGAGTGGATGGAAAAAACAATCAAGGACCACGTCTTTAATAAAGATCGCATTCATGCGCCTATGGATTCTAGGCTTGAGTATTTAAAAATTCAATGGCAGGACGAGGACATTGATAGGGTAGAGCAATTTGGCTTCCTCAAGGCCTGGGTCAACGAATTGGATATTTTAACGGCCAGGGATATGTTATATAACTTGTATCACGCCAGTGGTCAGTAAATTAGTATGTGACGTCTGTTTGTTTTAGATTTGAATGATTTTTGAGGAAAGAAGAAGTCGGTTCACAACTTCCTAACTATACAATCGTTCTGTATTGCTTTTTTTTTTTGAGATGGAAAAGGAGGAGCGTGGGCAGTGGGGTGTTGGTTGCACTTTTCTACTTCGTATTCTCTACATTCATTCATGTATCAACGTCCTAAGAAAATATACACTCGTTTTTCACCAAATCCGCAGTACCTCTTGCCATGAATTAGACTGTAAACAAATTATGGTGCATATACTCAAGGGAGGAACCGGGAATTCATTTTCTTTTCTTAGGGGAAACTTCCCAAAAAGAGTTCAAGTTACACAGCATCATATGTTAGGACCAGCATGCCACCATGTTAATTTAGCACAAGGCGAAGTCCATCCTTATTTCAGGCGTTAGATCTTGCTTCAAATGAGTTGGTTTCTTATGAAATGGTTCGCTCTTGAGATCTTATCTTTTGAGAATTCCCACATCAGTATCAATACTTCTTTCATTCCTTCAAGGACCGATATATCTCTCACATGCTATGACTCGTGTCTAGAAGTTAATATTGGATGGGTAATCTTTTCCGCATCTCTCTCGTTCCCTGTAAGTTATTGCTTGAGAAGTAAAAGGGAGGAGTGAAAGAACGAATTTGGAAACCAACAAAAACTTCTCGTTGCGATATACTTCTTTATGAAGGTTCAAGTATTTAAAACGGCACTTAGGAGATTAATCTTAAGTTTCCCCCGCAGTATCCTTTCCACTGATCGTTGCTCCCCTACCCTTCAACATGTGTCAAAATGCCAGATAGAAATTATTCTCCTGCACCCATAAGAAGTTCTTCGCGGACAAATGCGACAATAGCTACGACTACGCCAAGAATCAAAAACCATGTGACAAAACTACCGGGGTTGGAGAGTTTACGGTGAACGAAAAATGCTATGACTGCCTTCGTGCTGAGCAATTGGCGAGGCTTAGAAGTGATATTGATCAAGAGGCTGTTGAAAGACAACCGGTACTGAAGGGTAGATTAAAGATCAAAAGATTCATGATGGAATGACTGAAAAGACCCTTGCTTTTGACAGACAGCGGCAGGAGGCAGGACCGACTGCCCCGGCAGCGCCGCGGAAAAGCAAAAAAGACGAAGAGAAAACTCAGCAAGATATGGTGGAAGCTAATGAAGAAGATAAGAAACGGCAAGAGGAGGCTATGGAATTCGAAGGGATCGAGAGAGCGCAGACAGCGTTGGATAATATTGGGAACTCTGGGAAAGTTAAAAAGTAACTCCATACTTGGGAAAGTCGTAGTCCTCAAGGCACTTAAGTAATTGGGGATGTTCTTTTGATTTGTATTGTTCTCCTTCCCTTCCTTACATGCTTTTTCCATGGGTTGGTGGAACATCGGCTGTGACTTCCATATTTCAATCAAAAAATCAACCGAAGTTCAAAATTCATAAACAGCGGCACAAAAATCAAGGGCTCCTTCCACAGCGGCTTCTCTGAGGAACACCTTCAAAAATCTCAGCCAAACCCACCAAGGGATATACCTAGACCTTTGGATCTCCCTGCTACTCTTCACACAACAACCCAAACGTACCTTCCCCACAATTAAGATCAGTATCCGGTTTCTTCTAGTCTTTCCCCACGAATGCACCTTCCTCGAATTTCAATCTCCATCAATTACATCTTCCAAACTGTGCTCACCATTGTACCTTCCCTCTAACTGCCACACCCATCAAGCCATACGTCCCTCACGAGACGTGGGCCCCAGAAACCTCCAGCAGCTTCAAAAACATCACTCACCAAACCTAACCCGGTAAATATTACCACGCATCTTCAAACCCTCAAACCTTCAAACCCCTCAAAAACCCTAGTCTTCATAAAAAATGAACACCCAACAAAACCCTCCCCTCCTCCCCCCAACCATGTCAACCACCCAATCCAATACCCCACCATCTCAAAAAATGAAACTTCCCTACTCTAGACTCCGACCATTGGCACCTCAACCACCCTACCGCCATCTTCGAACAAGCTCCAGTCCCGCATCCACCGCTTACTCAACAAAGACCGTACAATCTTCTTATCCAAGTTCCGGGAGTTCAACGAGTTTAGCAAGTTCGACAAGTCTAAACTCAACCGGGTCGGGAACAAGCTCAGGGAGTTCAACAAGCTCGCAACCATTTTCAACACCACCATCACACCTACCGCTCCCTCATATTTCTTTGCCGAATTTACAGTTTGGGATTCCAACACCAGCTGCAACCCAGGATGAAAACAAGAATTTCGAACCTGCCCACCACTCAACGCCTTCAAATCCCGAGCCTCAACCACACCAGCTCCAACGAACCCAACACATCCGCATTCCCTCAACCACCCAAACAACCTACCGAACCAAGAACCCAAACCCCAAGCCCCCCAAAAGATATTTCAGCACCGCAGTCTCTATCCTACTCTCTCTCCACGTTCTCCTCGTCTCGGTATTAGTAATGAGTTGGCTTGGTCATTCGGCTTCTGGATACCTCTCTATGTTTGGGGGAGAGGATGGGGGATATATGAATGATGCAAATGGTGGTTTTGCGGATTTGAGGGAGTGGATTGATGCGAGCGAACTTGGGGATTTGTTTGAGCCTAGGGAAAGGGTTGGGGTTGTTATTGAGGATGGTGATGTCGAGGAGGAGGAGGTTGTGGTGGATGAGGAAGAAGAGGGAATTGAGGAGACACAGCTTACACTTGATATTGTTTTGGAGGAGTTAAAAGGAGGGCATGTGATTGCCCGAAAGTTGGAATGAAAAAAAAGGAATGACGAGGACACTAATGGCTGCGGACGAGTATTTGTGATGAGGGGATTGAGACTTGATGGGATTTTTAATGGTAAGTGTTCAAGCAGCCTGCGGTTTAGTAGAGTCCTAACCGAGCCAAGTGTTGTACTAGTGTAGTATTAGTGGTAAAAGGAAGGAGACAAGTGAAAAACGAGGAGAATACAGTTGGATTAAGTCCCAATCCTTAACCACACGAAAGCTGCAAAATCACAATTAATTAGCTAGAAATTGATTGGATTCATGCTAATGTCTCACGAATATACTCCCCCAATTTCTTCAGACCTTCCTCCAAAACATCCGTCTCACAGACGAACCCAATCCTAACAGAGCCCTTGAAATCCTCACCAAAGCACTTTGAAGCTGGTACAAACATGACTTGGGTGTTCTCAATCAAATCCTTGCAGAATTGCACATCATCCACCGTCTCCCCTTTCTTTGCAAACTTGACGAGGGCCGTACTTCCAGCAACTGGTTTGACCCAAGTACAAATGTTGCTGTGATTATCCACGAACTTTTCGAGGATAGCGATGTTCTTCTTTGCTAGGGCGATATTTCGACCGAGTAGTGCGTGCATGACAGAACCTGAGAGAGCATATGTAGCAACTTGGTCATCCAATTGAGAAACGGAAATCGTGGTGTAGTCCCTAGCAGAAGCACAAGCTTCAATGATCTCAGGATCTCGAGCAGCAATCCAACCAATCCTGATGCCAGCTAATGCGTAGGCTTTTGACATTGAGCCAGTACAAATGGCTTTCTTGTATCCCATGGATAATATCGAAGGTGGAAATTCAGCATCTATTGGTCCGACTCCATGGAATAGAGGACGATAAACTTCATCAGAGAGGATGATAATACCTCGTTCCCGGGCGAAATCAACGAGTGCTGTCATGACTGATTTTGGGGTGATTGCTCCAGTTGGATTGTTAGGGTTGTTGATGATGATCATTTTGGTGTTTTCCTTGACGAGACTCTTTAGATCGTCGATATCTGGGATGTACTTCTGCTCTCTTCTTAATTTCCATAGTGAGACTTCAGCGCCGAGACTTTCCGGGACCGAATACAGTTGTTGATATGTTGGATGCATGCAGACTACATGATCACCAGGTCCAATAAGTGTATACAGCAGCAAGAAATTAGCGGAGATAGCACCTGGAGTTATGAGGATGTTGTCAATAGAAAGTGGGGTTGCTGTCTTTGCTGAGTAGAGAGAAGAAAGTCGTTCTCGTAGAGCTATGGATCCTCGAATTGCTCCATATGTGAGTTTTTTGGATAAGTCAAGAGGACTTGGGACGTTGGGGTCTTCGCATAGGGCTACGAGGTCGTTTACTGAGATGGAGGCGGCGCATGTTTCGGCTATGTTGAGGACTCCTGGTGTTACTTCGTATTTGTCCATCCACTGGGAGATGTAAGCGATTCGTACGTAAAGCTATGTCGTGAGATGGCGTGGTCTTACCTGCTCAACTTCGAATGGTTCAATCTTGACCATTTTGATGGTGGTGGTGTTGGAGACGAGGGGATGAAACGTGAAGCTGTTCCTGCGGGGAAATGGATGTTGGTTTTTGACTTGAACATTTTGAAGGTTGAGACGGACCTCTTTTATAGAAACTGGGACCTGGATATTGATGGTACTCGGCGGAGTAAGATTGGAAGACTTAGGTGCTTGTCAATGAAGGGCGTGTCTTTTATTCCGTGAGAGGCTCTCTGCGTATGGAGCCAGGAAACATCTGGTGGGGTCAACGGAAGAACCTCGGGTGTTGCTGCTAGTGTGTAGTTGGTCAGTTACAGTAGTTAAGTAGGTAATAACTCTTGTTATCTGGTATATATGGTATATATAGTTTTATTTAATTTTTAATTTAAAAGTTCTTATTCTGTAAATTCGGGGAAATTATCCTACCAGTTTACGAGTTGTGTTGTCTTGGACTGGTGGGACAAGCTTCCATTCGCTGCGAAGCAGTGGCCGTGTGACGTTGTTGCTGAGCCTCGGAGCCTTCGAGACACTGATCTTCCAGGTTCTCTCTCGCAGAGCTCCCTCTTCTTCCACCACCATCATTTCGTCCTTTTCTTTCTAATACTGATAACCATTTCCTCTCTTCCCTCTGGAGCTTGATGCTGCAGTGTTAATACCACAACCCCGTCCGAGCCCCCATCATAGCGATTTCTCTAGGTTGTTGAGGAGGAGGCTGGGCCCAGCTACCGGTATCGCGAAGCTCTCTACTCACCTCTCTTCAGGCAACGTCACTACCAACAACAACAACCCTCTCCCAATTCTCCATTTCGATGCGATCACGAATAAGCGCAGCCGTCCTAGTGACGCTGTCGCTAGCTGGCACGAGCTATGCTTCTCTGAATTACACTTCCTACGATATGATGCAGGCGCAGGTGTCTCTGATGGGCGATCGGCCAGATAATTGTCCGCCATGGTATGATGTTGATTGCGCCGCAACCCCCAACTATGCCCACCACAAATGCTAACTCGCGATAGCTTCAATTGTCTTCTGCCGGCATTCGAATGCGGTCAATATTCCGACTGCAACAAATTCAATGGAAAATGTTCTTGTCCCCCGGGTTATGGTGGTGACGACTGTTTGCAACCAGGTATGGAGCTGGAAAGGAGAGGATATGCGGTGGAACTATGCTGATTGAAATAGTCTGTGGCTCCTTAGCAGATGGAAAGGACCGGCCGATGCGAACGACCGACCACTGTACCTGCGAAGATGGTTGGGGTGGAATAAACTGCAATGTGTGTACCACCAACAAAGCATGTAATGCTCTGATGCCCGATAAACAAGGTGGAGTCTGCTATCAAAATGGAGAAGTGGTCAAGGAGAATTACCAAATGTGCGACGTTACCAATAAGAAGATTGTGGATATCTTGGATGGGAAGAAACCTCAAGTTACATTTACTTGTAACGCGGCGAAGGAGACTTGCGACTTCCAATGTAAGTTCTCCCAAAATGGAAGTGTCATGAGGTAATGCTAACAAGATCAGTTTGGGTCCAAGAACAGGAATCATTCTATTGCTCTCTCGATACTTGCAGCTCCAGCGCCCACTACGATGTCAATAAAAACAGCACGACTTACGACTGCACCAACATCAAGTGTAAATGTATTCCCGATCGAATGCTCTGTGGACAAGATGGCTCAGTGGATATCTCCGACTTTTTGACCGAATCCATTCGTGGACCAGCCTCATTTAATTGCGACCAACAGAATGGAGGAGACAACAACTGCCTTTTCCAGGAGCCTGAAATGAACAAGTTGATCTCAGCAATGTTTGGAGATGATAGCATCTCCATAAACTGCGTATCCGGAGAATGTCTTTATGAGACCGAGGTTCCTGGCTTCGAGAGACCAATCAAGAAGATCAACACGCCTTTGATTGCCGGAGTTATTGCTGGTTGTGGTATTTTTGTGGTTCTTGTTATTTTGCTCGTCTGGTATCTCTCCAGAAGACAATTCCGACACGGCCCAATCAACCTGGATGATTCTGACGACGAGAGTGCTAAACTCATGACCGATCATAAACCCGCTTCATTATATTGGGAGAACGTTTCCTATCATATGAACGGAAAACAAATTCTTACTGGTATTCAAGGAGTTGCTCATCCTGGTGAGATTATGGCCATTATGGGTGCTTCCGGAGCAGGCAAGACAAGTTTCCTCGATATTTTGGCAAGAAAAAACAAAAGAGGTGCGGTCGCTGGTGATTTCTACGTTAACGGTGAAAAGGTCAATGATACCGAGTACAAGAATGTCGTTGGATTCGTTGACCAAGAAGATACCATGTTGCCTACCCTGACTGTTCACGAAACTATCATGACCAGCGCTCTCTTACGACTTCCCCGTGATATGGGAAGAGCTGCTAAAGAGCAAAGAGTCTACGAAGTTGAGAAACAACTTGGAATATCTGCAATCAAGGACTCTTTAATTGGCTCTGAAGAAGGAAAGGGTCGAGGTATCTCTGGTGGAGAGAAGCGAAGAGTCGGTATCGCATGCGAACTTGTCACAAGTCCTAGCATCCTATTCCTCGACGAACCCACCAGTGGACTCGATTCCTACAACGCTTTCAACGTCATCGAGTGTCTCGTTACTTTGGCAAAAACCTACAAACGAACCGTCATCTTCACTATCCATCAACCAAGATCCAACATTGTCTCTCTCTTCGACAGGCTTCTTCTATTGGCCAAGGGAAAAGTTGTTTACTCTGGAGAATTTTCCCAATGTCAAGAGTACTTCGACCACATCGGATATTCCTGCCCACCTGGTTTCAATATTGCAGATTATCTTGTCGACTTGACTATGCATGTTGGAACCCCTCATACACCTGCTGAAGAAGGAATTCCCGGATTGAATGGAAGCAGCGCTCTTAGTGTTGGCCCAAGTAGCACTAGAGCTGTCAAATCAATTGCTAGCATTTCCGGTGGAAGTATCGAGGAAGGTGCTGGTGGTAGCCTGTCAGAATCTCAAACTAAATCCAAAGGAAAACGCAAGGACTCTGTTCGAGCCAAGCAGGAAAGAGAATTATTTACTCGCAAAAAGAGTGGAATGGAGACTCCAGGTTCCGCGGGTGGAGAAGAGGCTCCATTGGATCCAAATGCGACCAGCGCTCAACAATGGGTTCGACTTCAAAAGCAACATGGTCAAGTACCACAACAAATTCTCGATGACCCCGACAATCTACTGCCTTCCGCGGGCTCAGATTTGGACGCTCTTGTCTCCGCTTATAACGGCTCTGATATCGCAAACAATATCCATGATGATATTCATGGCGCAATCGCGAATGCTGAAACTGCAAATGGAGCAAATGGAAATGCCATCGGCGATGGCAATGTTTACACCAGTGCCATGGGTAAAGGTTATGCAAGAGTTGGATTATCGAGGCAATTCGTCATTCTCTCGCAGCGAACATGGAGAAATCTTTACCGAAACCCAATGCTGATGCTCACGCATTATGCTATTGCCATATTGTTAGCAGTACTTTCCGGATATTTATTTTACGGTTTGACAGATGATATTCCCGGTTTCCAAAACAGACTTGGATTATTCTTCTTCGTCCTTGCGCTTTTTGGATTCAGTACCCTGACCAGTCTTACTGTCTTTGCTGCTGAACGACTCCTATTCGTCAGAGAAAGAGCGAATGGGTATTACCACCCCATCACTTACTTCGCCGCCAAAGTCCTCTTCGACATCGTCCCCCTCCGAATCATCCCCCCCATCATCATGGGCTCAATCATCTACCCCATGACCGGTCTAACCGCCGACGCACCACACTTCTTCCGCTTCATCCTCGTCCTGGTCCTCTTCAACCTCGCAGCCGCGGGAATCTGTCTCTTCATCGGTATCGTCTGCAAGGACAGCGGCGTCGCAAATTTGATTGGCAGTCTGGTTATGCTGTTCAGCTTACTCTTTGCGGGACTGCTGCTTAATCATAATGCGATTCCGAAGAGTGCGTTGTTCCTGCAGAGTCTGAGTATTTTCCATTATGGGTTTGAGAGTTTGATTGTGAATGAGGTTGCGATGTTGACGTTGGTGGATAAGAAGTATGGGTTGGATATTACTATTCCCGGGGCCGCAATCCTTTCTTCGTTTGGATTTAATAATGGGGCGCTTTGGAATGATGTTGTGAGTTTGGGGGTCTTTGCTGCTGGCTTTATCGTGCTGGCTTATATTGCTATGCATGTTCTTTTGGTGGAGAAGAGGTAGAGGGGGATTGGTGGGATGGGGGTGTAATGTACGCGTGTGTACAGGTCTCTTTTGTTGATATTGAATTGCATATTTCATGGGGATTTAAGGGCGTTTTTATTTTCGGGAAAGGACATATTAGTGGGCTTCTTATTATGGTGGTGAGACAGATATAGATATGCAGAGAGGGAATCGATAGGATCTCAAGAGTACTATTGTCATATTATCGTTATGAATTATTATAGCTTTGTGATTTGAATCGTGAATGTTACTGAGCCAGTGCCAAGGTATGTATTGGTCAGCGAAGTTCTTAGGACTGCCCGAGAATCAGCGTAAAGAAAGCCGATTATCTTAAAACATTAGAAGATCCAAGGAATGAAATAAAATGTCTATACAAGACTTGATTATAACTGAAGCTGGAGGTTGAGACAATTCGAAAAGGGAGAGGCAGAGAAATATATCACCCTTAATAAAGCCACTCCCGAAGTTATTCCTCGGTCATCACAATTCAAAATACACCAACATCCAGAGCAACACAATATTTCGTCAATACCATGGCCGTCCTAAGTCTCTCAATACTAATAGTGACTTTCTCATTCTTCTGCTTCAAACATCCACCTTCAACATGGACCCTTCTCGACTGGTTCCGCAACCATCCTCTTCCTCCTACTTCGATCCCAGAACGTAAAGATGCGCCCCCGACGATAGAGGTTGATACGCTGTGTATTACGACCTCGAGCCCTGATGAGGGGGAACTTATACCGGTTGAGGACCGGCCGATCGGACGGAAAGGGCTGGAAGGGGAAAAGAAGGGGAGAGAGAAGAAGGAAGATCAAGATAGACTCGTCATGCCACCACCCCCACCTCCAACCTTCTCCAAATCTCTACCCACGAGTCCTAGCGATCGCGCATCGAAAACGAAGGGGGCGATACCTTCTTTCACATTAGGAGATGCAAATAAAGATGAAGAAGAAGAAGAAGAAGAAGAAACGGACTACGACACCATGCCACCACCTCAATTCCCGGCTTTGAATTCAGCACAGAGAGCAGGAGGAGGGGGAAGAACAGCGCAACCACCAAGATTATCTGCTATGGCACCTCCTCCTAGACCGGGGAGAACAGCATCTCTAATCGCTCCTCCTCAACGTGGTGGACCGGCGCCAAATAGAAATCCTTTAGTTACAGCAGGAGGAGCAGGACTTACACCACCACCCACCCACTCCATCCCACCCCCCAAACCGAGGAGGAAAGTCCAACTCACCCCCGGACATAGCCCTCTAGACTGGGCAACCCTTACCTCTTCCCACTCGGCGAATCTTCGCGGTCTTCCTCCAAATACGCCGTACCTCAAAGTTCCCCCGAGTCTTCTAAAACAAATGAATGGGAGGAAAGGAAAGGATGCTTGGACTGTGTTGGGGGGACGGGTGTATAATATCACTCCGTATATGGAGTTTCATCCGGGGGGTGTGCCGGAGTTGATGAGATGTGCGGGGAGGGATGGGACGAGGATGTTTGGGGAGGTGCATCCTTGGGTTAATTGGGAGGGGATGTTGGAGGGTTGTCTTGTGGGAGTGGGTGTTGAGGAGGGGGATGTGGCTGATCAGATGAAGAAGGGGGCTGATCAGAAGGTTACGGGGAGTGGGATGGAGGATATGGACTGAGAGAGATGATGGCTTTGATGGGTTGAGATTTTGAGGGTTAAGGACACGAGAAGGGGAGAGTTTGTGAGAGTAGCATCAGCTTGACCCGCTGTCTTATCCCCAGCATTCAAGGCGAGAAGTTGTCTCCCAGCGACCTCAAATCGCCACAGCGAGACTTCAAGAAGACTGTCCTTCCAGAACGAGTCGCGCTTTTGACGGGCCTATGTTTTAGTGCCTTAGGAACATCATATCAGGGGTCAAAGGTTTAGCATAAAGCGAGATTTTCCGGCTTCTGGATTTTCGTCGGTTTACACGGGGGCATTAGATGATTAGACAGGACCATTCTTTCTTGACTTAGACTGTATACAAGCAAAAGACTAGATAAAGAAAAAGAAACGGTACAAGCCGTGGAAGAAATAAAATTGATACCCCCTTTTTCCGGTTATACGCCTCTCGCTCCTCCAATGTATAGGATAATCCAAGTGATGTCCTTCTCTGGCAAGAAGGTTTTTATAAGTGCCCGACGTGTGAACACTACTTGCAAAATCAAGTGACTTCCCTTTTGGCTACTTTCGTTGGATTGGTACACTCATTCATCCATATATGCATCTGAGTTCATGGACTTTACACAGACATTGCATAGACAAAACATCCCCACGTAACATAGTCTCCATAAACTGTACAAAAGCAAAAAGCTAAAAAACGGCAAAATAAATACAATGATACACCCTTCCTTTCCCCAAATTGCCGTTATAATACCCTTCCATAATCCCCCATGCACATACCACCCAACTTCATCTTCCGCCCCACACCTATCTCTTCCTCCTTCTACTCAACCTCATATCATCATCACTATCCTCCTCCACAGCAGCTCTCCTCCGACCAGCCGGTCTATCAAGCGTCCTCTGCTTAGCCTTCTTAGCAGGCGCAGGTTTAGCCATCGGTTCCGCCGTTCTCTTCCTCGCCGTCCTCGGTGCAGATTCCTCAGCTTCTAGCGTCTCAGATTCGGATCTTGCTCTAGAAGTTCGCTGAGATTTAGAAGCAGCAGCAGGGACAGGAGGAAGAGCTGCAATAAGAACATGTTCGGGATGAGCAATAAGATCATCGTCGTTATCTTCCTCGGAGGAGACGATGAAGACTGGTTCCGGTTCTGGAGCGACTTCCTTAGTTCTGCTTTTGCCTTTAGCTTTTGGGGCAGGAGCAGCTCGTTGTTTGGAGCGTCGACTATTTCGCATAAGAGTTTCCGAATCCGAGTCCTCCTCTGGCTCCGTTGCTTGTCTACCCTTCCGATTTTGACTTCTCTTCTGAGATTCCTTCTCCCCCTGAACCCGATTATCAACCCAATACTCATCCCCAATCCCAAACTCTTTAGTCTTAACCTCCTCCAGACTCACAATAACCCTCTCGTGATCCCTACCCGCTGGCGCACCTCTACGCCGGAATTTCTTAAAGTCCCGTCGTCCATTCCATTTATCATCCCAGCGCTCACTTTCATCCGCTCTCCCTAGTCGTGTAATAGTACGAGTTCTGCCAACAGACATCTCTAAAATCTCAATACCGGAGCGCACCTCGTCGACATTGATATCCGCCATAATGGAGAGTTGGGCATCCCGTTCCGCGGCGGCAGCTAGTTCCTGTTCTTCCATTCGCTTATGCATTGCTTCTTCCACCTCCGCATCTCCTGATTTCTTGGTTCGTTTGGCGGGTTTCTTCTTTTCCGTCACAGGTGGAGGGGGTGTCTTTTCCTTTGGTGGTTCCGCAGGTTTAGCTTTTTGAGGAACAGGTGTAGATTCGCCTCGTTCTCTACGAGCTTCTTCTTCTTCCAAACGGCGTTTCTTTAGTTTTACAAAGGAGGGTGCTAGTCGTCCTTGGCGTTCTTCTTCATCGATTGGGGTTGCTTGTCGTTTTCGGGTAGTTCTTGGTTGGATTACTGGTGGTGGTTCTTCGGAGGGTTCTCTCCAAGTGGTCATGTCGGGTTCTTGTTGGGTGACGAAGAGAGATTGGGATTCTTCGATTGGTTCGGGGGCAGGTGCCGGTGCCGGTGCCACTGGCTCGGCTTCTGGGATGGAATTGAGGTTTACTAGGGCACTGAAATCGTCGTCGTCGAATCCTGTGAATTTGGCTACTGTACGTCGACCTCTGCCTCTGCGAGGAGGCTGAGATGGTGCACTTTCTGCTGGTACAGAATCGGAGGCTGCCATTGATCGGTCTGCTGCTTGGGTTGTGGGGGCAGCTAGGATTGTTAGTAAGTACTTTAAAATTCTAGATTGATACTTACCAGTTCTTTGTGATGTCGAAGCAACTTCAAGAGGTCTTCGTAACACACTTGAATCGCTGCCTAAAATAGCATCAAGAAACTCGTTTTGTTCGATCAAACGAAGACCCAAGGAGAGAGCAACTTGCGTGCTGAAATCAGCATACCACTGAACACCTTGACCCCCGGTAGGGTTGAATTTGACAACAACTACCCCTTTTCCTTCGCTTCCGTCTTCCAACTCCCCGAGACCTTTCTCACCGGCTACTTGTTTGACATATTCGACGAAATCTTCTACTGTTGTTCTTTCCGGAATGACTTCTCGATATAATGCCTTTCCACGTCCTCCAGTGATTGGTGCGATGAGAGTATCAAATTGCTGTTGAGAATAAAATATGAATGTATAGCCGTCAAACATATCCTGTCGAAGTGGATCCGGGGAATATGCAGTAGCAGGTCTTTCCGTAGGCTCCTTTCCCTTGGGGGGAAGAAATTCCAGAGCATCTGGGAATGCGGAAAAGTCCTCCTCAATTGCCTTGCTCTCGGCCGCATCCACAATCGCCTTGACATAGGTATTATCCACGATATATTTCCCATCAATCAATGCCTGTAGTCCTTTTGGTGTATTCCGCTTCGATGCCACCACGTGTGTAGTATATCCGTGTTCGTACTCTTTTAATACCTTGATATCGAGTGGTCCGAGTTGTTTGTATAGAGGGGTCCATGGATCTGCCTTCTTTTCTTTTCCGGTGAAAGAGAATGCGAGTGCGAGAGGAATCCATCTGAATCTGCATATTGTTAGGACTCGTATACGGAAAAGAGAGAATAAGGTTACCGGAAGTGGTGTTTGTATCTCCCCAGGGTAACATCATTTTCGTCGCGATCGAGTTGATGTGCCTTGCCCCGGATCTGCTCCCCATTTACCAATGTGCCAATCTTAGTGTCGAGGTCCTTTATGGTTATACGCGATCGGGAACGAGCGTTTGCCTTTGTTTATTTGTTAGCAGATTGCTAGGCGGTAGGGGAGTGGAGTCTAACGCAATCTTGTGCCCCGACGGCATCGACTTCGACGGTGATGTGCTGCCTAGAGATGGTTTTATCGGCAATACACATAGTTCCCTCTATTTTGCTCAGCGGGTACTCATACTGTGCCATCTATTCGATGCATAGCATACCTCCTTGTGTTCTCCCAATGACAAACTTCTTTCCGGGTCTCAGCCATAGCTGCTTGCCTGATGCATGTTAGCCTGGAGGTGTTGATGATAGCAGCACATCGCGTGCAAACATACTGGAAAGCGCGTCTCCTTCGCATTCGAGGGTCCACATGGTTCTGTTGGGTCAGCGCCTGGCCGGTGATGTTACTGTATGTCGTTGGGTGGTGGTTAGAGATGAATGGATTTGGGGAAGAAGTCCCGCGCGTCTCACACGCCTAATCACGTGCACATATCCCGGGATTGACCCCCTTTTGATAGGGTCCACTTCGACGCTACTAAACCTTGATGGCCTTCCCGTCAGATCTCTTTTTCTGGAACGACTATAATTTGGTTCAAGTGGAGATTCACTATGCAAAAGACCCTTTGCAATCAAAAACAGTGGTCAACGAAATGTTTTGCTGTCAGGCTGCAGGCTCGCCAAGAGATGGGATCAGATCACCCCGCGTTGATCGTCCGAACCACAACTTCCATCAACTTCGTTGGTTGAATCGCATCCTTAAAATTAAGAACTCTATACCTCACTCTCCTAGCTTTATAAGACATCATTGGTATACCAGGTTCATCCCGACCTCGTCACGAATAGATGATTCTAGGCATCTTCGTAGAGGCTTCGTGGCCTTGATAATCCTTCCGATTCCTTCCTTTCCTTAAGCTTTCCAGAATCGCCCCGAAGGATACTTGTACCCGCTCTGCATCACAAACTTCTTTTGCTTTAATTCTTGCATGCCAGCCAGACCGATTTGGCTTCTCTCCTTTTATGCCCTGAAGACCTGAGCGAGATCTGTGAATTATAAGAAGTCTGATTGTTACTGAATTTGTTCTGTTCATCGCAAAACCACGCGATTCTTCAACAAGCGCAATGGCCGGAAAACCAGCCATTGTCCTTGACAATGGGTAAGCAACTTTTTGCTTTGACTGAGAATACAATTACCAACTGATTGCTAGATCTGGAACTATAAAAGCCGGGTTTTCTGGAGATTCAACCCCCAAAATCATATCCCGTAAGCTTATTTCTCCGCATCCTTCGAGTATATTTTACTAAACGACATCAAAATAGCTTCAATAATCGGTTGTTCCAAGGATGCAAGGTAAACCCTCTTTTTTCTACTTCAAATAAATACTAACCCACAAACAGCAAAGAAACATACATCGGCTCAGCAGCCCAATCCCGTCAAAGCCTCCTCTCCCTCCAACACCCCATAGAACAAGGCATAATAACAAACTATTCCGACCTCGAAAAAATATGGCAACACATCTCCACCAACGATCTCAAAACCGACATCTCAACCCACCGAATCTTCACAGCAACCCCCTCCTTCACCCAAGAATCCCAAAAAACCCGCATCCCAGAAATCCTCTTCGAAACTTTCAAAACACCCGCTTATTCCACCACCTACTCCTCCGTCCTAGCTCTCCACGCTTCAAACCGTAAAACGGGCGTAGTATGGGATTCCGGCTTCGGAACTTCCCACGTCGTTCCTGTTCACGAGGGGAGGCCTTTACACGACATCGCTCGTCGCTACGATATCGCCGGGGATGACATAACAGATTACATGCGCCAAATCCTCCTCCAACGCGACGGCTCTGCATTCTCTAACCTCCCAAAAACTCATCAAAAAGAAACCGCGGAGAGAATTAAAGAAAAAGTCGGATATGTAGCCCAAGATTTCGAGTACGATATCCAGATCGCTCATATGCCTGAAAGATCTCTGGATAAGAATTATGAGTTACCGGATGGGAGAACGATTGTTGTTGGTCGGGAAAGATTTATGGCGCCCGAGGGGAATTTCCAGGCTACGTGTTTGGGGTTGTCACAGCCGGGGTGTAGTGTCGAGATATTCAACTGTGTAATGGAAACGGATGCTACTCTACAATCAGAAATGTTTAGGAATGTTGTTTTGGTAAGTGACCTATCTCATCTCCCTCTCATCTTGGAATATCAGAATTTAACCTTGAAATAAGGCTGGTGGAAATACACTCTACCCGGGCTTCTCACGGCGACTACAGAAAGAACTTACGAATACGAGTCTGAAAGGGGTAGAGGTTAAGATCGAAGCCCCCGATAATCGATTGTACTCCGTTTGGGTTGGGGGATCTATGTGTGCTTCTTTGAGTTCTTGGGATGGGAAGTGGATTTCAAAGGCGGAGTATGAGGAGAGTGGTTCTGATGTAGTACTGAGGAAGTGTCTTCAATAGGATTTGTGGTGGTGGATAAGATTTCAGGGATAGGAAAGGAAGGGGGAGTTAATGGTTGGAAAGAGGGAGTGACACGTGCGAAATACCCCCATTGGTTTTGCGAAGATAGGTTCGTGAGATAGAATGCACATTTATTTTGTCTTTTGTAAATTTCTCTTGGACTGAAGCTTTCACTTGTGCGAGCGTGTTATGGTTGTTGGATCTCTTCTTTCGCATTGAAAAGTTCTTGGGGATGTTATCTGTAATTTTTCCAAGACCGCCTTTTCATCTAGACCCCTTCACACCCCACCCCCTCAAACCCCAATACTCAATTTCTCCCCCACCAAACCCTCTTGCAACCTGTCACAACCTCAAACCCTACCACAATATTTACTATCCCGACTTAACATAGCTATCTTGAGAACCTTAGCTCTAACCACTTTTTTCTTGAGCACCATCGGATGCGGAAAAAACCAAATGCCGTTCCCCAAGGAAGGATTGTGAGCTTTCGAAAAGAAGTTCATGGGTTCAAACTTCAAGGAACCGCCAATTCCATATTTCTTCCTACTGATAGGTGTGAGATCGAGGATCTTCTTTCAGAGATTTATAAAGAGTTTTCGTCTGAAAGAGAGGTTGCTGAGAGGAGAGACCACATAATGAGGAGCTATACCGGTCCCTACCTCGCAAGCAAATAAGGGATCGTGTTGCTAGGGAAGAATCCCCTCGATTCTCGGAACATTAAAGAAAAACCACATATCGAAGGAGAAGCAAACGCGCCAGAAACTGGAAGAACGAAACTTGGACTCGGAAGACAAATTCCAATGCTGAGAGAACGAAATGCGAAGCCGACGAAGACTTCAACTGTAAGAAGAAAAACCTTCAAGTTAAGACGGAGTATAAAAACAACGAAAGCGAGGTGAGCGAGTATCTAGGAAGATGCCCGATTCCAGAAACGCGGAGGTCAGGTTTCAATGCGTCTTGGCGGGTTTGATGCCAAACCTGCAAACCATGCTTACCGCACATCAGACACGCGCGGGGTTATGGTTTATGGTTTATTTAAAAAGGGCGACCGTAGAAGATCGTTTTGGTGCCTCTCGGGTTTATTGCGATGGCTGCAAGTCACTGTTGACAAGTTGCTTGGCTAGGCTTGTTATTGCTTGATTCAGGACTTGGAAGCGGGTAGGGAATCGTATGAAGTTTATGGTTTATCTAAACTTATCTGATGGGTTGATGGATTGTTGATTAGATTATTGGCATGAGAAGGGACGAAAGTGTCCGTGAACTGCGAGAGGGTTTGCGGGTTTGAAGGCGTCCGATCCTGAACAGAAACCTCGGATTGAGGCTAATCACGTGCTCGTAAAGAAAAGTAAACCCCTGCCAAGTGGCTACTTTCGTCGCGGCGCCCGAAGATTTTCATCTGAACAACATCCCATCGACACCCAAGTCCGAGCATCTCACCACGAACATACCCGAGAAATATGGTAGGTGGTTGTGTTAAGCATAACCGTATCACATCATTCATACGGACTTTCCCATCAGCCAGCTCCTCAAGTCTGCTCTGGCTTTCGAGATCTGGATTGCAATTTGCCAGCGTCCTTCACCATGTCTCAAACGATGAGTTAGATAGCCCTTGGCGGCTCCTTGGCTTGTTCGTCCGCCGTATCAAAGTTGACCAGCATCAAGCCAGCTATTCACGGCATTGGCCCAGATCTGCCAAAAGCAAGCTGGGGTCTCCAGCCCCCCATGCATCGCCTACGGAGACCTTTATTCACAAGCACAGCCATCCCCAACTTTTCCAACTGTGCCGGGGCTGTGCAGGTTTGAACTCCCTCCTGTCTCTTCTGTCGTTCCCTCTCCATCTGAAAGACCCGTATTGATCTTCTAATACAGACGACGACGATTGTAAGTCGTACATTTCAAACTTACTTCGTTATTTCATCTCTTCTTTTTTTTGCTGCTACAACCATCCATTCTCCTACATCTCGAGGGATTGATTGCTCTTTGTCACTCGCTCGAGCATCTCCTCTTTTCCTTCCTTCTTTATTGTACATACCCCCATCGAACACACCACCTTCGATTCGAGTACACGCCTAGTACATATCCCTTCGAACACCTCGAACTCTCCATACAAAAACCCTCATAATGCGCTTCCTCCCAGCGGTAACTCTCTGCGCGCTTGCTGGCCAAGGTGCAAATGCAGCAATCACAGCAGACCTCTCCACAGCAACAGGAATCAAAGCCGCCGCAAAGACCGTAGCAAAGGACCTCATGAGTTTCTACACCGGCAACAATCCCGGCGACGTCCCAGGGAACTTACCAGACCCCTATTACTGGTGGGAAGCAGGTGCTATGTACGCCTGCTCTCTTCCCCATCCATTCCATCCAAAATATGAGATATCTTTACTGATATGAGAATTGGAATTGCAGGTTCGGCTCCATGATCAACTACTGGTACTACACCGCCGACGAATCCTACAACGCCATAACCTCGCAAGCAATGCTCCACCAAACCGGCGACGACTGGGACTACATGCCCGAAAACCAGACCAAAACCCTCGGAAACGACGACCAAGGCTTCTGGGGAATGTCCGCCATGACAGCGGCCGAAGTGAACTTCCCCGAACTTGCGAAACCCGCTCCAGGCTGGCTCGCCCTCGCCCAAGGAGTCTTCAACACCCAAGCCTCGCGCTGGGATGCCGCAAATTGCGCGGGCGGGTTGAGATGGCAGATTTTCCCCTTTAATAATGGGTATAATTATAAGAATACCATTTCCAATGGATGTTTTTTTAATCTCGGGGCGAGGCTTGCGCTTTATACGGGGAATACGACGTATGCGGAGTGGGCGACTAAGACGTGGGATTGGGTTTATAATGAGGGGCTTGTGGAGCCGGGGACATATAAGGTGTATGATGGGACGAATATTGGGGATAATTGTACGAGTAAGGATCACAATCAGTGGTCTTATAATGCTGGGATTTATTTGCTGGGGGCGGCGAGTATGTATAATATGGTGTGTTCCCCTCTTTCCTTCCCTCCTTTTCAACCCCTCCACCTCCTTTTCAAATAGCTGGGATGAGAGACTAATTTGTAATTTGTGTAGACAAACGGAACTACCCAGAGTCTCTGGCAAGAACGCGTCCAAGGTCTCCTCAACCAAACCGTAACAACCTTCTTCACAAACGGTATCATGCACGAACTCTGCGAAAGCGGAAAATGCAACGTAGACCAACGCTCCTTCAAAGCCTACCTCTCCCGCTGGCTCGCGGCCACCACGCGTCTCGCCCCCTTCACCGCCTCCACCATCACCCCCCTCCTCCTCTCCTCCGCCACCGCGGCTCTCAAATCCTGCTCTGGCGGCACATCCGGCACACAATGTGGTCTTAAATGGGATACTGGAGCTCATGATGGCTCTACCGGTGTTGGGGAACAGATGGCGGTGCTGGAGATTGTGCAGGGGAATTTGGTGGGACAGAGTAAAGATTGGGCGAGTAAGGTTAAGGGGACGGGAAATAGTACGGGGAATAACGATGCGGGGAGTAGCAGTACGACTGCGGAGAGTCTGTTGAATAAACCTATTACTACTAAGGATCGGGTTGGGGCGGGGTTCTTGACTGCGCTTGTTATGATTGGGGTTGTGGGGGGTAGTGCTACGCTTATGATTTCTGAGTAAGGGGATACTTGGAGGGGATGAGAGAAGGGTAGTGAGGGGGGACCAGAGTATTACTTGGAAATGAAGAGTGGAAAGAAAGCTTGAGCTTGGATGGGAAGAGGTGAGAGAATTTTGGGTGGAGTGATTGATACCAAATTTTCCCTTTATTTTTTGGGAAATTTTATAGATGTTATACCATGTGGCGTTTTTTATTATATATATTTTTTTAAATTTATTTTGTTAGTATTTTATTTATGTTTTTTCTTTTGGGGTTCTAGGGTTCGTCTTGTATGCATATATATCGGTGTAAGGGTGTCATCAAAAAATATTAGTTCTATGAGTTGGTGGTTCTTTGTGCCGTGGATTTAGAATTGTAAAGAGGTAGGTAAGCGGCGGTGTCTCTCTCTCTCTCTGTCTGTGTGTTTGTTGAGGTTCCGGTTTCTGCGGCCTGTAAAGAGAATTGTTAGAATATGAAATCTAGGGTTGACTTCAGAGGAGAAATAGTGATGGGTCTTGGGAGATAGAAAGAGAGGGGTTGGAGAAGAGACTTTTTCGATGAGCTTAGATCTCCCCTGCGATTTTCATGGTTTGGTCTTTTCTAAATTCTATTTTAATGTTAAAGGGAAGGTACAAAGTTGAGGGCAGTTTGGAAGGTATGGTTGATAGAGATTGATGTTGGAGGAAGGTGTGTTCACGGGGAAAAACTAGAAGATACTAGGAAGGTACGTTTAGGCTACTCAGTAGAGCTTAGAAACCGTTTACCTCTTTTTAGGTTTAAGTTAAAGGAGAGCGCGTTCCTGGGTGTCGGTCGTGGGAAGGAGCTTTTGAGTTTCGTTGCCGGTGCTCGAACTTTATTCTTCCACACCAACACCAAGATGTCCAAAACCACTAACAAACGCAAACGATCGGTTGAGCCTCGTGCTTCAGCCCGAAAGAAATATGCCCATACCAAGCGCGTGGCTTTGGATGACGCGTCCAGTGATTCCTTTGAGGATCGTGAGTTGTCCAGCGCCGCTCGACGAAAACAGAAAAGGTCTAAGGAGCCCGCGGCTTCTGCTCGACTAAAAAGGAGGAATACCACCAGAACTTCTACACAGAACTCTTGTCCGCGTCCGAGCTCGAGCTGATCCCAAAGGCCAAGAAGGAGATGTCCAAGAAGGCTGGTATGGCCTCTGATAGTGGCGGATTCGATTTAGACTCTGATTCTGATTGAAATATGGATGCTCTCGAGATTCCCCACATCGAGGTTGAATTCGATGAATACTGGACGCGCGAAGATGAAGATGAACTTCAAGGGCAATTGAACCCAGAAGGATGCCTCCTTTCACAAGGGGAGCTTGGTTTGATCCGAAGGACTGAGGCTCGATTCGGCCTGATGCCATTTGACCTTATGCCCGAGGGCAGCATACCAGAAATCATCTCCAACGTGTTTTGCTCATCTTTTAGTAAAGTGGTCAAATGCCCTGCATTCATCCGTCAACCAAAGTTCCTGACATATTGCCTCGGGTTGGCGCGATATCGTCGACTGGGGAAGGTATACCGAAGGCCAAGTACCTATCACTTAACGTCTGTCGAGTACCCCTTTATTTCAAAATTCACGAGAAATTTATATGAGCTAATTGGCTCTAGAGATGTCGATGACAATGTTTTGGAAGCCTTGAAGAGGATATTCAAGCTTAAATTATCTTGTAAGCTGGAATACTTTGAGCTTGCTAATATATTAAATAACGGCAATTGACGCTTTCGTCCCCTAATTGTTTGTAAATGACACTCTTGTCCCCTAATTAATTCAAAAGGCCTCATATATCCCTGTTTTGAAAACAAGGGTATTTAGGTCTAAAAAGAGGGTTATATAAGGCAGCATATATACTTCTTTCGTTTATCAGTTTCCTCATACTAATATACCAAAAAATCAATGAATACAATAAATTAACCTACTAAACTATCTACTTCTGAAGCCGTACACTCTTCTGCGGGCCCTTTGGCAGTGTAATACTCCAATCCTTGCGCTTTCGTTTAGCGCTTTTATCGCTCGAATCGACTACTTTTTGGCTCTCCTGGGCACTTGAATTGAACTCAATTCCAGGCTCTTGAGCCTCAATTCCTTCTTGAATAGCACGATCCCTTCTCGGCTCAGCACCTTTCATGCGAATTTCCACCTGAGCGGCTGCATCCTGGGCCTCCATCTTCTTCGCCTCTATCCTCTTTGCCTTAATATCGTCAAAGATGGAGAGCCTCTTTTTTGCCCTACGAGGCTTCTTCTCTTTATCACCATATACTTGATCTAAAAGCGTAGGCGCAAGTCGTCTTCTATTAGCATCCACTGTAGCCTCCTTATTTAAATCACACCAATACCCATTAATTATACCCTAATTTACACCCCTGCTCTTCTCTCTCTTGCCCTTATCGTTCAATACCCCAGGGAATATATTGTTGATAATAAATCGCTTGTTAATCGCTCTTCTGCGAATAGTATTAATACGTCGTTGTACAGTAGCCTCAAAAGAGGCATCCTCATCTGTAAATGGCGAAAGTGACTCTCGGAGCTCCTTAAGAAGTCGCTTGCGATTCGTATCTCGTGGTGAAGGTGTTAGTGAGATAAAAAGAGGCAATGATAGATTAGGAATCGTGGAGAGGCAGGAATTAGTGGAGTATATACATGTGAAAGAAGAGTGTCAACCTCTTGTCGTTGTGCCTTAATTCGCTACTATATTTCGTCCTCTTGAATTTAATCCTCCTGAAGCTCTTTAACATGTATATCCTCATCCTCCTCAATATCATCCCAATCTACTTCTTCTTTATCTTCTTCTAAAGAAGTAAGTACTCGAGTACAGTGATACAAGGTGATTTTATTTCATAGGTTCAGAGTGTGCTCCTCGAAGAGTAGATTGTCGTTAATCTCTTGTAGGTAATTATCTTAATTAATTAAATTATTGTCGTTGGAATTATTGCTATTACTATTAAGCTCTTTTGCTCTCTGGGCATGCTCATAGGAGGATGGTATATTAGTACATGTTCCTGAATTATGGCTTACCTCCTAGTATATTCCACACTTGCGAGAAGTAGCTCAATACTCTTGGCGAATCCTAGCCTTTTTTGGTCTTCTGATACAGCGCTTAAGGTGTGGTAGCAGGATTAGTACTCCTTTTGGGCATAACCTATTGATTCTAAGTACTAGCTTGAAAGTACATTTGTATGTTGATTTATAGCTTACAAGAGTATATGTATAGTGGAAGAGAGATTAGGGTCAATTTTGGCATTATAGCAAGCCGCTATCGCATGTGCGCAAGGAGCCTTATTATATTGAAAAGAGAGGCAGGAACACCTACAGTTTTGAAGGTTAACTCAATAGCGCTCTTTATACAGAAGAGGTGTATTAACTTAGTAAATATTTTCGCTAGCACGAGTAACCTCACACTTCTTTGCAAAAGTCTCTCTCTCCTTATATAACTTCCATAGCTTGTTTGCGAGTACGTTGTTATTCAGAAGTACATAACAACGTATATAGAATCTTCTTATAACCTAGGTTTAAATATTGTCGAGCATTTGAAGAGGTTGCTCGTTGCAAAGGAGAGACTATATTGAATTAACGCTCTCTACAATATTCGAGGTATTATAGCTAAATCGCGAAAGTCCCTTTTTGATTACCTCGTATGCTAGATATATGTTGGTTGCAATAGTGTCGATTTATTCGAGGAGTGTCTTGTTACTATACTTCTTCTTAAACTTTGCTATCTAGGTTTGTACTACAATACATGTATCCTCGTCCTTTGCGCAGCATAGTTTCTACCATAGTGTGAGGGTCGGAACCCATGATAGAGGCTCGGGCCATGCCCTCGCTAAGCACTGACAGTCTCGCTAAGCATTGACCAAAGTCCCTGCTCAGCACTGGCCATTACCCCACTGCCAAGCAGTTTCTTGGAATATTCCAGAAGCTCTTCCTCTCTCTATATAGAGGAAGAGCTCGCATGTATGTAGTCTTCATGCACTTCTTAATTGAATATTTGAAACCACACCTTTGAGTTGTTCGATGTCTGGCCTCTCACACATAGTTTCCTAGCCTCCTGGCTATAGCGAAAGGCAATATTATCTATGATATGTTAGCAACATACAATAGCGTAGACTTTCGGAAGTACCTTTGAAAGCTCCTTTCGCAGGCCCTTTTAACAATCACTGATCAACACCTATTTTTCGCCCTCTGGCTGTGTTGTACAAAGAGTAGGAAAGGCACACAATAAATACTCAAAGTACTATCTCCAATTCTTCCTGTCCTCCTTTAGTACCAGTGCCTAGCAAATCAGCAAAACCTTATCGTTAGCATCGATTCTAATCGTCGTACAAAGCACTATCTTAAACTTTAACTGAGTATATGTACCATCAACTCCTGCAAAGTAGCAGATATATTTAACACTGTTTCACAGAGGCCCGAGAGCAATAAAGAATTCCTGGAATCGGCGTGATTCCTTCTTGAATATCAAGTATATGTAGTGCTCAGGATCTGACTTTTGGAGTACCTCTACGTAGTATAGGAACAACTCGAACGATTTTGCCTCCTTCTTTACACCTGATTTACGCTGGGCGTCGAGTGCTCGGTGTGCCTAGCGTGGTGGTATCTTGTGGCCTTTCTTAAACGATAACTCATTAGAGATCACGTTTTTGGCCTTGAGAGTAGGGTCGCAATCGATCGCCTCGGCATAGTGGGATAGGATATATCTGACGCTATTCTTCGCTCGTTGATTTTTATTGGAATAGGAATTCCAGGGACATTAGTGAGGGGCATACGCTCAGAGGACAGCTTTGTCGGTCTTCTTAGAGAGGATAATTCGTAAGTGGAAGGCACATGTCGAATAGTTGCATTTAAGTACAAAACAATTATAGTCTGACTTAACAGTTTTACAGGATTGATCTTGATCGAGGAGATAACAAGTACACGCCTTTCTTGCCTCCTCTATAGTATCCCACTCTCTGCTGATACGCAAACCCTCCTCCTCTTCGTTCGCCTCTCTCTAGATAGCCTCTTGCGCAATAGTCTCTTGCTCTTGCACTAACTCTTGATTTTGAGTGTGCCGTGGATAGGATGCCTTTTGGCGTGCCTTTTTGCGAGCCTCCTCGCGGCGGTGTACGTGCTCTCGAAACTGTCGTGGCAGCATATTGTGGTGGGACTATATAGTGGTATTAGTGGGAGGATGATGAGGAGAGAATAGTGGCGCGATAAGTTAATAAGCCAAGTACCTGTATCTTGAAGTTCCAGTATTCTTTCACTTAAAATTAGGTGTGTATACACACTGAAATAGTGAATATATGCTGCCTTATATATCCCTCTTTTTAGACCTAAATACCCCTGTTTTCAAAACGGGGATATATGAGGCCTTTTGAATTAATTAGGGGACAAAAGTGTCATTTACAAACAATTAGGGGATAAAAGCGTCAATTGCCGATTAAATAAACTTCATGTTGCAAAGACGCGTCATTAAGATGAGAATTCCGCGGCAATTACTAAACGAGATCTGGATGCGATTTGCAAAGCATGAGATAAGTATAGGGATATTCTAGTCTATCCTTGTATGTGGCACGTGTACTAAAATCGTGATGTTTTCCCTGTACTAGTTTACCTACTAAAATTGTAACTTTTAATTATTTATTAACGTATTTAATTGTTACACGCCTGCTTCCCGACTTCCTGTGATAATATACCTATATACTAATATATTAAAAGCCTCTATTCTAAAAAAGTACGCGGTTAAGGTAAGTAAACGCTAGTAAAAAAGGTAAAAAGGACGTTCTTAACTCTATACTAAAGGTACTATTAAAAGTATTAAAAATACTAAAATAAAAAGATGAAGAAGCTACTACCCACTTCTAAAGAAGAGAAAGAAGAGAATAAAGAATATAAGAAAGAAAAAGAAAAAGATAGTAATAATTCTACTATACAATTAGCTATACTTTATATAAAACTAGTTAAGAAGGAACGACGAGATACTATAAAAGAGAAAGCTAAATATAACGTTTTATAAGTAAAAGAGAATAATTTAAAAGTGTAATTCATGGTTACTACTAGAGTAAAAGAGGCTACTACTACTAAACGAAAGCTCTCTTTAAATATAGTATTAAATAGTACTTAAAAGGCTCTTACTTTTACTCTTGTAAATCAAGAGTCGAATGTAAAATATATAAATAATAATATTAAGTCTTATAAGACACTTATCTAACTACTACTTTCACTAACGTGGTTTATCAGTGCGCCGCGCATATCAGTATGCCGCGCACTTTCCCACTTCTCTACTACTTCACAGTACAATTAGTCAACTATAACATATAAATTTAGTTAAAACTACTTCTAATCTAATAAGCTAGACATATCTACATCTACTTGACAAGTTCGTGTATTATGACTAGCTTTTCCACAAGTGTCACAGTGCCTACTAGTTAATTTCCCCTCCCTCTAACTACTACTATTTTCTTGTATATTACATTGAACCTACTTATCTACGTCCTTCTGCGCCAAAATGTCCTGTATATCCTCTATAGTAAGTACACTGCCTTGACAAATACAAGTCTTCCTAGCTCTGCGACGCTTACTAAGGGCTTCATTTGCTGCTTGAAGTATATGTACCTCAGCAGTTAAAAGGGTTACTTTATAAGCTAATTGCTCTGTGCCTTTTGCTAATGCAACAACTATCTAGAAAATAGGTGTTAGTGAGCTTCCTTGGTGACTAGCAATCTGGTCCTTGACAAGAGTTGTTTGTGAAAGAGCTTCGGCGGGGTTGTAAGGAGTTTGAGAGACCCAAGGGTCAGCGTTGGTAGAGGGGGGCCTAGTAGGGGTCAGTGTCTATAACTTTACATCAAGCTTTGAAATCACAGCCTATGGATTAAAAGGTACTAAGCCAGCCCCGTGGAATCCAGCTTAAGCGTTTTAGGCTGTTATTAATTTTGTGTACACTGCTTTAAAGACAAGAAAAAACTCAACCTTTGTAATATAGTTGATATAAGCTTTAATAAAAGTCTTAATTTGTTGACTATATGTCTGTTTTAAGGCACTAAAACACCCAACATCAAGTAGCTGGGTCAAATGAGAAGAGTAAGGAGGTAGTCTAAGAGTAATAATATTATATGTCTTGCAGTACTCCTAGAATTCAGCTGATTTATGACTCTTATGCCCATCAAGGACAAGCATTTGATATAGACCCTTTGCTTAAGTAGAAGTATACTTATCAAAGTACTTGAGCTATTCTAGACCTGTCTTATTGTTTGTCTAGCTGTTGCTTGTTAGTTTAATAACCCAGTTATATAGAAGGCCGCCCTCAGTATACTAATTCACAAGATAATTCTTCCCTTGAACTACTAAAAATGAAGGAATACTCTCACCTTCGCTGTTGATACAAGCAATTACAGTAGCCTATTCTCAATTACTTAGCTGAACTGCCTTGCCTCTGCTACGTTGATCTGTGTGTGTAACAACCATAGAAGGAGTGATCATGCCTATTATAAAGCTGGTCTCGTCGAAATTCCAAAAATCGTAGTCTAGAATACTGTATTTTGCTCTCATATTCTCCACTAGTTGAAACTATGTACTAATAAGCTCTAGATCTTTGCATAAGGCTCTTTGGAAGTCGTAAACGTGATTAAAACGTGTCTTTAAGGCTGGTTGTTGTTGTACGAATTAATGCACCCAGAGCTTCCCAACATGTCTCCCCCCCTGTGATTCAAGAATATAATTCACTATATCTTCAACGCCAGCAAGCTAGGGCGCAAACCCTCTCGTATCCAAATCAAGTATATATCGAACAATAACATCCTCCTCTAACTCAGTCAATTTAAGTGATTTGGGCCAGTATTCACTGGAAGGAGATATGTTGTTCATTCAATCACAGAGTGTGCTTTCAGTAACATTGTAAAGTTTCGCAGCATGTCTACAACTCATTTTTTTTGTAGATTGGATAGCTTCTATTGCTATATTGATTCGTGCTTCTTGATCTTGAATTAGCATTGTTGTTGTAGAGAAAACGCATGTTAAAGCAATAAGGTAGGAAAATGGGGAAAAGTGCGCAGCATGCTGATATGCGCGGCGCACTGATAAACCACGTTACTACAACTACCACCAACATCATGACTTTCAGCAAATCTCTCAAGAATATTTTTCAAAAGAAGAACAACATGTCCATCCAAAAACTCACCATCAAGGCCAAGGAAATCTCCGGTCCAGCACTTAAGCAATATGCCACATTCTCCCCCAATCAAGTCCACATCGCTTATGCCTTCATCAAGTCGAAACTTCTTGGCGAGCTCAAAGAACTCTTGGATAAGGCTTTTAAGTCTTCCGATCACACGTTCTGAACTCCGCCACTTCCGAAAACATCTCAGCAAAATCAATATGGAGATGAAAGATCAGTACACGGACCCAGGATCTAACCGCACGCTTCTTTCTCTCATCAAATGGGAGGCAGAGGCTGCTGTGGAGCAACTGGAGGAACTGTTGGTTAAGGCAGAGAGAGGAGAGCTGAAAGAAGGTGAGTGTGAGGATTAGGGTCTGGATTGTTGGGAGGATTATCCTGAGTTGGCTTGGACTTGAGGTGGTAAAATCTTTGCTATTTTGATCCTTTTCCCTATCATTCTTTTCTCTACATTGATTGAGTCTTGGCTCAGCTCATCTTATTTAATAACATCTTTTAATATCCCATTTTGTTGACGACCATTATCTCGTGATTTTTAATTATTCAATACCTGAGGTCCACGGGAAACTTATTAAATTTAGGTGAGATCAACCCAGAAGAAGATGACGATGAGTCATCCGAATGCGGTTATGCAGACAAATCAGACTGGGAATATGTGGAGTACTGGGATGGTGGGGATTTAACTCTGCAAAAAGGCTTTGAGAGTGCCTACGGCTTCCCAGAAGACACAATCCTTTTTTCTTTCGATTATATTAAATCTAGATGCGAAGAATAAGCACCTAGGAGGTTAATATTCTCCAAAGAATAAGTCGCTAGAAAATAAGTATCTAAAGCTCCTATGAGTTTCTAGAGAACACTATAAACCTTATAAATTCTAAACGCAAGATCCCTCGGGCCTTGCTTTGCCTAAATCAATACTTAATAAATTAATATTTGAAACTATTCTAAAAATCACAAGCGAAACAATAGCTAGCCTCTCGGTCACACAGCAGGAAACGACCCCTGTCAGGAAAAATCAGAATCATCACACGGACGCAAACGGAATTTATCTACACCCACACCTGCTGAACTGGGAACTCCACTTACACCCGAGACCGACATGGAGTTAAAACCCCTTGCAAATTCAACAACTAGAAAGGTTCCAAATTTGCTCAAGGCTTATGGGGGAACCATCCAAGTGACGCAAGAATTTGCAAGGGGCCCAAGGAAGTTGGAATTCAGGTATGTGACAACGCTGCATATACGAGATTTGAATTTCAACTAATCCTAATTTAGCAACAAGTTTCCGACGCGATCTAGATAAGCCTTCACAGATTGCAGCAATCCTGTGGCAATCCCACTATACACCGACCAAGGGGGGTTGTCAGATATTTGCCTTACTAAACTTTACCCAAACGGAATTATCGCCAGCTTCTAGTGTAATAACCAAAATTGGGGCCCATTTTCTACTGCCACACCGAGTAAGTCTCTAAATGGGAGGAATTTCTCTGCTATTGCTATATCTTATGATTTTGTGGGCGTATGCCATTCCCTCAGGGAAGATACAGGAGGAGTACGAGTTGGATATATGGGGATACTGTAGATATTTAGAGAGAATGAGCACTTTAATTTCTGGATGATGAAATAAAATACGTATTTCAAACCAACTTGAGCACTTGGCTTTTTGTTTCAACAAGCATTGATTTAAGCGAGAAGTCTTCCAAGTCAGGCTAGAGGAGATTTTGCCAAGACCAGAAGCATGGGAGAATGAGGAAGTTCACAGTTGATTTGGAGAGGGAGAGTTACTTCCAGTTCATTAATATCCAAAATTTAACTGTATATCCCAAGAGAGCCGCAACATATTTTATATCTTTAAATAATATAAACTTTAAGTATAACTAGTCTCGCGGTAGACAAGAAAAGCAGCAGTAAACGCCGAACTTTCTAGTACAGATTAATAATACCCAAGATACTTTGCAACAATGAAACTTGATTGTTCTAGATACCTGGGTTAATATGTTAAATTGCTCCAAGTATCCAGGGTAATTCAGAAAAATTACCCTAGATATGTAGAGCAACGAATTAAATAGATAGGTACGAACCTGACAGGTATTTTCAACCGCTTTCATTGTTCATTGACGATAATACAATCGACTGGGGGGTCAGAAATAAGAATTCGGTTAGTCGGGTCTTGAACATTTAAGCGAGTTGCCAACCCTCAGCTATTAAATCGTCTAAATGGGCAGTAAAGCAATTCGATTCATCGTTCAGATGGAAAAGGCCAGCCACTCCGCCCGTCTCGCACTTTACAATTGGTGTCCCACGCATACCTCCACAAATACTATTGTTAACAGCGCCAAAAATCACATGCACTGAGAATGCTTGCCACTCATTATAATCGATATCCGTGCCAGCTGGTCGTTGAGGCTTGGAATACCGTCTTCCATAAGTTAAGAAACAGACAAGACCCGAGCTCATCCCATCCACCTCAGACCAGGAGCCTTGTTTGATATCGTGACTTCCATGAAGCAGACTTGGGGGTTCAGCCTGGAAGTAGCATGTGTTAGTGGAGATATTAGCGTGGGCTGGCGTAAGTTCAACGAAAGATATATTAAGCTCGGGTCTGGCATCCGCGATATCGCCAATTTTATCCTCATCCGCAGACGGATGAAAAACTTCATGCGAATCCAAAAAGCCATGATGTGAAGTAGTGAGCAACTCTTTTCCATTAGGTCGTCGAAGTTTGACTCCGGCGGATGTTGCAGTATTTACCCCCTCGGTAAAACCAGATTCCAGCCGGCATCCTGGGCTAAGGTACGATTAATTCCGGAGATAGTTCTGGCTGTCTTGTGGCATTGGTGCAAGTGGATGCGTTGAATGGTCAATTCTGCGCTCCCGTGCCATATCCCTCATGAATTTGTAAAAAGGCTTTTCGGCGCAATGGTATAGTGCAGTTCTTTCTCCAACGGTACCAGGAAGTGACTTCGGCTCATATACCTGACCATCGCCATGCTCCAAATCGATAATCGTCCAGTGTGGAAGGTAGAGAACATCGCGGACATTCGCAAGGGGTTCCAATGCTTTGAGAAGAACGATATTCTGTTTTTTCGAGGGAAACGTAATTCCCGTCCATTTATTATCCGGGCATAGATTGGCTACCCTGTGATTGGGATAATTGCATTGTGGGAACGGAATAGGTTCGTTGTGCCCTTCTCCAATGCCGACAAACATGGCTGGCATACACCCAACTGTGAGAGGGGTGGGCTGTGGTGGTTTAGAGTCTCAATTCATAGATACCACCCACTCATTCCAAGGTTACCATCTCCAAAGTTGTCACGAATCCACCGTAACTTATTTCCCTTTGGCATACGATATGCTCGCTTAGTTTCGTCCCACAAATTAAAGGGGGCTTTCTCGTTAATGTGCCTTGCCCCAGCCATCAGGGTTATCCCACCTCTTCAGTTCGGATCGCGAGTGAGAGGGTGTCGATCAAAGAAGACTCGTGGGGGCGTTAGTATATATGTCCACGTATGGAGCACTCGCCTGAAGGTGCTGGACCTGAGGTGAGAGGCGGGGACTCATTTTGTGTGAGGTGGTTTTGATGGAAAAAGCTGTAATGCAATGCCAAGGAGAAAGTTTGGTGGGTCAATAGTGATTAGATTCACATTAAAAATTCTTAGGCTATCTTAGGCTAGGTGTAGCTTTGGATCGTGCCGGGATGTCGTCGGATAATGAGTGTAGAAGCAGAATCCGAGGTTCCATGAAGGCACCTTCCTTTTCTACAATTGTCCTAAACTTCCGAGAGAATAAGAGCTCATTATTCTATTTGTTTAGGAGAATTAGCTTGATATCCTTCGCCCTTTCCCCCTCCCCCCCCGGCAACATGCAGTAGCTGGGTGGATACACGTGAATAATAATTAATTGACCAAAGTCTAAATGTATTTCCCTGTCACTGAAGGTCTTTACTTTGGCTGACTATAATAGCCCAGTTGAAATTGAAAACGGACTTTATTTAAGAGTTTACTTTTATCACTCGGTAACGTGACTTCTATGCTTACGCGGATAATAGTTCTACCGAATTTCCCTCACTAGCAACAACTTAACCTTGAGTATATCAGTCTATAAACAACACCATCATATTCAATCCAAAAACAGCAAACATGACCCCGTCCCTCCCTCTGGAAATTATCTTCCAAATCATCCAACATCTCATCCCCCCACCACCTCACCCCATCGCCCTCCCAGCAACCAACATCCTCACCAAGACTCTCCTATCCTTGAGCTTCGCAAGCACTGCGATCCATCCCATAGCAACAAAACATCTTTACACATATTGTCTATTCATCGACAAACCATGGCGTCTCACCGCTCTCCTCTCCTCCCTTAGCGCATTTCAGACGCGCGGCAACTCCCGTCTTGGAACGACGGACCCGGTTATTACATCTCTTGTTCTCGAACCATACCCAGATGAGACGATTGCGAGTCGAGAGATTGCTGATAAAATCGACGCGCTTTTCACGATTATTGCGCCGACTCTTACACGACTGGTTATTGATATTTGGCTGAGAAGCATCTATCCAGAAGACGATACCAATGCAGTACGCCCTGTTCTACGGAGAGCCTTTCAAAGACTCACAGCTTTAGAGGTATTTTGCAGCACCCGAGATGAATTGTACCTCGACATTTGCGGACCCCTCTCTCCTCAAAATATAGCAGTATGGACTGGATGGCCCAATTTAACCACCTTAGCTCTATACAATATCCATCTTGAGATGACAATGGCATACTTTGAGAGAATGGAAAATATCAGGACCCTGGTTCTTGGAGGTGCTGACTCTGTTGACGACTTTCCTGTTCACGAGTCTTGGAATGAGGCTCATGGCTGCGAAGATTATAAGATTTGCCCAACGAGGCCGTCTACTGTTGCAGTTATGAGGGAAGTTATGCAGGAGGAGCGACATCTTGAACTGATTTTTGTGAATAGGTTGGATTACCAGAGACGGCCGGCCGAGCCATTGGGAACGTCAAAGTATTTGACCACTTCTTTTGTCAGTGTGCCGGTGCCAGCTGGGGTTGATGAAGATATAGAGGTCTGCCAGGAATGGGTAAAGGAGTTGATGGTAAGTGCAAAGCCATTGGAGAAGGTGGAAAGAATGGATGTACAAGACCTTTGGGACTATTAGCACAGCATCAGTCCCCTATCAAGCATTGTTGAAGATTTCGCCTCGGTTCGTCCGATTTTCGAATTGGCAAGGCTTGGTCTGGAGCGGTGAAGACTTGATGATTGCCGAAAAGGAAATTTTGAAGAAAAGGGGGGACAACCGGGAAAGGTTGCCGTTTGAGTGGGTCTCTATATGATCGCCAGATATACGAATCAGGCCTTTAGAAGATCCCGCTAACTAGTCCCGGAAGAGGAAGACTTACATAATATAATACAATTTTATACTGCCTTACAAGTCCTTTAAACATATCTCACAAATAATCTGTTCCTCACGAGAATGTGCTGTTTTCCCTCCTTCTTTACCTCCTTCCTCGTCTGATTTTCAGATTCTGGCATCCTCGGCACCGAAAGCAGCATTGGCGTGGAGAAATAATGAACAGTTTTTATGGTTCCCTCTGCTCGTTTCTGACATTGGCGTCTGAAAATAGATAAAACCGTCCTCTTGGCTGCTCTCTCGTTCTCTCTTGATTCGTTCCATCCACGTGGCCCCGGCAGTGCTGGAGAGGCCTGAAGCATCCCTGAAGAGGGACCCTGTGGGCTTCGCTTGCCTCGGACCGGGCCTATTGTAGGCTAGGTTTCATGTACCTGAACCATGTGTCGAATATGCAGGGACCAAGCTGGAAACTAGATTCTTTTGCCCAACCCTCATGGGAAAGTTAGAAAACTGTCTTTCCATAATATTCGACCTTCTTTAATAGAACTTCTCTTTTCTTTTCTTTCCTTTTCTCGACAACGATCAGAACAACGAAATGGTACAAACCTCCCCAGTACCCAAGGCAGAAACAATTGCAAAGAAGCTCAAGAATGGTCCCCAAGGGGGCGACGATGTTGCGCCTTTCTTCACTCCACCAACGTATACGATGAAAGATATCCACGATGCGATACCAGCCCATTGCTTTGAACGAAATACACTCCTCTCCCTCTCCTACGTCGTTCGAGATTTCGTCTATGTTTTCATCGCCGCCGGGTTGGCAACACAGATCCATCATCTACCCACGCATGGGCTTCGAGTTGCGGGATGGATATTCTATTCTTTCACACAAGGGCTGCTGTTTACGGGTCTTTGGGAATTGGCACACGAATCTGGACATGGGGCTCTTTCCCCCTCGAAACAATTCAACAACACCGTTGGATTGATTATGCATTCCTTCCTCCTTGTACCATACCACTCGTGGAGGTTCACACACTCGCAACATCATAAAGCAACAAACAACATCGAACGCGATATTGCATTCGTGCCGGATACAAAAGAAGTATGGATGGAGAAGCGGGCAAATCGAACACCAGTTGCAGTCTTCACATATTGGGATTTGGTAGAGGATATGCCAATTGTCAACCTTTTAATTCTCATAGGCCACCAATTGATCGCCTGGCCAGTCTATCTTCTAATCAACAACTTTGCTCTCCCCAGAATGGCAGCAGTAGACTGGTGGAAGAGAAGTCATTTCTACACCGGTGGCGACGGACCAAATTTCAAGCCCGCGAATCGAGATGATGTCGTACTGAGTGACAAGGGGATAGCAGTCATGGTCATCGCCTTATGGACGAGCGTCACATATTTCGGAGCCCAGAAGACATTTTTGATGTACGGTGCTCCATGGTTATGGACCAACCATTGGATTCGTAAGTTCTGCACTCCCCACATCTCCAACTTGTCATTATCATGATAAAATCAAAAATACAAAAGCACAAATTCAGATTCCACACTGCGATGAAGAAGAAATAAACGAGAAAGACTACTACCTACCTATCTCATTACTCTACCTATCTCCAGACCAAAAAACTCCATCTATCATAAAATCTCACCTCCCAAACATCGAGGAAACAAAATATCTCTACCCGCTTGTCATACAAGCTCTTCAAAAATTAACCCCCAAAAATAGTAGCCATAACTTTCCTCCAACACACCGACGCATCCCTCCCCTACTACCCCTCCTCAACTTGGTCCTTCCTCCGCGGCGCCGCCTCTACCGTCGACCGAGATTTCGGCTTCATAGGCCGTCACCTTTTCCACGGCGCAATCGATTGTCACGTTCTACATCATCACGCCTCAAGAATCCCTTTCTATCACGCATTCGAAGCCTCAGAGGCGATTAAGAAGGTTATGGGGAGTCATTATCAGGCGGATCTTAGGACGCCGTTTATGTGGGCTTTTTGGAAGAATTATAATAATTTGAGGTATGTGGAGGAGAAGGATGTTGGGAGTGAGATTTACTTTTTTGCTGAGGGGAAGGGAGACTTGGGTAAGGGGAAGAGGGTTGATGGGGAGATTGTTGCTTAGGTATTTGTTCCTGAAAAATGGGGAGAGGGTATTTTTTACCTTCTTCGACTTGATTTTTGAAGGTAAAGATTTTTGTAATATTATTGCTTTTTTGGGCTGCTTTTTTTTGTAGATAGTTCATAGCGACAAGCGAGCATTTAGACTTTTTATAGAATAATTAGATTCTTAGATGGTATCGGGAATACAAATCTTTGTGTTGCTATTTTCTTGCTCTTGAAGACTATTGTATATCAGGAACGCCACCATTACAGTGTCAATCTCGGATCCTAGTGACGGTTGATCTTATCAGCTCCGAGCTTGATCAACGACCTGCAATCCAAAGTCATTGAATGATGATTGCCCTCTCATTCTTCAATGGAAACCATTCATGCTTCTCGATCCAACCTTCCAAAGGAGCAGCTTCGATCATCTGGCTCGTCAACCACTCCCCATGATGTTTATTAAAAGCATCCACCATTTCGTCCCGGCGCTCCTCACGTATATACAAGTATGACTTACATTCTGGAAGGCGGACATGATGAACTTTTAGAAGTGGATTCTTGTAGTCAGACATACCGGAAAGATGACAGCTGGAGCTGAGAAGAACAATGGTGAAATGTCTGCTATAGTCAACCGGCTTGTTTTGCTCGAGTGCTTGTTGCATGTTGAACTTGCGATTAATGCCACCCCAAGCGTCAGCGGTGGCCACGGTTGACTAAGAGGGTGAGTTGATGATGATCAGAACCTCAAGCTTATCCATGTACCAAAGAACTTTCCAAAGTTTTCGATCTCGCAACCATAATTTACTGACGGCCAATGTTCGAAGGGTGGTGCATTGCGACCAAGACTCGACCTTCGTAGTATCGAGATCACCCATGAGGGTAAGGGGCTGTAGAGATGTCATGCGATTGAAGGCGTTGTTGAACTAAGAGCTAACACTTTCGCGAAAACGACGAGATAAGCCTGAAAAGGGAAGATCAGCCACGAGATTGGTAAGATTCGGTGCTAGAATCTCAATCAAAGCGAGGGTATTATTGACATGCTGCTCCTCCAAATCGTCCTCTTCTTCCAGGAGATCAAGGTAAAGTGAGGTTGCAAAGTCAGAGATCTTGGGTGCTGCGTCAGCTTTGTGGCGGTCGATAGCTAGAATGAGATTTTCGAGGCTCTTGATAGAATCAATGTAGAGACAGTATGTATAGAGGTATTGAAGTGCCTTGTGGCTGGTAACTTTGCAGGCGATTTCGAAGCCATAGAGTGCTTTGGTTGTGGGATGGGAGGCGGGAAGCGCAACAGGGATGGGTTCGCCTGTTGGTGTTGTGACAAGTTGATCAATGATGTTGAGGATTGTCTCGACGGCCAGTTTGATGGGTGGTGGGTGTAGCTGAATTATCGTGGATTGCTTCATAGCTTGGAGCCTCGCGGATCACCTCATGGTTTGGATATCGAGATTGTTATTTGGTTGTGGTGTTCATGAGTGGAAGATCGAGATTTGGGGTTGGCGAGCTTCTGAAAGTGACGCTAGGCTACCTAGACTTCACTGTCTGTTGCCTTGAAGTGGCACGTGCAGGGATGAAGTGTTGATTTATATATAACAGTGAATATCGAGATTACGTCATCGGCCCATACCAATTCACCAAGTTAGCATTCAATTATAAGAAAAATTTGAGCCGCCTCTGCGGTACAATGGTAACATCAACACCTAGCCGCACTGTGGTTTGAGTGCTCAAAAGATATTCCCATCTCTTCTCACATTTAACCTATATATAAACACCTTCTTTCCTTTCTTCTTCCCCTCCGTCTGAATATATACGGGACTACCACATCGGGATAAGACTTGATTGCACCAAGGTCGTTTCTACCAAAAATGCCGTGAATGTACCCTCTCTAAATTTTTCTTATATGACTAGGTTGCAACACGATCAGGGCTTCTGAACTGATCGTGGATGTGAGGGGCGTAGCCCCCTTTTAATCGTATGAGGTTATTTGCCAGCGAAAACTGCGTGGCTATAAGAGTTCGTTCATGTCCTTTATAGGTGATACCAGCTGCGAATCCTTGAAAGGGTGACGCTAGAATGTCCCCTAGCACTGAGATATTTTTTGGGGTTTTCTTTTTGCTATATCAAGGTAGGAATTCTCGCGATTGATTGAAACAACGTGGAAGAGGTATCATAGACGTGAGAGGAAAAGAGTTTTACCAGAAGCATTTACTTTGCCACTTTGGAAACCGTAGTAAACTAGCGGGAGCTAGAAGTGGTAGATTGTTGTGAAACTTTTGATTTTAAATAAGAGATAGCAGCGAGATACGATTCAAGTCCTATTCGATTTTTGTTCCTGTCTATCCTGCTTAAGATGTCCCGCAATGAGAAAAGCAAGTTCCACAGATTGCTTCTCATTCAACCTAGGATCACAGAAACTGGTATAATTCAATGATAGATCATCATCTCCAAGTCCCTCACTTCCACCGGTACATTCTGTAACGGCATCCCCCGTCATTTCAAGATGTACTCCACCTAAATAACTGCCTTCTCGCTTATGAATGACAAATGATTGCTGTAGTTCGGATAAGATGTCGGCGAATTGTCTAGTTTTGATTCCTGAAGATGTTGACCGGGTGTTGCCGTGCATGGGATCGCATTGCCAGACGACACTTTTGGCGTACTCGCTGCCTTCGACGATTTTGATGTGTTCTGGGAGGAGACTTGCTACTTTTGATGCGCCGTATCGTGTGATGAGAATGATTTTTCCAACTTCGACAATTGGATTGAGAGTTCGAAGGAGGATAAGTAGATCAGAGGAGGAAGTTGTCGGGCCTACTTTCACGCCGATTGGGTTCTTGATTCCACGTAGGAATTCTATATGAGCACCATCGACCTGTCTGGTTCGGTCTCCAACCCAGACGAAATGTGCGGAGGTATCGTAATAAGCTTGTTCCCCTGACTGAGAAACTTTGGAAGGTCTGGTTAAGCTTTGTTCATAATCCAGTAAAAGCGCTTCGTGGCTGGTAAATAAATCCACAGTGCTCAACTCTTGGCTGCCAGTGTTGTGGCCAGTTGCACGCAGGAAATCCAAGTTGTCTGCAATAGACTCGACAGTGTTGGAATATTTCAATTGAAGCTCGGGATCTCGAACATGGCCAAGACCCCAGTCGAGAGGACGATGGAGGTCTGCAAATCCTGTCGATATGGACCCTCGGACAAAGTTCAGTGTTGCTGCAGAATGGAAATATGCACTGCCCATGTTAGCACATGACACTCGACCACTTCTCACAACACTTACTCAACCAATCGTGAAGGGTCAAGAGTCCTCTCATTAGTCTTGAATCCATTCAAAATATCCCCCCGAAAAGAAGGAATCTGTTTCCCATCCACCATTTCATTCGGACTAGATCTCGGCTTAGCATACTGCCCCGCCATCCTAGCTATCCTCACAATCGGCTTATGAGACCCCCAAATAAGAATCAAACTCATCTGAAGCAACAACTTCATCTTCGATTCAATCCCATCTGGGGTACAGTAATCAAATAATTCCGCACAATCACCCCCTTGAAGTACAAAGGCATCTCCAATAGCTACTTTTCGTAGATGTTCCTTGAGTCTGTCGATCTCTGCTGTTGGTACGAGAGGAGGGAGATGATTGAGCTTTGCTAGGGCTTTTCCCACGGCATTTTGGTCTTCGTAGACGGCTTTTTGTTGGATGGGTTTGGATTTCCAGGAACTTGGGGTCCATGGTGTTGGTCCATCTCCACTCAGTCTCCCCGCTGCTGTGGGCCCCGTTGGAGGGGTTGCCATATTGAAATGGTGAGGCCAACACTTGTCGTGAGTGACTGAACGTAACTAAAGAAGATACTGGAACGTCGAGTTAAAACTGATTGAGACCAATTTGGTTTTGTAGAGGACGAAGATATTTTTATTTGAACAAAGAGGGAGTCAGACGCATATTCTCGGCTCGGAACGGATAATCCTGAAGCCGCTTTGGCTGATGTGTGACTGAAATGCAGCGGGGCGACGGTCCAAATTAACCTCTCTAAAAGACATCACCTCTTTTCCACATCAACACCCCCTTTTTCATAGAAAATCGTCTGCCAGTCAGTTTCTAGCGCAATTATTGATTGCAAATCAAATCAAAGCTATCACAATGGCAGAAAAACAACCTCCAACCGTCGTTGAAGGAGCCACAACCGGAGATGTAGAGGACGAAATCCCCGTTGCCAAATCCGCAGAAGATCGCAAAGCAGCAGCAGCCCTCTCCTCCCTCGATGCTCCTCGCGAAGACGAATCCGCGGGGCTGAAAGATTTCGACCAGGAAGCTGTACGGAAGGCAATGGATAGGCTGACGATGGCTGGTGGTGGGACTACAAACGGAACAGCAGCTAAGAAGGAGGAAGAGAAGAAGGTCGTGAAGAAGGTCGTGAAGGTTGATCAAGCAGATGTTGCATTATTGGTATGCTCATTTGATTTCGCTGCCATGCTGAATCCCCGCATGTTTTATTGCGCAAAGCTAATAAGTCGCAGATTGAGGAGCTGGAGCTATCCAAAATCAAGGCGACGGATCTGCTGAAATCACACGATGGAAAGGTAGAGGAGGCTTTGAGGTCATGCATTTCTCCGGTGGCATGAGTGGCATATACCTTGGGATCACGAACAAAACCTACACGGCCGAAAAATCATAGCGAGGAGTTTATTTTTGGGAATTTGATAATATCAGTCGAACCGAACCTGGTCAGCCCAGAAGGCACATCCGATACAGTGAAGTGCCCATAATGGAATCTTGGTCCTCATGTCCCCAAGAGATGATATTGCACAGTCGGCAACTGAATTGGCATGTTGTTGGTCATTCCGAACTATGCAATGGGAGTTTGTTGGTTTCTGTTGGCAACAATGAGGCTAAGCAAGCGCTAGAACTCTCTAGCGCAGTGCTGATTAGAACTTCCTTTTGTGTTTCATCTGTTGTTGTTTTTTGGTTCCTAGAAATAGGCAATGTTGGCTTCGATTTGGTTGCTTCGTGGCAAGTTGGCTTAGAAAGCCGGCATGGGGATATCCGATAAATGACAATCCTCGGCTGTGTGTTGGTCACCCATGGCGCTAATCGTCCTTCATTTGCTTATTGTTTCTTGTGTTAGCTCTATTGCCAGTGCTGTTTTCTAAAAGAATAGAAGTTGGATCTTGGGATCATCGTTGCGGTTTATTTTCTAAACACATTTATTATCGAGTCCCTCCAGAATCTCAATTACATCATCTCTTTCGGCATTCTCTGGATTTCCCACCTTGTCTTCTTCATCATACTACATTAAAATGCAATTCCGAGCCACCACACAACTATTGCTCTTGGCCTCTGTTTGCATAGCTAGTGTCGACCCTCTTGCTATGAACATCATAGTAGAATACGGTGAAACTTCAATTGGTACCTTTCTTCCCATTTCTGACACAGATCTTTTGATTGCAAACCTAAAGCGTACGTCTGATTTCTTGTTTCCCACTTCTTTTTCATTCATCCTGACTGATGATATAGCACAGCTCCACTTAGCGCTACTGGTGCTGTAAAGATACACTCGAACCCCGATGGAATCTTTGAAAACAGCGGTGCAAGCGTCGCGAGCAACGATGAGAGAATCGCTTCCGAGATACAAATTTGTAATAATATATAGAAAATCAACTAGGTTGCGATCTTCCACTTGATGCTGATGTTGCATTGTTGACAAAGGTCGAATGCAAGATGAAGACAAACAAGGGGGAGCTTATACTCAACGAGTTTAATTGCGACAAAACACGGCACTCAAATGACTTGGCGAAGGGTGTCCCCATAGGTTATATACTCATTTCGGTCTCGTGCAATTTGTACTCCTATATTGTGGAGATTGAGCGGATGATGGCGGGGAAAGTGATTAACAGTTTTTCACCGGAATCTTCGGTCGGAAAAATGAGGGTTAGCGTACACCACTTGATTGAAAGGGGCTCTTTGCTCAGTTAGTTTGATGGTCAGGCAAAATTTGGATCTTGCTTGTTTATTGTTTAAGCCAGGGTGATTCAGTCTGCTTGGATCCCAATCTTTTTCCTTCCTTTTGTCGATTCCATATGTTGTAGGGGTAGTCTTGTGGAGAGGATACTGGTCAAGGAAAACAGTTTATTATTCTTGCTGGCTAGAGTGTTACCGAAGCTTCTGTGCATCCTGTTGTTCTTTGCCGACAAATCTGCATCGCTCAATTGTCTACTATCCTTTCAATTTCAGCCTATTTTATTCTCTGCTAAAGATATTTCCCAGACGGGCGGAGGAAAACTACGAAAGGGCGTGTTTTTCAGCCTAGCAATTCCAAATTCCATTTCTCTCCTCACTTTTGTTTAGTGGTGGCTTGGGTCTTCTTTTGTTTATCGGCTCTTGGATCTATGTGGATCGTCTTTTTTGGGTCATATTTAGGTATTCTTCTGTTGTGTATCGGATTTTTCTTTACGCCCTATGAAAATATTCATAGCTTTTGATAACAAGCTGAATTATTGCACTTTCGGTTCTCATCATCACGGTTATAGAAATTAGGGCGTAGCACGAACTGGGAACTGTGCTGACTAGAGCTCATTTTGCATGATTTGTTGGTAACCAACATTTCGTGAGAATAATTCTATGGAACCAACTCGCCAAAGCGTGTGTAATCAACGCACAGCCGAGCATTGGGCTGTTTGTTGGATCTCATGATGCCATCTGTCTAAGCCACTCATGGTTATTTTAGTGCTTAATATTTGTTGGGTTGGTTTCTTAGTTGCGGCTTTGGGAGGGGTTGTAAATTATAAGAACCGTTTCCTGACCTTTTATTTTGAGCATAGCATCTTCTTTTCGCATTTCCCGAGTCTCTCTTGATTAAGTTTCCTATCAGATATCATTTAAAGCCTTCTTTGTCTTGCACGATTTTGACGTTACATGGAAATGCGTTTCCAAGCCATCCTCCCATTATTTATCCTCCTAGTCCCAGCTTATGCCGACGATCCCTTCCTAGGGGATGCTAGCAACATTTGTTGCCGCCCTGAGGAAGATTGTTACGCTTTAAACCAGAATAGTTTAGCACAGCAAGTAAAAGTTGATTATGGCGATACCTCAATCACAACCTATGCGACTGTCTGTGGGGAACAGGTGGCACTTGGAGATTTCTCTCGTGTGTTTCACTTTTCTTCCTTTTTACATCTCTTCCATGGCAGATGATAACTTACAGCTCCACTTCCTGAAAACTCTACTCCTACAAGAATCACTAGGGTATTTAATGACCATTTTTTTGAAACTAACGGGACACCAATTGATAATAATGATTCGAGACTTCGGGCTGAACTCCTGGAGCAGGGGATCGACAACACTACACTTTTTTTCCAGAGGGATCTCGTTTGCGTGGTAGACATAGACACTCCCACAGGTCCAAAACGAATCGGTGACAATAGATGTCCGCCCCCACCCGCGACTTGTTCTATAGAGTTTCCGGCCCATTCTATACTCGTGTCGATTTCTTGCAAGATCATTGACGATCAGGGATGACCTGGATCAGGTGACGAATAAAATGCACAGCCTGCTTGCCGGTGTTAGACAATTCTTTCAGGATGGGATGGTAGAACATGGAGTTGAATTTGGGCTAATTGCGTTCAACTCTATTCGGGATTTTTCTTGTTGGAGTAAACTTCTTTGGGAGTAAATACATACAACACACACCCTAGCAATGCAATGTCCTCCCGAAAGCGACGATTACGTTTCTGTGTATAATTTTTCCTCACAGTTCCTTTCTATTTCGGCATAGGTTATGAGCTACGTGTATACCTGTTTATTGGGACTTAACTAAAAGAAGGGAAGGAGGTTTGTTGATTCGATTCTTTGGGGATTCGAGGCTATAAAGACAGATCTGTTCCTTCAATTGGCACAAAGATCCACCCCTCTTCTAACACTTTCTTGCCCGGCTTCGAGTCTATTATAACCTTTCCACTTACTATTCTTACTATCACTATTTTGCAAAATCTAACTTCGTTACACCCAGCATGTTTTCTTCTGCACTCACAGTGCTTCTTCAAATCTTGTCTGCTGTGTTCTTTTTCGGAACTACTTATGGTGATGAATTTCCAGCTTTCGAAAGGGATTACGAATACAGGAGAGACTTCAACGACTTGTGCAAATAAGATTTTCTTGCCATCGAGGTTGAGGTACAAGACGCTGGAAAACCATCCATCTTTATAGCCGTTCCTTTGTGCTACTTGCGACATGATATCGATTTTCTCCAGAGTCAGTCAATCTTTAAATAAAATAATTTCAATGTCCTTCAATTCTGATCAAACTTCCAGCCCCAATTATCGAGGATGGCAGTACAGCGATCATAGCCAGATTAGACCGCTTCTTGAAAGATGATGTTAAAATTTCCACCGAAGACAACAATCCGAGAATTCAAAATCGTATCAACGAAGTCAACAGTCAAAAGGAAAATAGTATCACTACAAAGACGATTGCCGAACTGTTAGAATTTACGGGTTGCACGATCGAATTATTGGATACAAGGTCAGATGACTTTAACCTTTTTCTTGGAATCGATGCGACGCTTATTCCAGAAGATGATCCAAGAATTCAGGCTGAGGTGGTCAACGTAGAAGGACGCTCCGACGCAAAGACTTCAACACAATTGATTCAATTTATTACCTGCGTAGTAGACAAAGACACAGACCCCAAAAACACTGCGCTGGGCCATTATGAATGCGGCCCGGACCCGAAACCACCACCAGTTGTCTATTCGATGGAAGTTGAGGCCAATTCTGTGATTAAGGCACTAGGTTGCAGGCCCGAATATACCGATCCTGAAGAGGAGTGTAAGAAGGCTCGTCAAAATTAAAAGAGGCAAGTATATTGCACTTCTACTCTTGTTTTCGGGTTTTTTTTTAGGAAAAGATGGGTTAAGAATAAAAATGAGATTAAGGTTCATCTTGGCGTTTTTATTTTTAGGGGTTTGTCTTTTCTGGTATAAATTTTCTACACTAGCAATGGAACTATGTTTTTCAGGTGTGGGTAAATTCAGGATGTGTTAGCTGTTTTTCTGGAATTATACTCAATTTGTAACTCCTGTCGGTGCATTTTGAATCTGTATACATCTTCGGCCGCAGTCAACAATATCCACCTTTCTCCCGAGATTTTCGAGTAAGAAGGATAAGGACTTCGTCAAGCTTTATGACACTTGTATCTATGCCTATGTTCATCCATGCGTTGCGACACTCTGAGGCCTGAGCCTGTCACTCAAAGCTTCGCTGGCTGTATTCCCAGAGATCTTTCGGCAACGTATATCGAAGTCAGGATCGCAAGTTATAAGAGGAAAAGACGACACGAACTCAATTGTATACATTGCAATCCCCTGATCATGCATATTTGACATCTGAGACTCAGAATCCTCACAATTGAAAGACCTTAGTCCTTCAATCAGCTACTGGATATGAGGCTGGATTGGCACGCTGGAATTTAACACTTTATCACGACTTTGTGGCCAACTTTTCATTGCAGGAACTTTGGCCACTTGGTGGAAAATTTGCCTTCCGGTCTTCCGTTTCTCTGTTTTGTTTACAGTGTTGTCCAGATGTTGGTTTCTAAAATAGGAAGCCTAGGAGCCAACCTTACCCTATCTTACCTGTGTAGCCAACACACAGCCAACTAAAACATTCATCGGATGCTGGGATGCCGTATTTCTCAGCCAGTTCATTAGCTTATGGCTATCTTTGCGCTTCATGTACTTTCTTGCTTCAGTTGAATGTGTTTTGGGAGAAGGCAAGTTTGGATTCAAAGTTGTTGCTGCGGTCCATTATTGGCAACTGGCGACTATAAAGTAGCTCTCCGACCTTGAATTCTTCCACATAGAATCTCCAATTGCCTTTCTTGCATTTTTCAGATTACTCCTAGCAAATATCTTCCCCCCCCCCCCATCCTTCACATCTTTTCTATCTTTCAAAAGTCCAAAATGCGTTTCCTAGCTGGCATTCCTCCATTTTTCCTCACTACCACGTATGCTGCAAGCATTGGTGGTGGTGTGGTGACGGCCCGAAGCAACGAGTTTCCAGAAGCTAGTGACGACAAACCCATGACGATACCTCAGTCGTAACCAATGTACCTATTCGTAAAAACAGCGGGTTATCTCTCAGGTAGTTGACGCGTAAGTGTTCTCATTCCAATTCTTTATGTCTACCTTGACTAATGGTACGTTCTAGCTCCAATTCCTGCAAATGGTGCTACAAGAGTAAACATGGATACCCAGGCAGCTTTTTTCGAAACCACTGGAAAATCTGTGAAGGCTGAGGACCCCAGACTGTAGGATTTCGCGGATGCCGAAGAAGCGATCAAACAAATTGGATGCAAATTCGTTGTCAGCTCAAAGGAATTGAAGCTAGGCGGGTCTTCTGGTGATTTTTGCCCGCCGAGGACGTTGACGATGGACCTCCCTCCAAATTCCGTGGTTGTATCAGTTTCATACGAACATGGGGGTTTATCTCCTCCCCCTTCCATTTGAGATAGCAAAGACGATACGACAACTAAACCCCAAGACGCTGAGGAAGAGTAAATTGTATCATGTCTCCTTTGACGTTGCTGAGTTCTTATAGTTGTGGCTTGGATTTTTGGGTTATCTTTTTTCGGGTACATTGTCTCCAACTCTTTACACTTTCATTGAAATTATAGTACGAGGATGGGTGGGCTGAGGATATGTTATTTGTTATTTTGGAATCCTTCCACCCAAATTCCATTTTTTGTTGGCGCTTTTATGTAATCATCCCCCCCTCCGCCCAAGCGGTGAAGATTAGTTAAGCATGTTAGCATTTATATCCATGCTTGCGCCCAGCTTGGTACTACGGAGTCTATTGTCTGGAAATATAACCTTGTTCTTCAAAACTTGCTGGCGACATCGTTTCTGTTCGCTAAAACCACGCGTTCGATAGTCTGTCCAACTCATAACAACACTGAGAATTTAGCTATTCAAATGACGTAGCTAGGAAAATTCTACAAGTGCAAGTTGCAATCGCATTATGGATACCGATTTATTCTCCTATCTGCCAAAGCACCCAGGGTATACACATATGACATCCAAGCCTCAGGACATATATAATTGAAAGACTTTAGACCTTTGATCAAATTCCCATGAACATCAATAGGCGCATTGCACTTTTTCTGGCCACTCCCAGTAAGATACCCTACCCAATCTTCATCCTTACAGCCAGCCTTCCAATGGAAATTTAATTGACAAACTCCAAAATTTCCCTCAGTCATGAAACTAGCCGCGTTTTTCTCCAAATCGTCATTGTTGCCATCTCCTCCACTTCCAGAAGGGCACATTTTTGGGAAAGTGAAATCCGCTTTGGGGTATGAAAATATCGCCTTGGGAACCTGCTCCATGACAACCTTGAGATTCCTTCCCGGTATTGTCTTGGGGACTAACCGCGTAGAAATTGATACCGGTGATAGTTGAGTAGATCATTTTTGGTGGCGTGAAAGAAAACTGGGTTATATTTCCAGCTGGAGAGTACTTCTTCGGGTTTTTTGCATTGATGGACGGTCCATGTCAGTCCCAGCTCCCGGGACCTAGTCTAGCAGCATCATTTGACTAGATGCCGCCGCGGCCTTCATATCTATCCCTGCAACACATGTAAGCTGTAGTCAAGTCTAAGGTCAAATTACGAACCATACTAGTGTCAATGACTTTGCAAAGTGCAAACAGTACAAAGACAGGGAAATATTGTTGCGGTTTAAAAGCTTAGAGTTTCGTGGTTTTGAAGAACTTGGGTGTTGAAAACCGAGTCTTTTGACAAAAGAGGCCGGAGCGGATTGAGATAAATATCTCTTTCCGGACCCAAATATTCACTCACTAGTTGAGCATTAAAGCAGCAAGAATCCCAGGAGAATCATAGCCTTGAGGGGTCTGAATCCTGAAGGAATTGACAATCATCTGAGCCCCTCAGAGTTGTTTTGTTGGAGCATTTGGGATAGTATTCTACCTTACCTTGACGAGTCATAGCATATGCCCTGCATAGGTTGGAACCAACGTGACTACATGATGTTGTCAAATTTATAGTCGTTTCCAAGATAGGCCTGACCCATTAGCTCAAACTTGAAATATGGAACTATTCTAGGCGCCATTCCGGGGCGCTGAAACTAGGGTTACATTTGAGCGGTTACCTGAACAGCCCCTAGAATCTTGAACCAGTTCCCCAACGTCGATCATGTTGTCAGACCATTCAAAGCGTAGTCTTTCGCTAAATATGAAGGCATTTGTGGCTATGAAGACCTTGAGCGAGGAACTCATTATCGAGACCTTTGAGTTTCTTCTCAAACCGGCGCTTGTGCGCTTGTCGTCAATTTCAACCCGATTTCAGCGTCTCGCTCTTCCACTGCTCTATCACACCATTGATCTCAGCGTGCACAACTCCAAACCTATTCCCGACGATAAATTTCATTCAGGATTCTAACGTTGGCCTCACGATATCTAAAGTATCTCTTCGAACCAATATCAATTCACGAACCAGCTGGTTCGGAATCCATGTTACGCAAATTTCGTCCGCTCTTTCACCTCGAGTTTAGGTATCGAGAATCACGCAAAACTGACTGAACAAGAGAAGGATTCTTGGAGACCCCAGAACACGTACATCATATTCTCCCTCTTGAATAACGTAACCAAGATTGATATTGGTGGCGGAACACTTCACCGAGAGCCTCTATCTTCGATATCTGTTCCATACATGACTTCTTTCTTTCCAGCTGCGCAGCTCATTAAAATCGGCGGGAAAATGCATTATGCTTTGGCTTCGTGTATATTACATGGAGTGGGAAAAGCACCCATTATTTCTTTGGATCTGAAAAACATACAAGAAGGTGGTCTTTGGTCAAATGGTCTCAACCTCGCTATACAGCAAAATACTCTACACATTCACTTTTTCGAAGAAGACTGGCCTGAGATTTATTTCCTAGACAGGTGGTTTCCGGAAACATGCGAAGGCTTTTGAACTCATCTTTGGTCTCTCGGTGTATGAACCTCCAATCACTCTATCTCCGCAAACAAGGCCAACAGGCATATGATCAAGATATTCCAAGCGGCCTTACTCATGAAAGGGATGTCTACAAGGAATGGGCAGAGCTTATCTCACATGTACATCCAGCTCACCTCTTACTTGGGCACAAAGCCACATACATCCACTATATAACGAAGAAGGGTTCATTGGCAGTGGTTCTAAATTACAACCAAGGGAATGGATCCCACCGGAAAAGCTGAATTTAAGAAAGCAGCCTATGGACAAGCTGTTTGAGGAGAATGTTTTTCTGATATTGAAAGCGGGTTGGCCAGAGTTAAGGGCCTATTTGGCTCACTTCCTGGCATATTTAATTAGTCAATGATATATGCGGGGGGGCTTCTAAAGTGACGTTGCATATATTTAAATATATGCCACTTTTTTTAATTATATATTCTATAATCGTTTAGCTCATTTATTGCATATATTGATGATCTCGATAATAGTTATTAGTATATCGACGATTAATTTTAGTCACTTCACTAATCACCACCACCACCACCGCTGTACCTAATTAATATTGCATCACCTAGTAAAACCAGGTATTTAAATCTTTAATTCTCCCACTTTTATCTATCACTTTGAGCTCAATATGCCACCAAAAGGATCCCAAAAAAAAATGCTAAAAAACCTAGAAAGAAGAAGAACTCTCAAGTCCTACTACCTTCAGCTCAAGGACCTACTCCTAGCCAATCACAGCACAAGAAGAATTGCTCTTGGTCTGACGATAAGGTATTCTCTCTCTTAGAGTTTGTTGGAGATAAAAGAGAAGGAGGAGAGATAAGTAATGCTACTCTCACTATAACAATATTCAAGATATGGGCGGATAAATGTAGGGATTCTCTTAAAGATAGAAGGACATGTTAAATTAAATATAGTAATTTAAGGGATGATTATAAAGGGGTATACCAAATAAGGCATGCCTCGGGTTTTGGCTGGGATTCCCATAGGAGTGTTCTTACTGCTGAAGAAGCTGTTTGGGCACCTTATCTTCAAGTAAATGCTCCTTCCTAATTAGGTAATTATATGCTAATTTATCTCTAGAAACATCCTCAATTAAAGGAGTTGGAAAAGAAGGCTTGTCCATGGTACGACCTTACGTACGAGCTTCACGCTGATCGATTAGCTACAGGCAAATATAGCTATTCCAAGAACCAAAATAAAGACTCCGTCAAATCCGACGATTCTGATGACTCGTTACACACTAGTACCGACGTCACTGAAGTGCATGTGCAAGATCTCTCTATTCTTGAGCAGGCTGGAGTACTTATTGATTCTGCCCTTGGATTTACTGAGAATATTGGTCACTCTATTACGGTAGATACTAGTGAGGAAAGGATCTAGGTACGCAATTGTGGAATTATAGAGGCCATCTGTAAGGAAAAGCATTATTACTTCATGATAAGTTCGTTGAATTGTTTCTGTGCTCCTGATTAGCTAGTTAGCTAAATAATCTCTTCTAATTGGTTGGATTAATTAATTAAAAAGCTTTGGAATTGTTCTGCTATTTTACGTATAGAAAGGTTACAGGCCACGGCATAAAAGAATATACTAAGTTGCTCCCTTGTACTCATATAACATGTAGGTACAAAAGAGGTCTTTCACATGAGTAAATCCTCCACCACGTCAAAGGTCTCTTGAGTAATATAGAGGCTATCTCTCATACGTTTAGGGTGCCCATTAATTAATTCATTCATCCAATCCTCTCCCCCGAACTTTGAAGTGTGTTGAGGCGTTTTAACGTAGTTGTTTTGGTAGTAATTCATGCAAGAGAAGGCTCCTATTACTGCCACAATACTCCCAAGTGGGTGGTTGCGAGCACGTATCCGATGTCTCTTGAGTAGCGTGCGCATGGCGGTGGTGGAATAGTAGTAGTACTAGTACTAGTGGTGGTGGGAGTAAATATATTCAAGGAATATCTAAACTTTCGTCTTTTTGTTGAAAGATGGATGATTACTCTTTTTTGGTGGTGCGTATCTTTTATATAGATATTCGAATAAATAAATAAATATGATGGCATATTTAAAAGTGTACGCCAAACGATCCGGCATATCTAAAAGTGCGGCATATTTAATATGATGGCATAAATTTAAGCCTTTTTTCCATGGTGAATATTTAAATACTCTATGAAAAAGTGCGATCCAAATAGGCCCTAAGAAAGCTTGAGCTGAAAGGAATAAGCAAGAGGGTTCTTGGCGATCTTGAACATGAGCACACTCGTGTAGAAATCTTAGTAATAGAAAAATTAGAGAGGGGTTGGAACGCAGTTGTTGGGCAGGATTCATGAATTAACCCCAGCTTTTTCAATTTTGTAGAAAGAAACCTTTTACTAAACGCCCTCTTGCTCGTCTTGTGGATTTTTTGGTGTGAATTTACGCAAACCCCCCTCTTGATTCGCTGGGCGATTCTCGGATGGCTTTGTACTGATTTGGCCAGCTTATCTGCTCAATATTGAAATAGTACAAGAGGACTATGCTTCATCAAAAAGTATGATGAAAGACGGAGCTTGGTCAAGAGCACGTAAAATCAGGGATATTGGAGGAGACGCATCACACGCCATGTTTTCCAATTTGATACCTATCGCACTCCATCAAAACAGCAAAGTTCGGCCAACCCTGATGTAAGTAACTTTTCAATTTTTCTGAATGCCATACTAATGAATCTACAACAGTATCCGTCCTTACAATTGGAATAACAAAGACCGCGCGGATAGCCACGAGCTTATTTCTGAGCTTTTCTAGGTAAGTTACATCCTAGCCCAAAAATGCTTTGCTAATAATCTTAGTCTTTTGGTGATAAGGTCAGGTTAGATAGTGCAGTATCGCTACTTGAGTTCCCAGACTTGTGCTTTTACCTCTTGGATGCTAATAAAGACGGGTCTGATGCATGCGTCCAGAGGGGAGGTTGCGTTGGCGAGCCGCGCCCCCCTACTCCACTACTTGGGGTTCTCAACTCGGAGGTGTAGTGATGGCCGACTATATAGGGAGGTAACTCACTGAGAACTCCTTCATGACTTCTCCGCTAATTATATTGCACAAAGTCTTTATCGAGGTTGGCTAGCAAATGGTAAGAAGAACGGGGCACTCACCTACGAGATAATCAAAGACGCCCCTCCAGGTTCTCCCGCCAATTTGTATGACACGAGGAATGCTTCGCCAGGGTTGTACAATTCATACTCTGATGTGTGCGGAAATGACGGTCCCACATCACTGCTGGACAATAAGAAATTACCACCGGATATGAGTAGTATTTCAGCAAATATAAGACAGGCCGATGTAAGTTTCGAATCCAACTTCCACTACTTGATTTCTGAAAACATGCTGATTTAAACCGTTTTAAGTGGGGGTTTGCAGACTCAACCAAAGGCTATCCTTGCCGCGGCGATGCAAAACTGACAATTTGAATTTACAGGTGGGTACCTGTACCCAATTTCTCTATTCAGGGCTGACTTGTTATATTACTTGTACAAAAGTGAAATCGTTGTTAGATTCTCGGAAGAGGAGGAGCAAAAGAAGGGTTAGAAAGTAAGTTTTGGAAATAAAACTCATAAGAAACCTGGAGTTGAAGGAGGGCTTTCCAACTGGTAAAAATGACCAAGGTTGAATGGTCATTACTGGAACCACTCTACAGAATATATGTCCTCGATTACTTCCCCGCATTTCCCAATTGGCTGGAGAAATAAATTACAAGGGTACCTAGTCACATCCCAGGTTACTCCCCATTTTTCATTCTCTTCTTTTCCTAATCATCCCTCTAAACCTTAACATACGATACGAGGACTCAGATATCCCACTTTCTTTTCGAAATCCTGATTGCGGCTTATCGCAGTATGCAACCATAAGTAACGTTACTGTATACGCTGAAGTCTTGGCTGTGCAGATCCTTTCACCGTGTTGACATTTGATACTTATTGCCCTCGAGTTTAGGAAATATGATCTCTACAGCTTTATTTTTCGTTGCTGTCGCAATGACTTGAGCCAAACTCCAGAAAAATGATTATTCAATTCCTCTCGTTTGCCGTTGGCGCATTAGCTCTTCAGTCATTACCACCACCCCTGCAGCTTACAACCCCAACCTCGAATTACACATCTCCTGGCCTTGTGTTGAGGAAAATACCTCAAATCATATATATCACCAATGAATTGGCTTTAAGGTGGGATACGGAGGGTCTGACGCTCATTCCACCATCTGGCAAAGAGTTTGCAGAAACTTTTCGTGATGAACTGGTAAGCATCACTAAGAAAAATTGGACGGTGGAGGTGATCGGAAGTTTGCCAACAAACAAGTCTGGGATATTTCTGGATTTCGATCCAGAACTGTCAACTTCTTTGACGTACGAAAATGGGCTCCCCACGGAAGAAGGCTACGTGCTTGAAATTACCAAGGGAACTGCAATTATCACTGGATCCGGATCCAGAGGAGCGTGGTGGGGTACAAGGACATTACTTCAAACCCTCATGCTCTCAAATTGGACATATGCACCTACAATGAAAATCACAGACGCACCAGCTTACTCGACACGGGGTTATATGTTGGACGCTGGACGAAAATGGTACTCTCCTAGTTTTCTCAAAGAGCTCTGCACGTACGCTTCCTTCTTCAAGATGTCAGAGTTTCATTATCACACGAGTGATAATTACCCACTCAATCGGGGGCACAACGCAACTTGGAATTTGGTCTATGCTCAGTTTTCTCTTCATCCGGAGGACCCAGAGTTGCAAGGGCTCGTTCAGAGAGCCAACGAAACTCTCAGCCGAGCAGATTTTGAAGACTTGCAGCATCACTGTGCAAAACATGGAGTCACGGTGATCCCAGAAATTGAAGCACCTGGACATTGTCTGACAATCACGAAATGGAAGCCCGAATTAGCCCTCGCGAAAAAGGATCTTCTAAACCTCACTCACCCAGACAGCATTCCAACAATCAAAGCAATATGGGCTGAATTCCTTCCATGGTTTCAAACAAAGGAAGTTCACATTGGTGCTGATGAATATGACGCATCTTTGGCTGATGATTATATCAACTTTGTTAACGAAATGTCATCGTTCGTTAAGGAGACTTCTGGAAAGAAGATTCGAATTTGGGGTACCGAGGAGCCATCCGAAAACTTGACGATATCCAAAGATATAGCCGTCCAACATTGGCAGTATGGACAATCTGACCCTGTCTTGCTTCAGGATGAAGGCTACGAGATGATAAACTCCCAAGACTGGTGGGCTTACATGTCTTTGAAAAATGACCACACTCCCATCAATCCTGCTCCTTATCCACAGTTCTTTAACGAGACTCGGACACTGAATTTCGCCAACCAACATGGTTGGCAATGGCAACCAGCTCTTTTTAACCAAGTCAACATTACTATGCAATTGCCTCCTGGAGCTAGCGAAAATAGAGGGGCAATTATGGCGGCTTGGAATGATAATGGACCAGATGCAACCACACAATTGGAAGCCTACTTTGCAATGAGACGAGGTATACCTTTGATCGGTGCTAGGGCGTGGAGTGGAGCTCGAGGTATGGCTGTAGATTCCAGTACAATTGACAACTTGATCGATTTTCTTTCTGCAAATGCTCCTGGCCAGAATCTAGACAGGAAGAGCAAATTCGTCTCTTGGAAGAGGACATCCAAATGCGATCCCGTCACTTTGGGCCACGGCAGTAAAGGAATGAACTACACTCTCCATCTTTCGGTAACTGGCCCCTTTACTCTCGCTTCTGACGATGTCATTTTGAGTCTTTCGAACAACGGATCCTTGATATTCAATTCTGATGGATACGAGTACCCATTGAGAGAAGTTTCCGAGACCGATGGATTCGACGCTGGACATCCAGGCCGAATTTGGAGTAATGCAACTACATCAACACATGAAGTTGTCAATGTCCAAGTCCCGGCCGAAATCAAGATCACAGGAGATGTTATTGGTGGGAGTCGCGTGTGGATTGATGGAATTTTTAAAGGTCGCTTTGAGGTCTTCGTCTTTGGAGGTCGGAATACTTTGTTCAGTTGGAGTCAAATGGCCTTTGTTGCACCTTTGGAAACCGTTTCGGGGGGTATTTCAAAAATATCTCTAGAAGATGGGAAGAATGTGACGGCAGCTTTTGGCAAAGGATGGTAGTTCCTTGTTGTTAGGACTTTTGTGATTTTCGGACATGTAATACAATCTAGAAGTTCTATCACTTTCTGGTGAATCCTTGATGGATCTTTTGATCTTCTCGTATTTCTCAGAGCCTTGGTAGAGACAACTCGATTACTGAAGCCAATAAAGCTTCACGACCTAGGCTTCGATAAAACACGTCACTTGAGTCTTGTGAAAGAATATGATGCATCGATGACGAAGACCACCTTTTCCAGCACCAACTCTCATTTTCTAGTTCTATCTATGTAGATACCGTCTTTTAATCTGCAGACAACTGGTTGGCTCCGGGGTATTGCTGCCTGTCATATTATCTTGGCATTGCCTCGAAATTTCGTAAAATCTTCTAAATTTTGCCCTGCGAACCACTAAATACAAAGAATGCCTTGGAATGACTGGTTATGATACTATGAGTCATATTTGTGAAACAGCTTGCTTTGTAAAGTTTTACCAAAATATACAGTATTTGCTGGATGGGATAAGTGGGCTGACATAAGATGATTTAGGTTACCCTCATACATTTACCCTTAATCTTGCTCTAAATCCAGCGCAACGACAAAGAGGTGATTTGAGAACTCGGAGCGTGACTTGAGTAGTTTTTCCTCTAAATTGGGGTTTACCTACTCAATTGGAATTGTTCCTGGCCTTCTTGTTCTAAAACTCAAAGCAGCGGTTGTGAGGGTATTTAGTGTCACGTGACATACACACTAAATCTGACTGCACCATCCAGGTTTTTGCTGTGAACTTTAGTGAAGCAATATTTAGACAAACTAGGTAATATTTACCGTAAGGGTTGGCCAACTTGAGTAGAAAACAGCCTAAAACACGAGACTGAGGGGGCGCAGTCTTGGTGTCAGCCAATAGAATGTTCAGCTTTATTTTAAGGCAACAAGGTTGACTCAGTTCACGTCAGTCCCTCCAACAAGTTCTTCTATAAAAGAACATGGCCCAATATCACTTTTTCAACATCAACTTTCTTCTACAACAACTCCTCTAATCATTGAACGACATTTCATTTTCGACATTTCAAGCAAAATCACCACCTAAGCAGCTCAACTTCGGCATCACCTCCATCTCCAAGATGCCAACTCTCTGCGGATGTTACTACATCCTGGCTTCACGTCCATCAAGTTCATTCAGCAATCACCCCCAAAGACTGTACCTCCCCCTTATCTCCTCTTCATTCCACAGTACCATCTTGAGCAACACCTCTCAAACTGTACTCACCCAAAAGTTCACAAACCCTTCCAAAGACACTGCCATTCAAGAGTGTGTCTACACTTTCCCTCTTTATGCTGACATCAGTGTTGTCAAATTCACTTGTCGCATCGGCAAAAAGGTCCTCTATGGTGTCGTGAAAGAAAAATTCAAAGCCAAAAAAATATTTGATGAAGCTGTTGCAAAGGGAGAAACTGCAGGTTTACTGGAGCAGTCTCTGGAAGCATCAGACGTTTTCAGCACCAAGTTGGGCAACATCCCTGTTGGTGAGAGTGTGTTTGTCGAGTTGACCTACATTGGCGAACTGAAGAATGGTGATGGAGATAGTGTTAGATTCACAATCCCAACATCTCTTGCACCTCGATATGGAACTGAACCTTTTTCTCTACTCGGTTCTTCTGCAACTCCAACACTCTCAGACTCGGAAACTGGTATCAAGATCGTTGTCGACATCAACATACCAGATGGATCATTCATCAAAGGTGTACAGTCACCCTCACATCCAATTTCTGTCTCTATGGGTACAGTATCAACTGCATCAGAAGCCGATCCGAGTATGAGCAAAGCCTCAGCAACTTTAGCCCTTGGGAGTGCAGCACTCGAAAAAGATTTTGTACTCATTGTGCAAAACAAGAATTCTGGTATTCCGAAAGCAATACTTGAGAATCACCCCTCCATCAAAAACCATAGAGCATTGATGGCAACACTTGTCCCCAAGTTCACACTTCCACCCTCCAGACCAGAGCTTGTTTTTGTGGCAGATCGCAGCGGAAGTATGAATGGAAATATCCCCATGCTCATCTCGGCCTTGAAAGTCTTCCTCAAATCGATGCCGGCGGGAGTCAAATTCAACATATGTTCTTTCGGTAGCTCGTGTCAGTTTCTATGGCCAAAGAGTCGAACCTACGACGCTGGAACACTCAAAGAAGCGTCCGATCATGTGGAGACATTTGCAGCAAATTTTGGAGGCACCGAAACCTTTGGAGCTATCAAGGCAACAATTGAACGACGTTGGGCCGACTTGAAGTTGGATATTATGTTACTGACAGATGGAGATATCTGGGGTCAAGATCAGATGTTCAAGTATCTTACCGAGCAAACCGAGGCCACCAATGGAAAAATCCGCGTATTCCCTCTTGGTATTGGAAACGGAGTATCTCACGCTTTGATTGAAGGTATTGCAAGGGCCGGAAATGGATTTGCACAGGCAGTTCAAGATGGCGAAAAGCTTGATACTGCTGTTGTAAAAATGCTTCGGGGCGCCTTGACACCACACATCACCGACTACAGTCTTGAAGTCAAATATGCCAAGGAGGACGACGATTTCGAAATCATCGACAAGGTTACTGATGGAATGAAAGTTCTACTCGTTGATCCAGAGCCTACCCAAAAACAAACTATTTCGCTCTTCGATAACAATGCGGAACCAGAGAAAGCAGACATGGAATCTGCTGATCCAAAGTTACCTGAGATACCAACCCCCAAGCTCCTTCAAGCACCACACAAGATACCATCTCTCTTTGCCTTCTCTCGAACAACTGCCTACATTCTCATGTCTTCAGATACCTTTCACCGCAACCCAACATCTGTCATTTTTCGAGCCACTTCTGAGCATGGACCTCTTGAGCTTGAAATTCCCGTCGAGGCTTTGGCCCAACCTGGAGAAACCATCCATCGGCTTGCGGCTAAGAAGGCAACTCAAGATATGGAGGAAGGTAGAGGTTGGATTTATGACGCTAGAGATCAAAATGGGGAATTAGTCAAGGACCGATATCCTAGCAGTTTTGAGGATCTTGTGAAGAAGGAGTGCGTTCGTTTAGGTGAGAAATTCCAAGTTGCTGGGAAATGGTGCTCATTTGTTGCGGTGGCTGCGAATGAGCCTCAAGCAAACGCCAGCACCACGGCAGCCCAACGAAATGGTAAGTTATTCTATATTCTATCGCTCATTGCAAGGTCTATGACAAATACTAATTAAATGCAAACAGATAACCTTACTGGGCAAGACCTTTCTAATTCACCAGGCAACATGGAGATTCTCCAAGACTTCGATTTCGATTCATTCCTACATGAAGATGGGGATGTTGACAACATTAACTTTGATACATTTGCACCAGAAGAAGCGGCACCAACGCTATCATCAAAATCAAGAAGCAAGGCAAAAAAGCGCGGGGGACAACCAGCAACGATAGACCTGGCATCCACAGCAATGCCCCGTAGTACTCGACCTGCTGCTGTCGGCAATCATGCGCTCCAAGATTACCAAATGCAACATATGCTACTAGAGCAGCAAAACAAGAAAAGACTCATGATGGTAAGACAAGAGCAAGACAACATGCAACAACAACCACCAGCTTTAAGAGAACAAATGAGATCTGCGATGCAGCAACAGCAATCTGGTGCCCAACAACAAATGATGCAGCAGCAACTAGTACTGATGCCACAATATCGTATGGCCCAAAACCCAGGACTACCGCAACAGCAACAAGAACGGGGGGGATTCTTCGCCGGTTTTGCAACTTCCTCGTCTCCTATGACGCAGCCTCATGGCCCAACATTGCTTGGTTCAAGGAATGTGGTAAACCCCTTTAGCTCATCTGCTCGTTCAATGTCACCACAATCAAATGTTGCTTTTGGCGCCTCTTCTCCAGCACCTAGCCAGCAGAGTGGTGGATTATTTGGTAATATGCAAGCTCATGTAATGGGTTCAACCCCACAAAGTGGCGGAGGTCTTTTTGGAGCCTCTCGTGCACCTGCTCAGCAGAGTGGAGGATTGTTCAGTGGCTATGGAACTCCATCAACTCAACCCTCTTCAAGCCCAACAAGTACTGGTGGTCTTTTTGGTTCTGCTCAACCACAAGTGCACCCAAGCAGTGGATTGTTTGGTGGCCTTGGAAATCAACAAGCAAACTCAATGTCCCTTTTCGGATCTCAATCATCAGGACAGCAAGGCGGATCATTGTTTGCACCTCCAACAAAGCCAGATTGGAAAACCGCTACCAATGAACAAAAGATCCATGCCCTCATCGAACTTCAAAACTTCGACGGCACGTGGCCCGGAGAGAAAGAATCGGAAATTCTCGAGATCCTTGGTATTGAGACTGGAGGACACCCTGACGGTATTGATGGAACAATTTGGATTACCTTACTTGTCGTTGGCGTTTTGGAGAAGAAAATGGCGGAGGAAGAGGGCACCTGGGCACTTGTGGTCGAGAAGGCGAAGAATTGGTTAAGTGAGCGTGAAAGTTCTTCTCCAGCTGAGATGAAGAAGGCTCTCTTCCATCAGTCTAGGACATCATTGTGATGAGATACAGATAGGACACAAATCGACATAAAAATGAATACTCTATTGATTTTAAAGTTCAGAAGACCTTCGCGCGTGCAAACTCTAATTAATTGTGTATTCCAATAATATTCTAAGTATACTGTTCCCAAGGAGTTCAATAATACTGATAAAATGACTAAAGTGAAATCGTTGAAATATCGGGGTCAACGATTGTATATTCCGTCCGTTCTCACCAAAACCAAGACAAAAGCCAGAGCTAGGAATGAAAGTAGGCACAAAGGGGCATACATATCAGCTATAGATACAGGTGACGTACCGCCTTCAGAGGCATACCAATACGCAAATCCGACAGCACGAAAGCAGGTTGCGAGACCAGGCAGACACATGACAGACCCAGGTCGAGTGGTAGTAGTAGCTTTAGACGATGATGCTTACGATAGCGCGGAAGTAGACTCGGATGATCCTGACCATCCAGATGCCTGGCAAAGGGGTATTTTTCACAATTAGTTAGTTCAGATTTTCAACGCTCGGGGCGAGCTCTTTTCAAAAGGAGGGGGGTGTGATGTGACGGATATAGTCACGAGGGTTGGATGTCACATGCTCGCTTAGCGAGGCACGCTAGCACTAGCGTGCGCGACCTGTATTTAGTTCCCAGCTCTCTCGAGCTCTCCTTCTCTCCTCGTCTTTTGTTCTAAGAATAGAGTGTTAGTTGTTCTGTCTTCCTGAAGCACGTCTGTCACAATAGCTATAAGAGTAGTAGTAGGTATATTATAGAAGCTATAGTATTATTAAATAACTATAAATTTATTAGTTTAATGAAGTCTTAGTATCTACTACGTAGTATTTAGTGCCTAGATTATTATTTTTATACTTTAAAGTTATATGAAAAGTTACGTTTCTAGAATTCTATAGTATATTCTATAGAACCTATACTCTAGAGTAGAATGTAACGAAACCTACTATCGTACCGAAGTAACAAAGGTGACTAAGTCTCGAAGGTGTTATGCAGTAAGAGGTTCAGATGCGCCGGGTGTTTACTCGAAGGTAAACTCGTTACTTGAACTCAGGAAGTCAAAACAAGATGTATTAATAACTAAGTAAGATGAATTGAGCATGAAGCTCCTATCTAATAGCAGATGTGCCAGTTATATATAGAACCTTTATTCTCGTGGACGCCATAGTCGACTGTTCGACCATGGCCGACGAAGTTGACTTGTCAACCAGGTCGCCCTCTTTGTCACGTGACTTGTTAACTGAAGGAAATCCTTGGATCGGCTAGCTACTCTAGCCAATCCCCATATCCTATAACTACTCAATAGTATCTTGTCCTGTCAGAATGCCATCTGGACTTACTTATCACGTGCTGACACGTGATTCGTGACACAAGCGTACGGTTGTTAAATTGAGACTTTTATTAAGGCTTATATCAACTATATTACTAAGGTTGAGTTCTTTCTAGACTTCAAAGTAGTGTATTTAGAGTCAATAACAATCCAAAACGCTAAAGCTGGATTCCGTGGAGCTGACCTAGTGCCTTTTAACCTGTAAGCAGTGCTTTCAAAGCTTGACGTGAGGTTACGGACTCTAACTCCCCCTCGGCTGTCTAGTGCTAACTCCCTTCGAGCAGCAAATGAAGCCCTAAGTAAACGCCGTAGGGCTAAAAAGACTCGTGTCCGTCAAGGGGGTGCACTTATAGTAGAGGGTGTACAAGATATTTTAGCCCAGAAAGATGTAGATGAGCAGGTACGACGTGACTTACGTACGGAGGGGGGTAATCGGAAGGAGGGGCAATCGTCTAGGCAGCACTGTAGTACTTGTGGAAAAGCTGGTCATAATGCGCGAACCTGCCAAGAAGATATAGATATGTCTAGTCAATTAGAGTCCGATTAGTTTTAATAAATTTTATAGGTTGTGGTTGATTTATCGTATAGTAAAGTAAATTATGAGGGGAAAAGTGGCGAGGTACTGATATTGGCGAGGTGCTGATAAACCACGTTACGCAGAAATACAACGACGTTAATTCTCAATTATTCGAGCATTGTCGAAGTAATAACGAAGGTGAGGTAAGATAAAGAAGAATGTTAACCATCATTCCTATATTTGTAGTGTGTAAACTGCACACCCGCTCTCCCAACAATCCTAATATGCTGTCAGAATAAATCACATGGCACTTTCGTTGTCACAAACCAACACTTGTGGCTTGGTTCTCCCTATCTCCTAACCGAGACCCTCGCCACTCCCAATTGACTGCAAATCATCAATGCGGATATATCCCCCTCCAAGCATTTCAAATCAAGTCTGCTATTCTCCCGAACTCGTTCCGACCATTCAAAACAATGTTTCCTCCCCGCTGACTATTTTGGTCGTTGAGCCTCCAAGTTACGTGTGCGCCAAGAACGTTTCAGTGGATTTTTTCTCCACAACTTCCCACAATGTGGAGAAGATTCTCCTCTGCGTAATCTGACGACCAGTCTGCGGAGAAGGGCAAACCAATGACAAAGAATTGATTCGCAATTGACTCGTGGTACATGTCTATCTATTCTTTTTTCATCTGGCAGTTTTTCGCCATGGGAAAGTGGTATTTGAAATATAAGAGAAAGCGAATTCCAAAATGTAGTTCTTTTTTCTCCATTCTCATTTACAATCAGGTTTTTTTCTTGCCTCTCTCGAAACACTCGCTTTTTCTCTTGTACTTACACACTCGCTTCTTGTACCGTACTTTGAATTATACCCCGACGTCAATATGCATCTCACCACCTCCTTCGCTCTCAACGCTCTCCTCTCGGTAGTTGCAGCTCACCCAGGCCACCATGAAGTTTCCGCAAAAGAGATGTCTCGACGAAGCAACCTCTCAAAGCGATGCGAGTCTTCAGCAGCAGCAATGAACCAAAAACGCTGGGCCCGCCACCAAGAAAAGCGCTCCCTCGCAGCACGAAACACAACCTCAGTGGTAATCACAACCGAAGCACCATACTACGACGTTATCCAAAACGACACCTGCATCCTAGTCCCTGAAGTAACTGCCGGTCCCTACGTCTGGCCTCGCTCCCAGACTCTTCGTCAAGATATGTCAGAAGGACAACTAGGGGTTCCATTGTACTTAGACATCGGAGTTTTGGATACCAACACCTGCGAACCCATGGCCGACGTCCTCGTAGACCTCTGGCACTGTAATTCCACGGGCTCTTACTCCTCATTCGAAGCATACAACCCCGACACCCCTTTCGCAGAACTCGTCGCCTCATTGAACAAAACCATCGGTCCCGGCTTGGACCTCCACACCGGGAACTCGACCTGGCTCCGTGGAATGTGGCCTACAGATTCCAACGGAATGATGGAGATGAAGACCTCCTTCCCAGGTTTCTACGTCGAGCGAACGATCCATATCCACGCTCAAGTACACACCAACTGGGTTATTGGTCAGAACGGAACGGTCGTATCGGACAATACCATCTCCACCGGACAGATCTTCTTCGATGAGGAACTTTCGCAGCAAATCATGGCCCTTGAGCCTTATTCCCAACATACCAGTATTAACCGCACTACCAATGCTGTTGATAGTATCTATGCTGGTGAGATTGCTGGAGGTTGGAACCCAGTTATGAGTGTTGTTCCTTTGGATGGAGAGGATGTCACCAAGGGGATGGTTGCTTATATTACTCTTGGTGTTGATTCTTCTGCTACATCTTCGGGTTAGTGAGTTAGTGGTGTAGATTTTGTATATATTTTCTTGTTTGTGTTTTCGGGAGTTTTATAGATGGAGTGTGGGGGATTTGATTTCAGTCTTTTGAGCTGGTTACTTGTAAATAGACCTCAATTCAGGACTTGACCGCGAAATATGTTCTCTTGTCTTTATCCCATTAATTGTGAGTAAAAGAAAATTGGAGGTTTAAATTGTACTTCTCGAGCCTATTTGAGTTTGTCAGCTCCCTTCATCAGAGGGTGTAGGCAGTGGCCAGTGTGGGCATAAATTACTCAAGTACTCAAGCAGTACTCTGAGTTATTCTGAGTAGAGTAGATTAGTCACTTAAGACTACTCAAGTAGTACTCTGAGTTACTCAGAGTACTGTAGGTACCTTAAAGGAGACTGGGGGTTTACTCAACCGTGGTGTAACGAAATTACCTAACTGGCTAAACAAAGGTGACTAAGTCTCGAAGGTTGGTATGCAAGAAGAGGTTCAGATGCGCTGGGTGTTCACTTGGAAGTGAACTCGTTACTTGTATCAAAAGAGTCAGAAGTAAAAGCTTGATAACTAAGATGATAAACTAAGTTGAGCACGAAGCTCCTATCTAGTGGCAGACGTGCCAGTCATATATAGAACCTTCGTTCTCATGAAGTCGACCAAGTCGACAGTCGCTCCGTCACGTGATCATAACCAAAGGAAATCCTTGGATCGGCTAGCTACTCTAACCGATCCCTCATAACTATAACTACTCAATAGCGTCTTGTCCTGTCAGGGCGCCGCCTGGACTTATTCATCACGTGCTGACATGTGATTCGTGACACTTTACTCTACTCATTTCTCACACTGCCCGTGGCGGAGATACTATTTGATTTCCCATTAACGTGGTTTACCACCGAGTCGGCCATATCACCGAGTCGACCAGTTCAAACCCCATACAAAAAACGTCTGTGCATAACCGTGCACCTTATGTACTTATGAATAAATTCATTTTAAGTTAAATTTTTATTAAAGAAACAAGGTTTTAAGATTATAATAATATTAATTTCAAATCTTTATTAGTTTTAATTAACGATTCGCTTAAAAAGACCCCTGTAATCATTAAATATTTTTTATTTTTTAAATAACACTTTAGTATAAGCTAAGTAATATTTGAAAACTAAGAATAAAGAATATTTATATGTTAATAAAACCAAGAATTCAATTTTATATATTTTTATTTACAAATGCGTAAAGTGCACGGTTATGCACAGACGTTTTTTGTATGGGTTTTGAACTGGTCGACTCGGTGATATGGCTGACCCAGTGGTAAACCACGTTATACAAACTATCTAGGAAAATGACAGAGTCTAAATGCTGATTATCTAAAGCCAACTCGCACAATATCTTATATTATACGAAGTGATTTAGAATAATCAGTGATTCTCTGAGATGCTCTAGTACAATGGTTCCACTAACAGCAACAAATGGCTGGTACCTCTGATGATTGAAAAAAAGGTTCTGCTTGTTCTGTCTCTCCAGTATATTTAAAGAGTATTACCACTGATATATTTGAACATCAAAAGCCTAGCTCTTTTCTTAGAACAATCACTTGAATTGTCCTCGCGAGTTGGAGCCACCATCCCCATCATGGGCCTGTATCACAAATCAACAAAAAAAAGCCGAATTCAAGAAAAACTAGATTTATTCAACAGTTTTTATATCCCAGCTAATCCATACATAATCCATAATCCATATCCCAAACACCCTCCCCAAAACAGAAAATCCCAAAACATCAAAAACGCCATCCATATCTCATCCTATAGTCCCAATAAAAAGGTCTACAACAAAAGTCCCCAACATTCTACCCAACTCCCATTAAACAATACAAAGCCCAGCCAAAAACCCCAATTCCCATCCCGGACCAAAAACTCCTTTCCAATATAAAAGCGCCAACGGACATCTCAACTAGCTTAATGATAACGCAAAGACATCAGACCATGATAACCTCATTGTCTCACCCAAGCCCCCGGGTGATCGCCACCGGAAGCCCATCCGCGAAGGATCAATATAGTAAGAGATCGCCCACACCTCTCAACAAAATAACCTTCGAAATCTGCACTGCAACCCCCCATCCAACGGAAAAAAACAAAACGCACCAAACACCTCGCCCCTCCCGCAAGAAAAAGAATGCGTGAACCACACCCCCAGATTTCGCCCCGAAAAAGCAAAAAATGAGAAAAAAGCAAGTAGCAAGCAAAAGTAAGCTCAACGACCCGGAAGGATTCCAAAGAGAAAAAAAGAAAAAAATATCAACACCCGCACACCGACGGAATAATAATTCCAAAAAGAGTAAATACGCATGAAATCAAAACGCCTTCCCGCGACGACCCGATCCCATGCCCTGACACAACACGTTGTCCATCCCAAAAACTACCTCGAGCATCCCAGAAAACGCCGAGTCAAAAAAAGCAAAAAAAGAAGCAATAAACTGATCCCAAATTCCCACGCGAGCACAAGCATCACCCCCGAACCCGAACAAAAGTATCCTTACACAATCACGATCTCGCATCCCAACCCAGCGCAACCCGACAACGGGTGATAAAAACAATGCCATACCGAAAATCCCAAAGACGCCACAGAAGAAAAGATTTCCTTCAACAGAAGAGTAGAAAAAAAGAGAGAGAAAAGAGAAATGATACCAAACCTCAACAACAGATATTTTTCATGTCAATCCCCCAAACTCCAAAATCCCATAGATCATCCAAACGAAAGAGCTCGTCGTCGATCCCCAAACTCCAGAATCCGGTTGATCCCAAAACTCCAGAACCACCTAAACACCAGACTCAACCAAACGTACTCCAGACCAACCAAGCGTACCCCTGAGCCAACCAAACCAAACACCAGACCAACCAAGCCAGACACACACCTGCATCTCCCATCACATCACCTGATCTTCAACCCCTTAAGCGGTTGCCCAACAGCCTCCCTCGCATTCTGGGGCCCGGCTAAATCGCGAGCCTCAGCCATAACCTCATCTGCAACCATCAATCAGCACAGGGATCCCCAATGGGTTGTTCACACCCAAGAAAAACAGGATAGGGCACCCAGTAACATCAAAAGAAAAAAAGTTGGTGACCCATAAGCGCGGTGCGACTAATCCTTGACAATAACAAGTCGCCAACCACACCCATGTTCCTCCAAGAAAACAGGGGGGAGAGCAGAAAGTCCAAGTGGAAAATGAGAGAACGACTAACCAACATCTCTCCCCTGCAAATCGATCAGCCCTTCGCTCATCAAAGCCCTCAGCGCGTCACCAGTCCAAATAATACAATCGTAATCCCTCAGCTTCGGATTTCCCCTGGGACAATCGCCGTATTCCCGTTTGCGCGCTTCCCTTCCCATAGGTACCTCGTTGAAAACCGCTTGGATCCGTTTATAAGTTTCCTCGAGGCAGGCGGTGGACTTTGGGCCCATAGTATGGACGCGGAAGAGGAGGACGAGAGTTTTGGCTTTGGAGATATCAGTAATGGAGCGGCTCTCGAGTTCCCATTCTTGGGATGGGTCATTGTACGTGGCATGGAATAATGTCCCGCCAGTGGTGGCATCTGAAGAACGTGGTGGGTAGGTTAGGAAAAGTCCTCTGTGCTGTAATATTATTAGTTGAGAACTGAAAATATGTGTAAAACTCACAAATTCGTCGACTTGGGGGGCATTGAATGTAAGATATAGTGTATTGGGGATAATTCTGTTGATTTCGTGGTTCGTGGCGGCCATTTCGTTCTGTCGAGCACTATCTAGATACCCCAAGTGGCTGTAATGCGTGGGTAACCCACGAGATCTGGAAGAGAACAACATTTAAATAGGTCGCAAGGGCAATATAATGGTGATTGTTGTTGATGGGAGTGTGAAGGTATGATTGGATATTGGGGCCAGGACATTGTTTTGAAGCTTGTGGTCAAGATTCACGGTCTTAAATAAAGACGTTGAGTAGGTAGGTAAGGTAGGTAAGGTATTGAATGTGCAAATCAGTTTTCGTAGGCCAAGAGGATCAAACACGGCTTCATGTTAAATCAGCAGCCCAAAACATCAAGAAGGAAAGAAAAGCGCTATCAAGGTCGGGGGTCCAAGTTTAAAAAAAGAGAGTAACATGACTGCATACAAGTAATAAATCACCGATGAACAAATTTAGGGCTGCAACAACGCCACGTGGCAAGGTTAAGCAGAAGTCCAAGCGACCTATATATAGAGATCCACATATATCGAATAGGTAGCAAGATCGATACAGAATCTGACGGAATTGGCGTCGTAGCATGATTATGCTGCACGTGATGACTTTGTGTCGTCGTACGCAATCTGCTGTCACACTGTGGGTGGATTTTACGGTTCTTGCTCCGCAGCAATGTCACGAAACTCGACGATCGAGAGCTCTGATAACAATCTTACAACTTAGTCTTACTTAGTCTTAGTAATCTTACTTGACTAGGAAAAGGCAAGTCAAGGTTGATCTGCAATTCTTGGAGACGTGCCGATCCGAGGGAAAGGCCGGAGAAGGCAATGTGATTTTGTTTGTGAATGAAATATCCCAACACCGTCACATCAGTTACAAAGAAAACAGAGTAGCGGGGTCATGGCTGAGAGGTGGGCTTCCACCCCGGAGGATCCTCCCCAGACCTTAAAGGGAATCTCCTAGTAATACTGCGGCTCGGGCGGCCAACCATCGATCTGAAGCAAATGTTGGGGATCGCCACTGAAGTTGAATATGACCAGTCAAAAATCAAGCTGCACAACAATATCTCAGCCCCTCCGAGTCACCTATCTTCAGAAACTCGTTTGGTTTTTCAGCCAGTCGTCTATCCAGATTCAGGGCTAATTTGCGAGGGGGTCAAACATGCGTGAATGGGAACTTGATTCCTTGTCCTAGCGTTCACCGCTTCTAGACCTTTTCATGCTCGAGGACTCTTTCGGACATTTTTTCTTGGTGCCCGGGAAGGTGAGATATATCCCCCCGAGGGGCGAACGATGGACGCTCCGTAAGATCGTTATCAAAAATGTCGACGAGGCTAGGATGGGGCGTTTAGCGGGAGAATAATCGACCCCGCTGGAGTAGCGAGGCACGGAAGAATGGCGTGTTTTTGGGGATCCGATTGACAATGGAACGCGGATGACGGTAATGCTTATGATAGCACGGTGCTTGCAAGAAATGTGCGTCCGGGTACCTGATTTCTGTTTTGGCGATATTTTGCGTTTGACCCCGCCATCCCGCAATGAAGAAAGAGCCTGGCACCCACGCTTACTCCGTGGCCTACGCTCCATGTGGTAATTCCTCATCCAAAAGCGTCATTTACGTGAGATCTCCAGAGTCAAAAGCATCTCCGTGCCAATTTGAGAAAGAGGCTTGCTGGGCGTGAGGAGGATGCGGTTTTTCCTCGGTATGGCGTCGTTGTCGGTGCAGATGAGGGCCTCGTGGTGTAAAAAGATCTCTTGTCTGCTGGCATCATGAAGAGTCCAATTTTGGAAGTGCCAGCAAATGGCGACTCACTCTGTGCTGTGCCTTCGTTTGCAAGCGCAATGCAGAGCACGCCCGTGTCAGCTCGTCGGTCGTATGAAAGAAGAGCGGCCCAACAAGGTTGGCGCGATCGAATCTACTTGGTGAAGTAAGGAAGATACCATCTGCGTCTGCCAGGAACAGCGGGAAACGTCGTCACGTCGGTAACGGTAGCTTAGCGGGACTGGCGCCAATTCGCTTTTGCCAATGCCCTGCCCTGGTGGGTGGAAGGTTATCCTCCTGTACGGGGTAGCATTGTAGCGTCGACGTCGCTGGAGCCGTTCGTACTTTTCCGCCGGAATGGGCTTGCTGCAGTAATGGGCTTGCTGCAGCAATGCAGGCGTCTCAGGACAGGGCATCAAGTGATAAGACCGGGATGGGCATTAAGGTTGAGGGGCATACTGGCGGGCTGCGCGGTGATGGATGCAAAGGTGTGCTGTACTCCGAGTCCAGAAGTTGGTAGGGCCACTGGGTGGTTGGTTGATAAAGCCGGCGAGGAGAAGTCCACTTTCACGGGGGGTTCGTGGGACAAAGAGACAGAATAGAGTGGTAGAGGCGCGTGGGACTGAGCGGGAGAGGCGGTGGGAGGCGAAGAGTGGTGATGATAGGTGATGATAGGGATTTGGAGGGGATTGGTGAGAATCGATGGTGTTGTCGAAGTAGGGTTCTCGTGAGCTAGAATTCCTCCAGTTGGCGTCTAGTTCCTCCGGTGCCTGGGTGCCTGATCCAGGCAGTGCCTGAAAATGAATGGAAAGCTAGAGGCGGGGTACTTGGGCTGAGGTCATCTGCTTTAGGGACAAGGGGAACAAGCAATACCGAACTCTAAGGTATACAAGCCTAAATTGACACAGCAGTGATAGCCTTTGACTGGGTTCAAGCTTGTAAAACAAAAGCTGGAAAATGCGGAAACAGGCACTACTTCCCCGGAGCTTGCCCTTGCAGCGGGTGGATTTGCGGGTGGATTTGCGGGTGGATTTGCTGGTGGAGCCAACTATCAACAAGATTCACCTCACCTTACCTCACCTCACCACCTCACCCACACAATTACAACACCAACACTCAACTCGCCGAGCTGAGCTTCTTCTCGTCACGCTCAAAGCAAATCACAGCGCATTCCCCATCACATCGTTCCTATCGCACCGTGTCCCTCGCCCCTGCCTCCTGGCTTGGGCCACTGCACATCTTCTCGACCCTCCGAAGCAACTGCTACACCATCACATACTCTCCCCACATCGTACAACATCCCCCTCACATCGATCCGCTCCCACCTCCCACCTCCCACCTCTCATTTGACTCGTCTCGCATCTCCCGCTCCATTCAGCCTTTCGGACGTCTTTCCCGGCACCACACACACACGACACACGACACAAGAGGAACGAGGAACGACCCGAGCCTCTTTTGACAAGACTCTAACCCAATTGAGATCACACATCTTCCAGCTGGCCGAGCATCTCTCTGAGCAATATGGAACCCATCCTAACCAGCGAAGAGCTGAAAGCCCTGGAAAGCGTTCGTGCTCGAGTCTCCAAAATTACCCAAACCATTGATAGTTTGAACAAGACGGTCAGAAGCACGCACCCTCTCCCGCCATGGTGAGTCAACTGCCTCACGGTCGATGCATGCATGCTTTGCCTTTGCGCCCAATTACCTTTCCCCCATGTGCTAACCTTATTTCTCGAATCCTAGGACTTCAATCCATACCTCGACCCAAATCCTGACGGCAAACATGAATGACCTCGTCGAATATCTGGCAGCAAATGCCGAACTTTTCAACAAAGTCGTCGTTTATCCCTCCACTAACTATCCCGGACGCACACAAGAGAGTATCCTTGGTCAACTTTTACGAAAGAAATTGGAACCGCCCGTCGAGAAGCTGGTCGGGGACGGTCTTGCCATGAATGCAGCAGAAGCTAGTAAGTATCAAGATGAAGAAAAGCTGTGGGACTGGGCCCGTGGTTGGCTAGGAGGGCGGGTAGGGGAATACATTCAAACGGAAATGGAAGACAACTTTACCGCTGACGAGAGAGAGAGGGGTCTGGACACTGTCAACACCGGGCTAAGAAGGAAGTTAGATGATGACGATGACGACGACGACGATAGTGACGAAGAGGAGGACGAAAAGATGGAGGATGTACAAGTAGGGCTGGCTGTTACATCGGTACATGTCACTGCGGAAGGCCCGGTTGAATTTGGGATGGGCCAAGTTGCGAAGAATCCAAACGGCCAAGTACGATCCGAAGAGAACATACTTACTTTCGCAACCAATGGGACCACAGCGGCAGGCCCTCAGACTCGGAAGTGACCACGGGACGAGCTGCGAACCAACATGGCATGCAATGCACGACTTCAAAGATACACGGCTGCTATGCGGCTGAACGGCCACCAACAATGTCTCTCACAAAGTACGATTCCCAAGGTCGAGGTATCATTCCTTGATAGGCGATGCGCCCAGTGGCTCTATTGGGATACCCAACGCCGTGGAGCACATCCCGCTCACGTGTACGCTACGCTTACTTGCTTGCTGCACATCGTTCCCAGAAAACTTTTGACTGCATATCGACTGCATGGCCAATCCGCCCCTACGTAATATGATCCTGGCAGACTTCTTTCGACATCTCACCACACAGACGATCACTCCATCACACTCAGGGGAGCGTACATACGATACGACTTCACGTACGCTTGAGGCATGGCACGATCCATTTTCAACATCTGATGGGAATAGGCATCGGGAATATCGGAATGGTTCAGTGAGCGTTGCATGTGTTATTCCGAGAAAACTGAAAATAATTAACCGGCTTTGAGCCGTTAAGGAAGGCATTTCCTCTTTCGATCCTTGTTCCATTGATCCGTTGCCTTGGGAGAATGGCGCATATCACGTGTATTTCTTCTTCTTGTGTAACCTGCAACGGCCGCACCACCATCACCTCGAGAGAAATGTCCCCGTTTGGGATATTTCTCTTATTTCGGTGGCACCCGCGGTTATTGGGGTTATGCAGCTTATCAGTGTAAGTCAATGGCTGGTCAGAATTCCCGATCGAGAGGTAAGGTTGCGTTACAGTACCACACTATTGCTGTTTCTGATGAGCATTGCTTAGACGACGATCTTGGCATGTCATACGAAGAAGCCAATGGGCAATGCTGGTGGTGTGAAGATATATTAAAAAATTTTAACCTTATAAGTACCCGTGTACCACATCATGTCATAATTTTCTTTTTTTGGTTGAGCCTTTTTTTGATGTGCTCTGTGTTGATTTGAGTTGGTGGGAGAATTTTTGGTTTTTTGCCTTTGTTTTTATTTAGAGATTGATAATAGGGAATTGGTTGTCTTAATTTTGTATTTTAGTACTTTATTTGTTTTGACGGGTGACGAGAGCGAGTAGGTCGAGGTGACAAGTGTTCTCCCAGAGTGTACTTTCCATTTTTTTTTCGCCGCCCTAGATGCCGGGCACAACTCTTTATTTGAAGCGCTAGAGGTATCCAATGACAATAGGAGTTTTTACCTCTTTTCAGAAACTTCCCCTCGAAGCAGCCTTATCGCATCTGCTATTAAAATAAAGCTGCCTCGACTGCCTTGAAAATTCTAATAGAAGCAACCCTAAAGTTTTTAGTTTGAAAATTCTCCATCCTATACTTAAAGTTGCCTAGAAGCTTCCCCTAGTCTGACTAGGCATCCTTCTATTCACTTACAAATCATGTTTACAATTCTATTAACGTACATCACAAGCGAACCCGACAGACAAGCGAACCCGACACTTTAACGCGTTTGCACAACCACTCCACCAAACACTTAATATCTCACAATAAAACATGCCACAGGAAGACAACGAAAGGAAAATCATTCTAGCCCTCCAGGCTATGCAAAACAACCCAAAGTTAAGCGCTCGAGCAGCAGCAAAGATGTATTCTTGTAGTCATCATAAGCTTAGTTCCCGTAAGCTTAGTGTTCCTCCACGACGCGATATTTAAGCCAACTCACGGAAATTGACTGACTTAGAGGAATCAGTGCTTGTTCAATATATACTCGACTTAGCTACTAAAGGATTTCCTCCCCAGCTATCTATTGTTAAAGATATAGTAAATCAACTACTCGCGACACGCGACGCGTCACGCGTTGGTAAACATTGGGCTTCTAACTTTGTCAAGCGCTGTCTAGAGCTCTAGACACGCTTCCAGCGTAAATACAACTACTAGAGAGCTAAGTGCGAAGATCCAGAAGTAATTCGTGGCTGGTTTGAGCTTGTGCGGAACACAATTGCAAAGTATGGAATTAATGAAGTAGATATCTACAACTTTGACGAGACTAGGTTTATGATGGGCGTTATCTTAACTGCAATAGTTGTAACAAGCTCAGAAGGGCGTACAAAAGCGAAAAGAATACAGCCTGGTAATCGGGAATGAGTTACAGTGGTTCAGGGTATTAATTCTCAAGGCTGGAAAGTCCCGCCATTTGTGGTTGTTGCAGGGAAAAATCACCTAGCCTCTTAGTATCAAAACAGTGGATTTCCACCTGACTAGGTAATCGCTACTACTAATAACAGTTGGACTACAAACGAGAAGGGCGTAGATTAGATTCGGCATTTCGAGAAGCACACTAAGCCCTAAACTATTAGTGTTTTTCGCCTGTTAGTCCTCGAAGGTCATGAGAGCCACCACTAGGACGAGTTTGAGGAGTACTGTAAGGAACATAACATTATTACTCTTTGTATGCCCACTCATTCTTCCTACATACTCCAGCCACTTGACGTTGGGTGTTTTAGCCCTCTAAAACAGGCATACGGTCAGCAAATTGAAGATATAATGTGGGCTAATATTTCCTATATTACTAAGGACGACTTCTTTCCCGCCTTCCACGCTGCATTTAATATTACAATGACTGAAAGTAACATTCGAGGAGGGTTCTGGGGAGCTGGACTTCTTCCATTCGACCCTGAGAGTGTGATATCTACGCTTGATCTCAAGTTAAAGACGCCCACGCCTACAAACTCCCGCCCAGGTACTGCTCAACCTTGGGTTTCCTAGACGCCAAACAACCCAGCTGAAGCCATGTCACAGACTACATTGATCAAAAATCGAATTGCCCACCACCAGAATAGCTCTCCAACTAATATTTACGAGGCTGTTGACTAGTTTGCAAAGGGTGCATCGAAAATCATGCATCAGCTAGTGATATTGAAAGCCGAGAACCAGAGTCTTCGACGGGCAAACGAAGCACTTAGCAAGCGCCGGAGGGCTAAGAAAACACGTTTACGACAAGGAGGATCACTTAGCCAACGAGAAGCAGAGGACCTACAGGACGAGAGGGATATTAGACATCAAGTAGAACAAGAAACAAGGGCAATTGTTAGTCGGAAGCCAGGGGAAGAAACACGTGCACGGCGCTGTGGCAACTGTGGACAGACTGGGCATAATGCGCGCACTTGTGGAATAATAGAAGAGGTATCTGAGGAAGAGGAATCCCAGTAGTTTCAATTGATTATAGGCGTTGTGGTTGAATTATCGTGGTTTTCATTAGGGGTATACGTTAAAGTGTCGGGTTCGCTTGTGATGTACGTTATCAAAAGTAGCCTTCTGCTCCAATAAATAAATCGAAATCATATTAACTTCAACTTGCGCTAAAGCAAAAAATCAACTGCGATTTTCTCATGTCCAGCTATTTCTCAAAGCGATGTCAAACCACCAAATAATTCCGCTCTCTAATCACCCTTTTCTACAAAGGTCTTCAGCCTAACATGTACATCCCCTAAATGCTTTCAAAATTCCCTCTCGCTCCTCGCTATATAAGACAACAGCCGATATTGCAATGTAGTATTTTATGCCGTATATACGCCTCAAACCCCGGATCTTTATAACAGTAAGCCTTTCCCTCCCACTCAGGACACTTTAATTTAGTACAGTAAACCGGTTTGTGTGTCTTGAAGTGTTCCTCCCTTGACGTTTCGCCATCAGGAACCCAGGGGCATCTAGCAACTGGGCGGTGCTCCGTCCACAGATGCTCTACCCAATGTTCAAGACTTGTGATTCCCATAATACAATCTCTTTTGCCGCACCGCAATTCTCCCATCGCTGGTTGTATCGTTCTCTTCACCGATTTATTCTTCTTCCCCATACCCTCTTGCGCAATATACAGCCCTTGTTCGTCCTCTATCAAACGCTTAGTTGGTTGTGAAACAGCATAGTCAAAGTCCCAGCCCGACTCCCATAACAAATGATACATCTTTAAGATTTCTGGAGCTACCCCCCGATCTTACATTTTCAATCACATTCGCGTAATTGGTGTCCGCTATCACAAGCAGACACGCCACCGCGTCACTGCTACACAAGCCATTCGTGTTGAATGGCGGCCGACTAAAGCCGCGACTTGTTCGTTTGCGTTGATACCTATCACCAGTGGTTCGTAATAGATGCCTTAGGTTAATACAAGAAATAGCACCTCCATCGCAGAGATGATCATTCTCCGATTCATTGAGATGGAAGGCCACCTACTCCTTATAGTTTATCACCCCACAAGCAACCATGATGTGGTATGTCAAATACCTGGTGTCGTGTCTCGCGACTCTCTTTTCGCGAGCTGCAGCCCAGCCACCCAGTTTCCCATTCCGGCAAAATTCAATTTCTGTTACGCTAATACACCAATTCATTTTGTCGTCGAGATCAACGGGATCGTATTTCTCGTCTCAGCAGGCGGTGATCAGCGACTGAGGGTCGTCTGTAAAAAAGGAAAGGTATTCGATAGCGTGCCTTATCGCTTTTTCTCTGTATTTCTTAAAGGCTTCTTCGCCATAATCCTTGTTCCTCCTAAATTTAGAACTATAACTCGTATTTGATTCAAGGTCTTTTCGCACCTCCAATGTTGAAACTAGCCTGCTAGGCAAACATAATTTCACCTCTAGCATATGATCTGGCATCTCGCTTAGGTTAATTCTTGATGCGTTTGGTTCATGCTTGAATCATTGTGGTCCATAAATTTCTGGGAGTCTTCGATCAATTATTTGTAGTACTGAGGCGCTTAAATGGTCATAGTCTGCCCGATTGCGTAGTAGATAAGTTAGGTTGGTTCCTGCCTAGCAAGGTCTCGTTCTAGCTTGGTAGGGTACTTTTAAGTAAATTATGCTAACCGTTTGGAACAATTTAGGAATATTGACTTAGTTGTTTTAGAACAATTAAGGTTCGAGAATGCGTATTAATAGCTGTAGTATATTCTCTATTCAGTTAATCTAGCACTGTCATCCGTCCTGCGTTTGGAGATCGGTCTTCATCTATCCCCGTCTCCTCTCCTCTTCCTGCGTAATCTCTCACATGGGATGGTAATCGAGTAGTCAAAGAAGAATGCGCCGCTTCATTCAAAACAAAACAAAACTCCTTAGCTACCCTTTCTAGGGTATCGTACCATTCTTTGTCATGCAGTGCATTCCACCTAGCGTTTGATTTCTCTACATATAGTTGCTAAGCTTTGTATAGCGGTTTCTCGCCTCGCTTCCAGATCTTTCCCCCGAACGCCTTCCAGTCAACTACCCTAAACAAGAATTCAACGCGGTGCTCTTCTACCTTCTCTATCATTTCACCTCTCAAGATCTCATCTGTCATCGCCCATTCCGGCTTATATAGTACATCTTATACAAGATAAATTGCCCAGATACCACTCAATAAGATATCGTGCTTCGAACAAACAGTGCTCTCGACTTTGTGAATACCGTTCCCCCAACTCAGATATAGTGTGGCAGTATCCCATATCTTTTGCACATATATCAAAACATCTGACGTCGATCCCCCTCTATCAAAAAGCTTCGCAGAGTTCTGAAATCCCAGGTCTTCATTTTCTCTCTCAATGCGAAAGACCAATCCAGTTCTCGTTAGTCAATTAGATTGGCAGAATCAAGATGTCTTCCTTATAAATATTATGGGGGAAGTTGCCAGCGGATGCGTTCCACAAAAACGGTCTCCACGTACCCCACTCCATATACTTCGGGAAAATATTGATGTAGGACTATAAAGTCAAACGTATCCACTGTTAGATTCCTCCCGGTTGTCGGCAAGTCCCTCGGGATGTTTGCTAATGCTTTAAACTATTCCCTCTCTTTAGAGATTCGTCTTGCCATAGTTGATATCAAGAAACACGGGTGCCTATCGTCAAGTAGGTTAGGCATCGTATTGTTTGAACTAGGAGTCTCAACCGCAGATCCTGGCACCCAATTTTGCACTGACATATCCGTACCTCCATCCTGGCTGTCTTGTATTTGGTGTGGGGGTTCATCCGAGAATTCATCAAACGATCACCAGGGGGTGTCATCATTCGTGAGAGTAGATTTAGTTAGCAGAAACACCAAAATTCACCAAAACTTACTCTCACGAATGGTAACACCCCCTGGTGGATGGTTCTGAAAAGTGGCCTCTTCGAGTAATACCTTCGTTTGCTGCGAGCAATGTATTCTTCGACGCCTGGTCTTCGCTAACAGGATTGATTTTTAGTGGCTGTACTTCGGGACCCTTGGTAGTCACGACAGTCGTATTATCGATAGCAGTGGTGGTAGGTCCCGTCGTGTGTATCTCCTGCATCTGAGGTGTGTTAGCAGCTCTATGTTCTTGTATATCTTTCACAAGATGCAGAACCATCCCTCGGGTTTGCTCTATTTAACACGTATTCACTCGATCCTCCTCTGTTGTTTCTCCAGGCAAAATTGTTCGCTGAGAGTTCTCCAGATCGTCCTTCGCAATTAGTACGCAAAATATTTCTTAGGCCGGGGGAAAAATACGTCAGTTATTCACCGACCACTCTCGCCAAATACCTCATCACATTTTTTTCTCAGATTCTGCAAACTTGCCCCGACAACAAAGAGAATCTTGTAAAACTTCCTAGTCTAATATCTTTCTTTCTAACTCCAAGCCTTCCAACAGGCAATGATTGCTATTGAGACCTACCATCATCTGTGTCTTCGAGGTTCCCCTATGCTTTAAGGCGTAATCGGGCTCTGGGATGACTGGAAATTTTGAGGAGTCGAAGACGAAGAAGTAGCAAAAGCTACACTCGAGGTAGGGTTAAAACTAGGACTCTGTGTTTGTATTGACGAGAAAGGAGGCTCATTATTAGGGGGAATTAACCGGTGTAATGGTAAACTGGGAAGAGCTTACCTTGTTCAATGTATTCCCACGAGCACTTCTCTGCTGAACCGGCTAGTATTCTGGATTCACGTACTGACCTGCTGTCTAAATTTAACCCCCGGCCGGAATTCTTTTGCTGTAAGCTTGTATAGGAAGCTGACCTTCGTTGGAGGTTTACATTCCCTCCTCGTTCGTACTATGCGGCTTGGAATATTGCGCCTGTCGAGTGTCCCGCGATTGCTGGAAAGTTATACCAACTCGTGAATTGTTAAAGGTCCGCCGACTAGGGTTTTCCATTTGCTCGTAAGGCATAGAAACTTTGGCATGGTAGAAGCCTTGTCGCTGGTTGTGGATTTGCGGTCCATAAGCTATGTCAACCATAGCCACATTTGAGTATTGCGTCCGTTGATAACCAGGGCCCTGACCGAGGTTGTGATTCCGCTGGTAATTCTGATTTGCGTTCTCTGTCACGAGGTCTTGGTGGTTGGGCTCACACGCTATTCCAGCAGGTTAGAGAACATAAAGCCATCATTTCGTGATGCATGCCTTGATCTTCAACATTACCACCATATCCCAAAGACAGCTTCAGTGGGTTTCTGTAGCGGAAACCAGTTGTCGCGATTGCCGGAGAAGCAGACCTCTGGGAGGGATCAGCGAGAAGGTAAGTAGCGCCTCATTGTAGATACCCCTACTACCCAAAAAGTAATAGAGATCACATTCAGAGTTTGTTGCAGACGAGGATGCTACAAAAGATGCGGTTGTGAAAAAAAGAGGAAATTAAAGGTTCAGCGTTGGGAACTAAGGAGCGAGCCAGTTGAGAAGAAGCGCTAGTTGACAATTGAGGGATTAGTTAAGGTGAGAGCAATGTGAAAAATTCCACTAAAACCACCTAAACGACCGCAGGTCTTATTAAGATAATTCAATGCAAAGAAACCCCCGAGAAATCAATAGTTAAATCCCCAAGATACAATAGAAACATCCCCTACCTCAATACAAACTCGTACACCAAAACTCGCTTTTCAATCCCACTCAATATTACGCGTAGAACACAACTTGTAAATTCAAGAGACTCTACCTAAAGTGTTGGTTTTCAATCTAACTCAATCTTATGCGCGGGGGGAAAAAACGCTAAGTACAAACCCTATCTCTCTTTAGAAATGCCAACTTTTGTTGCAAGTCGATTACTAGGTAGCCTGGGAGTAGTAGCCTTTTTGTCTTCTTTTTCTTTCTTTCTTGCTAATGAGTAGAAAACCCGGAAATAGCAAGGATTCTTTGATCCAAAGTAATAGAACAATAACAAGGTACTTGTTAAAATAGGAAGGGCTAATCAGACTTCTGAAAATGGCAAGGGTGAGAAGGTAAGTTGAGTAGAATAAAATGCGAAAGAAGCTCCGAATGACGAATCTGAAAATCTTGATCGACAAATAAGAAAGTGAAGGCTTCCCTTTCGTGAAACTCATGCCTCACCCGGGGAGAAATCGAATACAAGTTCGGATGAAGTGCTAAAAACAAGGAATGAATTGACTCTATTACTCCGATTCCATGTTGAGAACTCCTTTGGCGCCGTCCCACGGACTAAGCCCAAAAGCGATCTGTTTTGCCTAATGTGCAAAACATATTGGGATAATTTGCCCGACCCATTTTCCCACGCGAGTTCTTCAACTTGCCCGCAATTTCATACCTCCATTTGTCGTAATTCTCATGACTTCGTAGGCGTAGACTTGACTTCTGCATCAAGGCCCTCAATGGTTGGCGTACCAGAATCCTCTTTCTCCACCAAAACGCACTCCTCATCCTCCCCCTTCTCCCCATTTTCCCCCAGGGTCCTCCCATAATCCCCCCACAACTGTTCCACCGGCCGTCCACACAATTCCGTCCAAAACCTCTTCTCCTCATACCTCTCAATCCTCAATTTCTCATTTAGTCTCCGTACAAGTCCACTGCCAAATCTGTTCTCCAAATACTCCAGAAAATAACCAGTATGTTGATATCCAGCGTCCCATTTTCCCGTCGCCTCTTTCTTCCAATGCGGCGGACTCAATTCAGCGTTTAACCTGACCCAATCCGCGATTCCTTCTATGAGTCCACCGGGACAGGTGCCAAATGCGTTGTATTGGTAGCAATGTACCATTTCGTGGGTGAGGACACCCATTATTTCATTTGTTTTCCGGGAGGCCCCGATGGAATTGCGGATGTAATCGAGAGAGAAATGGATTTCTTTGTGATCGGAGTCGAGGTCGGTGCCAGTGGTGTATGCGACGCCTGGCATGGAGCGTAGTATCAGGGTTACTGATCGCGTGGGGGGAATGGTGGTGGTGCTTGATTTGGGGGATTCGTAGAGCAGGGTGAGAACGCTTTGAACTGATTTTTGGAGCGCAGTGGTGGCCGTTACTGCGGTTAGGAATGTGGAGGCGCCTTCGTGGTTTAGGTCGCGGATTTCGAGGCGGAGTTTTGGGAGAGGAAATTTGGAAACGGGGAGGGGGTTTGGAATGGGAGATCTTGGAGTTGCTGCTGAGGCAGGCGGAGGAGCTGGTGTTTGTGCTGGTGGTGCGGCATGGCGGGAGGACTGAGGAGGCATGAAGACTGGTGTGGGCAATGGACTTGAAGCGGGGAGTTTGCCCATATCGCGATAACGAGGAGGAGAAGGGGGATGGAGAGGGGAAAGTTGGGGAGTGAATTCAAGTATATATATATATATATATTTATATATGTATATATGTATATATGGATCTAGAAATCAGGCTGAAGGGCAAGAAAGGAGAGGAAGAAGCTGCGGGCAAAGGGATATACAACAAGCACAAGAGCCTTTGGAGTTGTCCGAACTCTGCGCATCAGCATGAGATGGGATGGGAGCCCCGCTGGGGAAGAACCCTGTTGCGCACCGACCAATGAGGGAAGGGTTTAGCAGTCTGGTTGCTACACAACAGCAGGTGCATCTCCACAGGCCCAGGGCGAGACAGGGCTCTCTCCTAAATAACAACAATCGCGACCTGAAAGATTTCATCCCACAATCGCTGCACCGCACCCCGCGACCGATCTTTGTACGTCTTGGACCCTATTTCTATTGCATTTCACACCTGTCGCAGAGCTGTGCACTAGCGATCCGAACCGACGCCTAATCTACTTCATGCGCGACGCCGACCAAATTAAGCTAACTTAGCCAAAGAGGCATCAGACAGGAGTGCTCCCCAGCTGTCAAGATGGCCGAAAAGATCACCGAAGAGCAGGTTGCGACGTTGCAATCCATCCTACGAACCGATGCCATCATCGATACCAAGGTTGCCCACATCAACAATGCGAAATCCTGCATCAAGCAGAACAATGTCCCCGATCCGTGTATCCTACCCCTCTTCGAAGCCGTCCGCACCGCCATGGCATCGCAACACGCCCAGATTGTCCAGGCCGGATTCTCCACACTAAACCACCTCCTCGCGAGAATGTCGAGACAGGAACCAAAATATGCCATCAAGGAAGCTGGTCGGACGTTGCCCTTGGTGATTGAGAAGATGGGCGACCCCAAAGAAAAATACAGATCCCTTGCCGCGACCTGCCTCACAACCTTCTGGAAGGTAGCGCCTCTGGAGGTGGAGCGGATAGTCAAGAACGCTGGTCTAATAGGCAAGAACCCAAGAATGAAGGAAGCTTCAATGGCTTGGGTGGTCGAGGTAATTTATACAATTCCCAAAAGTGCGTGGAGCTGGGTTGCTAAGCTCATCTAGATGCATCAAACATGCGGGATGGCTTTCAAGAGTTTTGTCACTACATTAATGGACCTTCTTGAAGATGCGGATGGCATGGTCAGAGACGCTGCCCGAAATACTGTCATTACACTTTTCCAGTGGGTTGATGCAATTTGTTGCAATTCGATTCCATAGGCTGACAGCAGTATAGAAATGCGCCAAATGGTGCCAAATCAGATCTCAAAAAGCAATTGAAGAATTTTAACGTGCGCGCAGCAATCGTATCAACAATTACCACCGCCATCGAGCAGGGAATTTCAGCCGAAGTAGAGGAGGAAGTCGCTCCGCGACCACAAATGCACAAAGCTGCTACCGCCAGACCCGCGACGCCCGTGATAGAGGCCAAAACCGAATATGTTGAGCCATCATACGTTAATACCACGAGAGAATTGGACGAGACATTAAAAGATATGCATGCGTGCTTCGAAGGCAAGGAGTCGGAACAAAATTGGTTTGCTAGAGAAAAGGCTTGCAACAAAATTCGACGACTAAATGCCGGCAACGCTCCGCAGGACCACAAAGATGCCTTTCTCGTTGGAATCAAGGGTCTTTTGGATGGAATTCTCAAGGCAGTCAATTCGTTACGAACGAGTTTGTCGAAAGAGGGGTGCAGTTTGATTCAAGAAGTCACAAGGACAAATGGCAGTGGAATGGACCCAATGGTGGAAATTCTCCTTCAGAATTTGATCAAGTTATGTGGAGGAACCAAGAAAATTAGTTCACAAAATGGTAACGTGACTGTCGATATCATCATCGGCAAGGTTACATACAACAATCGGATCATGCAACACATATGGCTTGCATGTCAAGACAAGAATGTACAGCCTCGGACGTATGCGACGGGTTGGCTGAAGACTTTGTTAAAGAAGGAGGCTCATCACAGAAGTCAACTTGAACATGGCGGTAGTTTGGATTTGATCGAAAAGTGTATCAAGAAGGGTTTGGCAGATGCCAATCCGGGAGTAAGAGAGAACATGCGATCAACATATTGGGCATTCGCACAGATATGGCCAGCCAAGGCTGAAAGGTAAGATACCGAGGAACCTTGTCATACTTTCACAGCTAACATGTAAAATAGCGTTATGGGTGGTCTAGAGCCAACACAGCAAAGGCTATTGGAAAATGCACCAGATAACCCAAATTCCCCGAAAAAGCCAGAAGCAGCCGCCGCCAGACCTGGACTTGGATTTTCCAAAAGTACTACCGGGCCACCAAAACCTTCGTTGAGAGAACACATGCTTGCCCAGAAAAAGGCAGCAATGGCAAATAAGAATATACCACCAAGACCGGAATCTGCAATGGCCGCATTGTCACCTGTTCGACATGTATCCAGCCAGAAATCCACGGTATCGGAAGCACCCGTTAGAGCGAGACCCGAAAGATCCGAAAGACCCGAATCCAGTAATAAAGTATCCCATGGCGGTTTATCTGTTGCACCCATGAGACCTACGAAATTTCGCCCTGCTCCTCGGCAGGAGTTGGCTGCGAGACCCGCTACTGCTGGCCCTTACTCTGTTAGACGCCCTGGTCATGTTCCTACTAATAGCGATACCAGTCCGACGAATGTGAGGACGATGAAGGGAAGAACTCCAAGTGCGACATCAACCACAAATACCACACCGAAGCGTGTTCCCGCTAGACCAAACACCAGCCATTCTAATCATGCTTCACAATCCAGTCATACAAGTCCTGCGAGGAGCAGCAAGAGTATCAATTCAGCAAAGGGCACAGTTAGTAGAGTCGCTCCGTCACCGAAATCGAGTCCGCCGAAATCTAGCCCGCCGAAATCTAGCCCGCCGAAATCCAGTCCTCCCAAGTCAAATCCCCCAAAACCAAGACTTTTGTCTAGCAAGACCTTGGGTTCGAGTCCAGCAGGAGATGATGAGAACTTTACTATGGTTGTACCGAAATTGTCGAATTTGAGAGAAACACAGCCCAACCCATCACGGATGGTAGACTCTTCAGACGAAGAGGAATTATCCACACCCTCCAAACCCCTGCAAGTTTACGAGGATCCATTTTCAAGTACAGGAGACCAAACTACGCCTAGACCTTTGATGACGGCACCAGTTCTTGAGGAAGTCCCTATCAATGAAGATGCTCTCAATTTAATGAGAAGTCCGATGAATATCATTGAACCCGTCAAAGCACCCCTCATGTCACCCGAACGATTCAAGCAAAACTCTCGCCTCCTCGACAGCGGCATCAACAAGATTAAATCGAAATCCCTCGACGTCCATGGATTCCGCAAACTTCAGGGAATGATCAGAGATAATAAAGCAGCTTGGTCTGAAGATAAATTCGACGTCCTCCTCCTTGGACTTTTCGAGTACCTGGAATCCGGTCTGGAGAATCTGGCGCCGGAGAAGGTCCTTGACGTCAAGGCGCAGATTTTGGCGACGATTAAGTTGATGTATAAGAAGGAACGCGCGAACTTTGAACCGCATGTTGCACGGGGTTTGGAATCCATCCTTACCACACGAAGCGCTTACGACTCGAGAGTTCACATCGTCTCAGGCCTCGAACTTTTGGCTAAAGACCTCCTCGAGCTTGCGCCTGCTAAAGAAACGCTTTCCTCCATCACCGCACGTCTTCTTCGTGAGTCTGAGTCTATGAGTCTGGAATCTTGCCGCACACTCTCTCTTGGACTGTGTATTTTGAAGGAGCTCCTGGAAGTCAAGGAACAGTTCATGCCGAGTGAGAACCAGGTCATGGATGTGGGACGACTGGCGGAACGGTGTATTGAGAGTAGTGAGAGTGGGGTTAGGATGGATGCTGTGTTGTTGTGTGTGGGGGTTCATGGGCGCGTGGGGGAGGGTAGGTTTTGGAGGAGTGTGGAGGGGGTGGGGGATGGGGGAAAGAGTTTGGTTACTTATTATATCGTGAGGCGGGAGCGGGAGTTGGAGGGCAATTGAGGGGGCGTGAGAGTGAGATGTGAGATGGTAGGCAGGGGGGGGAGGGCGAGATGGGCGTGACGGGTTCTGGTTCTGATTCTGATTATTTTCTTGGTGCGATCGATTTTTGTTCGTCTGGAGCTTAGAAGCCTTGGGGGAGCCTTAGGATCGAGGAGTTGGGTTGATACACCTCCTCCTTTTTTGATATACCTTACTTGTAATACTTCACTTTTCTTGCTTCCTTGTTTGGGGCCAGGAAGGCAAGGTGTTTTGAGGTGTTTTTCAGGGAATGTGGGAGATGGATTGATGGTGTTCTAGGGTAGCTTTTTTTTTTCTACTTCTAGGTTAACATTGTGTTGTGTTTTGTAAAAAAATAATTAAGAATTTGTTTATTTATACACCTAGGGCTCTGTGGTTGATGTGGATGTATAACTAAGCAGGGTAAGGAGTTGAAGAAATGAAGTCACGTGCTGTGTGGTTTGACGTGTGTGAGTTGGGAGGTGTTGAAGCTATGCGAGATAGGTTGAGAAGGGAGAAGCTGGAGACGAAATCATCTGAATTATGAATTGAAGTCAGTGGTGATCCAAGGAGTGATTTCGGACATGATATGCTTTCATGCGTTGTTTGTAATTAGACGTTGGGACTCGGTGAGAGTTGAATCTCGACTCGAAGTTTCCTTCAGGAGTCTGTCTAGCTTATAACTCCATGGTGAAGTTAGGTATATCCTGGAATCAGATAAAGCGCGAGAGACTGGAATTGAATTTTATACGAGTACTTTATACTTTTCAAAAATTTAATAAGGTAAGAAAATAAAATAGTAGATGTACTCATCTTAAACTTATTTATTATCTACTTCTTCTCTATCTGTCTATTAAGTATTAGCTATATTATTTATCTAGTAACTATCTTATTTACTATAATCTTCTATCTATGCTACATGGACCACACATGCTACATCTTGTATTAGGTGCCGCTTTAGTAACTACTTTCTTACCTCCTCTACTCTCTATTTCATATATAAAAGTTCGGTAGTAGAAGAAATCTATATCTTATCTCATATCTAGATGTAATGGCTACTTTGAGAAAAGCAAATAAATCTAATACTCGCTTCATAAAAGGTAAGTAAATTTAATACTTACTTCACAACAAGTGAGTTAATCTAATACTTGCATTTTATGCTTTCGGGAAACCTCACATAGGGATAATCTAGAAATCTTGTTACATATTTCTTTTATTATCTACCAAAACATCCATTCAATCCATAGCTCAACATGAAATTCTATTTAATATCTTCCCATTTACCCCGCTACAAGAAAAGTGTCTTACAGTTTACGAGAGGCGGTGGAAGCCGGCGGGGAAGATTCCAAGAGAAATATCTTTTAGGCTCGGACTCCCTGTAGCTTCAGGGTATTAGGCACTAAGTGCGATGTGCAACAAAACTTCACGTTTGTTATGAAATTCACTAGAAACGATTTTTGGCCGAGAGATAGATTTAGGTTCATCACCAATACAAATTCCACTCGCGTAAGGCAACGAAATGTATCTTAAAATGTGACTTCATTTCAGAGCCAAAGCAAGGTATAAAAGTCCATCCGCCCACCTATCTGTATTCCCTCATGTTGTACTGTATTTCCTAAACCCATTCGTCCACCCGGACACGTCCAATGATATGACCTCTACATACCATCGCACTGTACATCATTAAAATCAAAGCAACATCAGCAACATGTAAAGTTTTCCCAGCGCCATCCATCCATCTCACAGCAAATAGCAAAAAGCAAAAACAATCGCCAAACTCCTCGCTATAACAGACCAGAAATGCTCAAAGTCCGTCTCGTTCTTCATTCATAATCGTCCTTCTCCGGTTGCGAATACTGCGGCATCAAATGAGCAACATTCTTATAATGACCAATCTTCGGAGCGATATTCTTCAAAGTCGCAAGACCACCCGGAGCACCCATTCTTGGAACATCCTCCTGCCATTCTGTACGACAATAGACACAAGTGACACGACCACCATTCTTGCTTCTCTTCCATTGCTCGAAACACTCTCGGTGGAAGTTTTGTCCGCAGGCTGCCTTGCACCAGACGAGGTCTTCGCCCGGTTCCATTTCGAAAACGCAGATTGAACATTCTCCGTCGACGGGCTTGCGCTTGCCGTTGTACATAGATTCGTCTTCTTGGTGGTCGTGGTCGTGGACTGGGGCCTGAGTGACGGGTGCATTGGCAAAGATGGACTGGATGGGATTAGTCGATGATCGATTTGGAGACGCTATAGATGCTTACCCGAGTCTCACTTGTGAGAAATGCATTTTGGTAGCACAGGTGGGCTGGTGCTTTCAAAATGATGATGAGAGCATCTAGAATAGTCAGTTCAGAGCATCGAATGATGAAATCGAGGAAATATAAGAGAAGTGGGCATTTTCCAGCACCTGCTTGACTTGAAATTATTTGAAATAGTCTCAAACAAATATAAAGATTGTTCGAGAATACTGAGGAGAATTAGAAAGCTGGTTTCCTGATTCTCTGAAATCCTCTGAAATAATATTTACAATTGTGTGAGAAGAGTCGCATAATAGAAGGGTGCCAGAGAGCAATGACCGGGCATCTTACATTTGATGTGCTTGCATTTTTGACCTCTGGTTCTCTGTACGGTGTCAGTGTTTGAAATCGAAGCGTGAGTAAACGACTTACTGCATCCATGCACTCGCATCTTGGTTCTCTGCCAATAGTGACCTTGTAAATATTACCAGTGCTACCGGCAATATCGAATTTCTCAATGGGGCTTCCGTTTCTGTCACTCTTTTGTCTATCAAGCATGAATAGTCGTTCCTTTTGGACCTTGGCTAGCTTTCTCTTGTACTCGTCATCAGGAGCAGAGACCCATGGTTTTGCACGTCGCTCGCCACTTGCATTGGATGGATCGTCTTCCATCGCGAGTTCATCTTGGAGAAGAGAGCCATCTTCATCAAACGCTTCAGCTCGAGATCTCTTCTTCTTCTTCTTGCCAGCCTCGGGGTTTGCATCGTTGGCTTCCAGTCGTTCGATTAATGTTGTCTTGTTGCCCCCCACACGAAGATCACGACGGGTGAGCTCCGCCTTGAGTTGCGCAATCTAGACAAAGAAGAATCAGTAAGCTTATGCCATGGGCTGTTGATAACGAGACGGGTGGTTTCCTTACGGATTTGGAATGATAATCCTCGCCTTGTGGTTCAGGGGCTTGTTTTTGGCCTTCCAATTGCTCTTCCTCATCTGCTTCCTCGCCGTCATCCTCAACAAGGCGGGCAATTAGTACCTTCTTGGTTCCCTTCACAGGACGACCACGACTGACGAGTTCCGCCTTCAAGTCCGCGACAGTGAGACCGGACCAGCTTTGTTCAGACATGGCGGGCGAGTTTGATGACAACTATCGATGTTCAATTGGAAGAAATCAAGTTTGAGAGATTCTCGAGAAGGGGAGGAATCTAGTCGTCGCGCCGGTGGAAATAGCGGGGTTGCGAATTGGCGGAGAGATAGAAATCGAACTTGAAAGATGACCAAGGAAACGGGGGCGGATGCGGCACAATGCCACGATTGAGGTTGTCGTCAAGTAAAAGAGAGATGAGGTCAAGAAAGTTTGAGGACGGGGATTCCAGGTTTTTATTTCAGTTGTGGTGCAAGTGGTTTGCTACTTCCTTCACTCTCAGGCACATGACGAAATGCAGGGAGGGTACCTGAAATAGGCAACCACCGCCCAATCGCGAGACTAACGCCAAACCAAGTGACCAAGAAGCACGTGCTATTTCAGGCAACCGCATTAGTCAGCACATCCGTCAGTGCACCAGTGGGTGACAGAATTCGTGGGACAGCACAACTTCTAAATTACGTAATCAAGAACACCAAAAATGCTTAGATATCATACCTTAATAATACATACTCTTTAAATCGTTCAAATGGACACCAACACGCCTACTCAAAGTAGAGAGGACACGCCAAATCGTGAAATACGCCACCACGAAGCTACTACTACCAAAAAGACCCGGTTTTACGAGGCTTGGGACACCCGGCACGGCGCAGAAACACACAAGGCTATTGGGGCAGATTTAGGAGTAACCAGGTCTACGGCATCACGATGGCTCAAAGAGCGTACTCAAATAGGGTCTGCAGCATACCGGCGGACGCGGAAGAGGTCAAATATACTTGGGAGGCGTCGTCTTATCTCAAAAGAGAGTTGTTTACTCCTTGTCAACCCAGCTAAAAACCCAGTCCAAAACCAGCACTACGAAGCCCAAATGAAATACCACAAGATCAAGGGTTCTGCCCGCACTCTACAGCGCGCTTTGCTCAGGCATACAAACAAGGCCCGTCGCTATAAGGCTGCGTACGTAAAGAAGAAAACCTCGAATATAAACCGGCAGAAACGGACAGAATACGGGAGGAAGTGGCAGTACAAGACAGTTGAGAACCATTGGCATAGGGTTCTCTGGACAGACGAGGCACATATTGATCCTACCTCTAACGTTCAAGACTTCTACCTCCGTGAGCAAGGGAGGCGTTATAAGCCCGAATATATACAGGAAAGAGGGGAGAAACGTGTAACGAAACTACCTAACAGGTCTAAACAAACGTGACTAGTCTCGAAGGTTAGTATGCAGTAAGAGGTAAGAATACATGAAGTGTTCACTTAGAAGTAAACTTGTTACTTGTATCAAAAGAGTTAGAAGTAATAACTTAATAACTAAGATAATAAACTAAGTTGAGTACAAAGCTTCTATCTAATAGCAGACGTACTAGTCATATATAGAACCTTTATTCTCCTGGAGCCTAGAGGGAGCCCTAGATCTCAAGCTCTAATGCAAGCTTCTATAAGCTCCTGTAAGCTCCAACAGTTATGTGACTATATTACGTGATAACTATACTATGGAAATCCTTAGATTGTTTAGCTAGTCTAACTAATCCCCTCCGGCTGTAGGTTCCTTGTAGATGTGTTCGACCTGTCAGGGCGCTGCCTGGTCTTTACTAGTCTTGTGCTAGTACGTGATTCGTGACACTATCTCCTTCTTAGCCTAGCATGTCCCTACGCTTAAGTACAACCTAAGAAATATTATTAGAAGGCCACTAGCCTTTTCTTCCTTTATTATGTCCTCTAAAGCACAGAAATATAAATAGCGTACTCTTCTCTTTGAAACTATCTAAGCATATAGTTCTAAAATTATACCTTGTTCTAACTGTTGTTAGTACAACCAAAAATACTTTGTCCTAAACAACAAGTCACAGAAGTGTAGAGAGTGTGTCTGTCAAGGCGTTAGATGTAACGCCCTCTAGTTATTTAACAATAACCTCTAGAATATTTGTCTTAAAGAGGAGTGTCTAAAATTTAAAAGAGATATAGCTTTCAAAGCAGCTATAGCTAGTCTAGTGTAACGAAACTACCTAACAGGTCTAAACAAACGTGACTAGTCTCGAAGGTTGGTATGCAGTAAGAGGCAAGAGCGCGCGAAGTGTTTACTTGGAAGTGAACTTGTTACTTGTATTAAAAGAGTCAGAAGTAATAACTTAATAACTAAGATAATAAACTAAGTTGAGCACAAAGCTTCTAACTAATAGCAGAAGTGCTAGTTATATATAGAACCTTTATTCTCCTGGATTGCTAGTATCGCTTGTTAATGTTGTTGACCCTGATTGCTAACATTGCCTGTCAATGTAGTCGATGTAAATGTCATGTGATTTTTATACTAAGGAAAGTCCTTGGATTAGCCAGCTACTCTAACCAATCCCTATAACCTATATCTACTCAATAGTATCTTGTTCTGTCAGAACGCTGTCTGGACTTACTTATCATGTGCTAGCACATGATTTGTGACACTATCCCCTTCTTAGCCTAGCGTGTCCCTATACTTAAGTATGACCTAAGAAATATTGTTAGAAGGCTAGTAGCCTTCTTCTTCTTTTAACATAAGTCTTCCTACAACCAAATCCAAACTTAAGAAATATTGTATTAACACAGCGCTATACATTGAACAATCCAGAGACAAGATGATTTCCTATACTTGTTGTGCAAACAGTTAGAAAGGTAGCAAGGAAGGACAACACTGTGTCACTCTTTCCAGTAGAGACAAATGTTTGTCTTATACCCTTCAAGGCAAGACTTGTAATATAAGGGATAAAAACCAGGCTCTGTCCTCCTTTGACTAGGAGTCCCTTGACAAACAAAGGAGAAGGCTTCGCGACAAAGAAGAAGAAGCAATGGCTAAGATTCTTTGTTTAAGAAAGCAGCAACGCCTCCTGGATAACCGTGAGCAAGAAATGCTTCAGCGCGGTCTGTCGTCTCTCGACGAGCTAGACTGTGCTGAGGAGAAAGAGAAGGAGAAAGAGAAGGAAGAGGAAGACAAAAGAGAGGAAGAGACTGCCAGGCTAGCTGCTCTTCCTACTCCCGACTCCTCTGATCCCTCCCTCGACCTAGGCCTTGACCCAGCCTTCTTTGTGTCTTTTCTAGCTGACCACAAGATGTAGGCAACCCTGGGTTTCAGTGGTGGAACTCCTGAAGTTCCTCTAAGCACTGGTTGAGGTTTCCCTTTAGTTCCTAAGTGTTTTCTGAATATAGGTAATCCAACTATTTAATCAGGTACTTGACCTGTCCTCTAACAACCTTACAGTCAAGAATCCTCTTGATTTTATACTCTGTGTTAGGGTTGACAGGTTGGATCTCTGTGAGTGGGGCTGGTGGTGCCCCTGGTGGTGCTGGTTTGAGTAGGGATACATAGAATACTAGATAGATATTCATAGTCTTTAGTAGCGTGAGTTTATAATTCAAAGGTCCTTTGACGCGTTTGATTTTGAACGGTCTGAGCTTTTTGTAGTCTAGTTTACTACTTAGTCTTTTAGTGTTAATGTTTTTTCTGACCAAATAGACTTTATCCCTCTCTTTTAACGTTAGCTCCTGACTACGTCGCTTGTTGTAGTAGTGTGTGTTACGTTCTGCCACAAACTGAAGTTGCTCTGCAAGCTTCTTGTGTAATTCCCTGAGTTCATAGTCTTTTAGTCCTGCTTTGTCATTATTAACAGTACTCTACAATAGGTCTTGATATACAACTAATTCATACCCATAGTTAGCATAGAATAGTGTAACAAGCATGGTTTCTGTTATTGAACTATTATAGGTGAACTGTGCTAGTAGCAGAAGTTCAACCTAGTTGTTTTGTTTATAGTTTACATAATATCTTAAGTATACTTTAATAACTTAATTCATTTGTTTAGTGCCTTCATTTGTCTAAGGGTGGAAAGCTGTCAACAGCTTTCTTTTCACACCTAGACACTCTGTGAGGGCCGTCCAGAATTTCAATGTAAAGAGTTTATCTCTGTCAGAGATTATCTCTTCTAGTAGACTATGTAGAGCAACTACTTCCTGTAGAAATACATAGGCTAAGTGTTCTGCTGTACTTACTTCTATATATAGTACAAGTACTATGTACTTTGTGAGTTGTTCAACAATAACTAGGATTAAGTTATATATAACTCCTGTTATTAGGTCTTTAGATTTTAGTAGCTTAACTATAAAATCCCATGATATAGATCTCCAAGGTATCTGTGGTATTAGAGTAGTACTTATCTGTTTATAAGGTACATGGTGGGAAGCCTTGTTCCTAGTACAGGTATTACACTCTACTATTACTTCCTTGACTACTGCTAATAGGCGATCAACATAGTAGTGTTGCTTGACTTACTAGAGGGTTCGCCGAACTCTCTAGTAACTATGTGCCAGGGCTACATAGTACTCTTTGACAAATTCTTTTGCGTAGGATTTAGAGACACATAACCTTCTGTTAGTGTACTGTTCCTTGTTATTTTGTCCTCGCTTAGCTAGAGCTGGCTGCTCTAATTCCTAGGCTTCCTAGATTTTCTTTGTCCAAGGGTTGTTAGTTTCTATTGCTGCTATCTTATGTATAGCTGGCGCTAGGTCTTTATTTTCCAGAGTCTTCAAGATTACAATCTTTTTGTACTCCTTATTCCTCTTGTAACCAGGTTGACGGCTTAAAGTGTCTACTTGTGGATTATTAGTTCCTTTAATATAATAAATCAATATATCAAATCTAGCAAGGGTTTGTGACTACTATGCAAGGTGTCTGTTGCTAAGTTTCTTTGTTATTATAAATGTTTTAAGGTTTTTATGATCAGTGAGGATTAATACCTAGTGCTTTGTACCTTGTAGGTAGATCCTCTAATGTTCTAAAGCTAAGACTATAGTGAGAAGCTCTTTCTTATAGATGCTATAGTTTTGCTAAGCTGAATCTAGTGTTTTAGAGAAGTATGCCACAGGTATAAGTTTCCCCTTGTCATTTAGTTGAAGATGTATAGCAGCAACTGCTATATTAGAAGCATCTGTCTCTATAGTGCTTGGTTTGTTAGCATTATAGTTCCTAAGGATTGGTTTCTTAGTAAACCTCTTTTTTATTACTTAGAATACTACTTTGACAACCTTATCTCACACAAAAGGAACATTCTTCTTTGTGAGGTTTGTCATAGGTTTCAAGATCTCTGTATAGTCTCTAATAAATTGTTAACAGAAGTTAGTGAATCCCTAGAAGAATTAGACGTCCTTAACGTTCTCTAGTGACTTCTATTCCAGAATTACTCTAACTTTCTTAGGGTTTACCTTCATTTGTCTAAGAGTAATAGTGTACCCTAGAAAGATAGTACAAGTTACTTTAAACTTACATTTCAAAAGTTTAAGGCAAGAGTCTACTGTTATAAGCTGTTGCAGGACTTCCTTAACATACTTCTCATAGTCCTCTAACCTTTCTGAAAACACAAGGATATTATCTAGGTAATAGATAACAGTTATTCCTAGAAGATCCTTAAGTATTTTATTGTTTTGTCTCTAACAAGTAGTAGGTATGTTAGTTAGACCAAACGACATTACTGTGTACTTGTAGAGGCCTGATAGTAAGACAAAGGCTGTCTTCTATTCGTCCCCTTGCTTAATCTATATTAAGCTAAAGGCATTTCGCTGGTCGAGTTTAGTGAATATCCTAGCCTTTTCTAACTTGTCCTACAAGTACTAACCTTCTAGCAATGAGTAAGCGTCCTTAACTGTTGCCTTGTTGACGTCTCTGTAGTCAACATAAACTCTTCTATTTAGATCGTCCTTCTTAAATGTAATAAGTATATTAGAAGTAGCTAGCGAATCTAATTTTCAGATGTATTCTTTCTAAATTCCTTCTTGTATATACTTCTCGAGAAGCTGCAAGTTCCTCTAATTATAAGGTTAAAGCTTCTACTTCTTGAGGTTATAACTCTCTTTTAATTTAATCTTATAATCCTATAGCTAATGTTTAAGGAGAGCTTGCATGTCCTCTAGGTTATTAAACAACTCTGTAAATTCCTTATACTACACAGGTATTTCATTATTAGCAGTCTGGCTAACCTGTGGAGGACCCTAGGCTAGGTATCCTAGCACTTTGAAAGAGGTAGCACTAACCTCCTTTCAGCCTTGTAGTTACAACTATATATAGTTACATTAACTAAAAGTAATACTACGTTTCTTCTAGTTAATGTCTAGATTATATTCTCGAATCTAGGGCATACTAAGTATTACTTCCTTATTCTCTATCTCAACAACATTGAATTATGTGTCTAAACAGTGTCTGTTAATAGTAGTCTTTATAGAGATAGTTCACTAGTCAATAACTCTGTTTTAGTAAGTAACATTAGTCTTGTTAACAATACTTAAGACATAGAGTAAAGTTTTCTTAACTAAGATATTAAGCCTTTTGTAGGCTTTTAGAGATATAAAATTGCCTGTTACTCTGGAATTAATTATAACCTGTAATTTCTTTCCCCTAATAGTTGTAATTATATAAAATTAACTTTCTCCTAAAGTAGTGTATAGTTCTAGTCTAACATAGTAAATGTTAAACATATTATTCTCGGCATTATTAAGCCAAGCTATAGTATTCTAAGCCTATAGAAAGAATATAACTTTTTCTTGATCTATGTATACTACTTTACATATCTGTTGATATTCTACTCCTATCTAATAGTCTAGTAGTGTTCCTGTGAACTACTTGTCTAATGTCTAGTCAGATGTTAGTTGTAGTCAGTAACATACTTATTCTGTTATAGAGAGACCTAGAGTCTAAGTAGCCTAAAGTTCTCCTTCTACTAGGTAGTAGAATTCCTTAGACAGTAGTGTCTCGTTATGGTTTATAGTATAATTATATTCTTTCTCTTCCCTAGAGATGTGTCTAGAACCCTTGTGTCTAAAGCAGATATAACCTACTTGATTATCATTGATAATATACTATTAGAGAGGAATAGAATTATGTCCTATAGTAGCATGTAGAGACTAAAAGTCTAGCCTTTCGCCCTTTATGTCTACCTAACAATTCCCTCTCTTATAGGTCTTAATAAAGACCTATGTATCCTCTACCTAAGGTTCTCTACTCTAATTATTCCTGCCTGACAATTCTAATAACTCAGAGAACTCTTCCTCTGAAGTACTAGCTAGTGATTCGTAAGTGGCCTGCAATAGTAACTTATGTTCGTTCTCTAAGCAAGGGTCATAGTATTGTTCAAGGATAGAATCATCCTCTTCTTTAATCTAAGTTCTATATCTACGTGCTTCTAATTCTTTATTAGAGAGCTCCTGTGTTTCTAGTAATGCTATCTCCTTTTAGAAGGTGGCATTAACTTGTTTTCCCTTGTTAGCTTACTTTTTCAAGCTACATTCATTTGCTCTATAGCCTGACTAGCTATATAAGTAGCATAAATTCTACTTGCGTCAGCAGTTCTGTTCTTTCTAGGAAAGTTTGCCTTTTTTCTCTTTAATCCTAGACTTGTGTGTTACATCAAGTTCTATTAGATCTCCTTAGTTGTGACTTTTCTTGGGATAGCGTTCCTTGAAGTAGCTATAGTTCTCTTTTTGTTCTAGGCATTACTTGTATATGTAGTTATCAATTTGAATTAAGCTGTCTACTAGCTTCTTTAAGTTAGTAAGCAGGTCAGAGTATAATAACTTATCTTTTACTACGTCCTTGAGACCTTAGTAGTATTAATTAATGAGAGTACTGTTGTTCTATTCTACTCTTGCTAAGTATTGTTGAAATTCTGATATATATTTCATAGTAGACCCTGTCTAGGTGAGGCGTTAGAGTCTATTAACTACTTTCTTCTTGATGTTAATATCTTTAAACACTCTCTATAGTCCTACTTTAAATCCTTTTACGTTGAAAAATAATCCCTGAGTCACAAGACTTATTTTCACAGTTAGCAAACCGTCTATACATTGTCTCTCCTAATATTCCTTAATGTATAGCTTGATCTACTTATAGGCGTCTCCTACAAGTTAAGTCACCATCTAACAGACTTGATTAGACTTGTTTAGAAACTTGTCTCTGTAGAACCCTAGGTACATAGAAGATTTCATAAGAAATTCTTCAAGTGTTGCTAGGTTTCTATTGTATTTATTAGGCATAAGGACCTTGATGTTCTCTCTAAGAGTAACATTTGGTTCCTCTATTGCTAGTGTTAGAGGTAGTATAGACACTAGAGTATAGTCTCTTTCGCGGCCAGAGAAGGACAACATAATCATAGTCTTACTTCTAAGCAGGTGCTCAAAGTATAACGAAACTACCTAACAGGTCTAAACAAACGTAACTAGTCTCGAAGGTTAGTATACAGTAAGAGGCAAGAGCACGTGAAGTGTTCACTTAGAAGTGAACTTGTTACTTGTATCAAAAGAGTCAGAAGTAATAACTTAATAACTAAGATAATAAACTAAGTTAAGCACAAAGCTTCTAACTAATAGCAGAAGTACTAGTTATATATAGAACCTTTATTCTCCTAGATCACTAGTATCACCTGTTGATGTTGTTGACTCTGATTGCTAACATTGCCTGTCAATGTAGTCAATGTAAATGTCACGTGATTTTTATACTAAGGAAAGTCCTTGGATTGGCCAGCTACTCTAACTAATCCCTATAACCTATATCTACTCAATAGTATCTTGTTCTGTCAGAACGCCGTCTGGACTTACTTATTACATGCTGGCACATGATTCGTGACATCTAGCTTGTGTCCACGAGCTTGAGCAACGTTAACAAGAGTTGTGTAAGCGTGGAATTAACATAGTCTGTTAGAGACTGTAGACGCTTAACAAGCTCGACGCTGTTAAAGAGAAAGAGAGAGAAGAGGAAAAGAAGAAGAAACAGAGAAAGAAGAAAGCAGCTAGGCTAGCAGCTCTCTCTAACCCTGCTGTCTCTAACTCTGCTCTTGACCTAGGTCTTGACTTATCTTTTCTTTTGTCTTTCCTAGCTAACTACAAGATATAGGCAAGTCTAGGTTTTGGTAGTAGAACTCCTAAAGTTCCTCCTAGCACTAGGTAAGGTTTTCTTTTAGTTTCTAAGTGTTTTCTATATATAGGTAATTCAACTATTTAATTAGGTACTTGACCTGTCCTCTAACAACCTTATAGTCAAGAATTCTCTTAACTTTGTATTCTGCGTTAGAGTTAACAGGTTAGATCTCTGTGAGTAGAGCTAGTAGTGCCTCTAGTAGTACTAGTTTAAGCAAGAATATATAGAATACTAGATGAATATTCATAGTCTTTAGTAGCGTGAGTTTATAATTCAAAGGTCCTTTAATGTATTTGATTTTAAACAGTCTAAGCTTTTTGTAGTCTAGTTTACTACTTAGTCTTTTAGTGTTAATGTTTCTTCTAACTAAATAGACTTTATCCCCTCCTTTTAACGTTAGCTTCTAACTACGTCGTTTGTTATAGTAGTATATATTACATTCTACTACAAACTAAAGTTGCTCTACAAGCTTCTTATATAATTCCCTGAGTTTATAGTCTTTTAATCCTGCCTTGTTATTATTAACAGTATTCTGTAATAGGTTTTAATAAGTAACTAATTCATACCTATAGTTAGCGTAGAATAGTATAACAAGTATAGTTTTCGTTGTTAAACTATTATAGGCGAACTGTGCTAGTAGTAGAAGTTTAACCTAGTTGTCTTGTTTATAGTTTATATAATATCTTAAGTATACTTTAATAACTTAATTCATTTGTTTAGTACCTCTATTTGTCTAAGAGTAGAAAGCTGTCAACAGCTTTCTTTTTGCACCTAGATACTCTATAAGAGCTGTCTAGAATTTCGAGGTAAAGAGTTTATCTCTGTTAGAGATTATCTCTTCTAGTAGACTATGTAGAGTAACTACTTCCCAAAGGAATGCATAGGCTAGGTGTTCTGCTGTACTTGCTTCTATATATAGTATAAGTACTATATACTTTGTGAGTTGTTTAATAATAACTAGGATTGAGTTATATATAACTCCTGTTATTAGGTCTCTGGATTTTAGTAGCTTGACTATAAAATCCTATAATATAGATCTCTAAGGTATCTGTGGTATTAGAGTAGTGCCTATCTGTCTATAAGGTATATAGCAGGAAGCCTTGTTCCTAGTACAGGTATTACACTCTACTATTACTTCCTTGACTACTACTAATAGGCGATTAACATAGTAGTGTTACTTAACTTACTAGAGGGTTTGTTAAACTCTCTAGTAACTATATACTAGGGCTACATAGTACTCTTTAACAAATTCTTTAGCGTAGGATTCAGGGACACATAACCTTCTATTAGTATACTATTCTTTGTTATTTTGTCTCTACTTAGCTAGAGCTAGCTACTCTAATTCCTGGGCTTCCTAGATTTTCTTTGTCTAAGGGTTGTTAGTTCCTATTACTACTATCTTGTGTATAGCTAGTGCTAGATCTCTATTTTCTAGAGTCTTTAAGATTACAATCTTTTTATACTCCTTATTTCCTTTGTAACTAGGTTAATAGCTTAAAGTGTCTGCTCATGGATTATTAGTTCCTTTAACATAATAAATTAATATATCAAATCTAGCAAGAGTTTGTGACTACCTTACAAGATATCTGTTGCTAAGTTCTTTTGTTGTTGTAAATGTTTTAAGGTTTTTATAATTAGTAAGGATTAATACCTAGTACTTCGTACTCTATAGGTAGATCCTCTAATGTTCTAAAGCCAAGACTATAGTAAGAAGCTCTTTCTTATAGATACTATAGTTTTGCTAAGCTAAATCTAGTGTTTTAGAGAAGTATACTACAGGTATAAGTTTCCCCTCGTCATTTAGTTAAAGATATATAGTAGTAACTACTGTGTTAGAAGTATCTGTCTCTATAGTACTTGGTTTGTCAGTATTATAGTTCCTAAGGATTAGTCTCTTAGTAAACCTCTTTTTTATTACTTGGAATACTACTTCAACAACCTTATTCTACACAAAAGAAACATTCTTTTTTGTAAGGTTTGTTATAGGTTTTAAGATCCTAGTATAGTCTCTAATAAATTATTAACAGAAGTTAGTAAATCTCTAGAAGGATTAGACGTCCTTAACGTTCTCTAGTAACTTCTATTCTAGAATTGCTCTAACTTTCTTAGAGTCTACCTTCATTTGTCTAGGAGTAATAGTATACTCTAGAAAGATAGTACAAGTTACTCTAAACTTATATTTCAAAAGTTTAAGGCAAGAGTCTACTGTTACAAGCTGTTGTAGGACTTCCTTAACATATCTCTTATAGTCCTCTAACTTTTCTAAAAACACAAGGATATTATCTAGGTAACAGATAATAGTTATTCCTAGAAGATTCTCAAGTATTTTATTATTTTGTCTCTAACAAGTAGCAGGTGTGTTAGTTAGACTAAACAGCATTACTATGTACTTGTAGAGGCCTAATAACAAGACAAAGGATGTCTTCTATTTATCTCCTTACTTAATCTATATTAAGCTAAAGGCATTTTGTTAGTTAAGTTTAGTAAATATCCTAGCCTTTTCTAACTTATTCTACAAGTACTAGCCTTCTAGTAATAAGTAAGTGTCCTTAACTGTTGTCTTGTTAACGTCTCTGTAGTTAACATAAACTCTTTCATTTAGATTGTTCTTCTTAAATGTAATAAGTATATTAGAAGTAGCTAGCAAGTCTAACTTTCAGATATATTCTTTCTGAATTCCTTCCTGTATATACTTCTTGAGAAGCTATAAATTCCTCTAATTGTAAGGTTAAAGCTTCTACTTCTTAAGGTTATAACTCTCTTTTAATTTGATCTTATAATCCTATAGCTAATGTTTAGAGAGAGCTTACATGTTCTCTAGGTTATTAAACAACTCTATAAATTCCTTATACTACACAGGTATTATATTATCAACAGTCTGGCTGACCTGTAGAGAACTCTAGGCTAGGTGTTCTAGTACTTTAGAAGAGGTAGCGCTAACCTCCTTCCAGCCTTGTAGTTACAACTATATATAGTTACATTAACTGAAAGTAATGCTACATTTCTTCTAGTTAATGTCTAGATTATATTCTTGAATCTAGGGCATACTAAGTATTGCTTCCTTGTTCTCTATCTTAACAACATTGAATTATATATCTAAATAGTGTCTGTTAATAGTAGTCTTTGTAGAGATAGTTCACTAGTTAATAACTCTGTTTTAGTAAGTAACATTAGTTCTGTCAACAACACTCAAGACATAGAGTAAAGTTTTCTTGACTAGGATGTTAAGTCTCTTATAGGCTTTTAGGGATATAAAATTACTTGTTACTCTAGAATCAATTATAACCTGTAATTTCTTTCCTCTAATAGTTGTAATTATATAAAATTAACTTTCTCCTAAAGTAGTATATAATTCTAGTCTAATATAGTAAATGTTAAACATCTTGTTCTTGGCATTGTCAAGCTAGGCTATAGCATTCTAAGTCTATAGAAAGAATATAACCTTTTCTTAGTCTGTGTATACTACTTTACATATCTATTAATATTCCACTTCTGTCTAATAGTCTAGCAGTGTTCCTGTGAACTGTTTGTTTAACGTCTAGTTAGATGTTAGTTATAGTTAGTAGTATACTTATTCTGCTATAGAGGGACCTAGAGTCTAAGTAGCCTAAAGTTCCCCTTCTACTAGGTAGTAGAATTCCACAGGTAGTAGTGTTTTATTATAGTCTAAAGCGAAATTATATTCTTTCTCTTCTCTAGAGATATGTCTAGAACCTTCGTGTCTAAAGCAGATATAACCTACCTAATTATTATCGATAATATACTGTTAGAGAGGAATAGAATTATATTCTATAGTAGTATGTAGAGACTAAAAGTCTAGTCTTTTGCTCTTTATGTCTACCTAACGATTTCCTCTCTTATAGGTCTCTATAAAGACCTATGTATCTCTAACCTAGGGTTCTCTACTCTAATTATTCCTGCTAGATAATTCTAATAACTTAGAGGACTCTTCCTCTAAAGTACTAGCTAGTGATTTATAAGTGGCCTGTAATAGTAACTTATGCTTATTCTCTAAGCAAGTATTATAGTATTATTCAAGGATAGAATTATTCTCTTCTTTAACCTAAGTTCTATATCTATATACTTCTAATTCCTTATTAGAGAGCTCTTGTGTTTCTAGCAATGCTATCTCCCTTTAAAAGGTAGCATTGACTTGTTTTCTCTTGTTAGCTTACTTCTTCGAGCTATATTCGTTTGCTCTATAGCCTGACTAGCTATATAAGTAGCATAAATTCTGCTTACGTCAGCGGTTCTGTTCTTTCTAGGAAAGTTTACCTTGTTTGTTTGTTTTTTCTTTAACCCTAGACTTGTGTGTTACATTAAGTTCTATTAGGTCTCCTTAGTTGTAACTTTTCTTAGAATAGTATTCTTTGAAATAGCTATAGTTCTCTTTTTGTTCTAGGCATCACTTGTATATATAGTTGTTAATCTAAATTAAGCTGTCTACTAGCTTCTTTAAGTTAGTAGGCAGGTTAGAGTATAACAACTCATCTTTTACTATATTCTTGAGACCTTAGTAGTATTATACTATATTCTTGAGACCTTAGTAGTATTAATCAATGAGAGTACTGTTGTTCTATTCTACTCTTACTAAGTATTATTGAAATTCTAATATATATTTTACAGCAGACTCTGTCTAGGTAAGGCGTTAGAGTCTATTAACTACTTTCTTCTTAATGTTAATATCTCTAAACGCTCTCTATAGTTCTACTTTGAATTCTTTTACGTTAATAAACAATTCTTGAGTTACAAGACTTATTTTTATAGTTAGCAAACTATCTACTTATTGTCTCTTCTAATATTCCTTAATATATAGCTTAATCTACTTATAGGTGTGAGGTAGATAGTAGGCAATAAGTCAATTTGAATCTTTTCAATTTAGTACAGAACTAATCTCTGCCCCTCCTTAGAGGTGCAGGAGAAGTCTCGCTTTATAGAAGCTCCTAAGCCCTAATATTACGTCAACTCTGTTAACTCCGTAAACTCCATCTACTAGAACTGCTCAATTCCTGATTGATTTATAATAGCAGATGAAGACTTCCTTAGATCAGATGAAAAGTCACATGACTTCATGACCTTGTGACCTCTACATATTACAACTATCCCCTCTTCCAAGGATCTTGTCCTCAAGATTAATTTTGCCTGTTTTTTGTAAAAACGTTGCAAAGGTGTAATTCAGCAGGTATTGCAGAAGAGTATGTGAGTAGACAACATCATTGCTGTTTGCTGTAGCAAACAAAATTGCTCTACAGCTATTGGCGGGCGATTTGTTGATTTCGCGAAAGCGCAGACAACAATTACAACCAAGAGAGTTGATTGGTCCTTTTCTCTTGTAGCGGTTATATTAAGGCACTGTTTGGTGTCCTTGCATATACAATACTAGGGTGTTCTAGACAGTTTTGTTGCGAGGGAATAAATTATATGAAAACCTTATACAAATACTTTCGAGGCATCAAAGAGGAGCTAGAGGTTGATGAGAAACTGTAGTGCGCTACATGTAAAATGTAGGAAGATCACAGTATCTTTCAGGATACATATAGAGACCTGTCCTTCCCTTTTGCAAGACCTTCTCTTTTCTATACCCTAAAATTCCTTATCATGTCTTATTCTGTTCACAACACTTCTAAGTGTAAAGCTGATCTCGCTGAGTCCTTTCCCGTTGTTGGTTAGTGTTTGAAATACTTCAAGCACCTCCTTATTGATCCCTTTGTCTTGTGTGTAGTTGCTCTAGGGAAAAAGAATTATAACTGATGTATCAAAGGCTCTGAATTGTGTGAGCTAGTAAGCTTCTTTACTTTTAGAATTTCATGAGTAATCATCTGATATTCTAGATTCTACGATTACTTTTAGAGGTATGCTAGGCCTAGGAAGACACTGTTAATATCTTCAAGAAATATCTTGAAGATTATCTAAATCAATACTATGTTTAAGATAAGGATGATATATCTCCTTGTAGTAATTGGAATTTCAATGAGTAGAAGGATACTTGGAGGCTCTAGAACTCTTCCAACTACATCAAAGAGTCAGATGCAGAGGAAGCCTGGGATAGGGTTCCAAAGGTGTGTTACTTTTGTATGATCAGAGGGTCCTTGCTAATAACAAGAAAGGAGTACAAAGACGTCTACACTAAAGGTGTCAGACTTATTGCTAATATCTCTACAGAGATAAGTAGGCAGTCGACCGGTGGTGCTTCAGCTACAGACAATGTAATGCTTATTACAGTTCATGAATTGACTGTAGAAGTTCAAGCCTGTCGAGAGGTCTTTATAGCAGTAGTAAGTTCTCAGAAGTTCTGGAATTCCACGCTGACTAGTCATAGCATAATGTTGTTCCTAATAAGAATGAGCAGATCTTGTTAGAAGTGTTGTAGTTCTTCACAAGAGCTTGACAGTCTTGGAAGTTAGCATTTTTGCTTTTTGAAGATGTAGAGTTGTGAGTCAGAGAGGGAGTGTGTAACTATAGTAAAGCTATATAAATGAACTGTTTTTTTGTGCCTTGTTTTCCTCGTGAACTTTAGTATTTTGATTCTCAGTAAACCTAGTAAACTACATAGGAGAAAAATCTAAGGAAGAGCGTCTCAACTAAAGTCACAGACCTTGTGTAGTCTACTAGGTCTTCTCTTCTCCTTCAAAGGACGTCCTCTTCGTCGTAAGGTGTTTAAGCTTTTCAATACCTTAGCAGGTGGTTGAGAGGAGGATTAAAGTGAAAGACTATAGTTCTTGTTGTATGATTGAAGAAGTTCCTTAGCATTTGCAAGGTTGGGATAAGTAGGTAACTAGGTATTGTGATCATCTGGCCAGGATTTCCATTTGATTAAATACTTGAGTTTCTTGCCTTAGCCTTCTTGTCTGTGATTGACAATAGCCTCAACTTCCTATTCTTGTTCCTTATCGTCCTCTACTAATTCCGGGAGTTCTCTAAGGGCATAGAGGTGAGGTTCCTAACCCTTCTTGGTCAAGTATTCTTCAAGGAGGGAAACATGAAACGTTGGGTACAACTGTTTATACATGCTAGGTAAGTCTAGCTTGTACACAGATGTGCTAATGCATTCTAGGATCTTAAAAGGTCTAATGAATTTTGGCTCAAGCTTTCCTGCTTTGAGTCTGAGATTTTTTGTTAACAGTATAACCTAATCTCCTTTAAAGAAGTGTCTATTTAATTAGTGTTTATTAAAATAAGACTCCTGATTGTTTTGTGCACAATGCCAGAGATTATAAAGTTTATTCCACTCTTTATAAAGAATCTCTAGTCTCCTACAAGCAGCTGGTACCTCCCCTTTAATCCTGTCCTCAGGATTCCATAGAAGTCGAGGTTAGTAACTGTAACACACTTTAAAAGGTATGTCTTGCAAGACCTGATGTTTAGAGTTATTATATACAAATTCAGTGAAAGTTAACTTTTTAAACTAGTTAGCTTTTTGCTAGCTATAATATACTCTAAGGTAATGTTCAAGAGCCTGGTTCTGCTGCTCTGTCTGACCATCTGTTTGCAGATAGAATACAGTGCTTAACCTTTGCTTACACACCATGTGAAAGTAGAAAGCAGACTAAAAATTACTTGTAAACACAGTTCCACAATCTAAAACAATTCCATCAGGAGTGCCAAAGAGTAAGAAAACATTGTCCTACATCAAACTAGCAAGCTCCAGAGAGTCAACTGTCTTGTGACAAGCAATATACTTTGTCATTTTAGAGTACTGGTCTACAACCACAAGGATTGCATTAAAATCAGGACCTCCTGCCAGGTTTTTACACGGTGGTAGGCCTGTGACAAAATCCATAGAGATCTTACCCCAGGGTCTTTTTGGCTGTGGTAAACTACTTAATAGACCATATAGCATATGTCTCTTGGCCTTGACTCTCTAGCAAATATCACATTCTCTACAATAGAGACGGACATTAGTTTCTATGTTTTCCTAATACTAGGATCTTTTTAAAAGCTCTAGAGTCTTGTCGACTCTGTAGTATCCTACTAAAGGGTTGTTATGATGAAGGTTTATGACTTGAGCTCGTAAGGCAGGGTTATTAGGCACTACGACTCTTGAATAGAACCAGAGAAGGTTCTTATTGTGTGTCCAAATTAGTTCTCCACTTGTGTCTCGTTTGCCAAGCCTCTTTTTCAGAATGTCTCTACATTCTGAATCGTTCCTCTGAGTCATCTTGACAATATCAAGGAGTAGCTCAGAAAGAGGGGCTAGTGCTATAGCTCTTTCAGTAGCTGTACATATCTATGAACGTGGAATTAAATGTTTGTAACTATCTAATTCAAAAACTTAAGGGACAACTAAGTTCTTGATTCCATCAAGTGATTGGGACATAGATATCCTTATTACCCTAGCTGCAGCAGCGGAACCTTCAAGGTAGTACCCTACACCTTGCTTCTCTTTCGAGGAATCCTCAAGGAGGCCTTTATACATGCCTTAAGGTAAAAGCTCTTGTGCTATAGCAGATATAGCAAACATCAAGGGTTGTGTTTCAAGAGAGGACTTTCCTAGGGCCAGAAAAGAACCTAGAATTATAGTTGCAAAAGCTTCCTTCAGTTTATTCTAAAAGGTTGGAAGCTAAGTTACATTAGCAGGACCATCCTCATAGTCTAGCCTTCTGCTAGGTCTGTCCGCAGGGTTTGAGGTGCCTTTATGATATATGATCTAAAAATCATATGTTGCAAGATACATTGTCTAGCGAGCCTAACAGCTTTCCAAGTACTTTGTTTCCATGAAGTACTGGAGATTATTATAGTTAGTTATAACCTCGATTGTAAACCTAGCACCTTCAAGATAATGTCTCTAATGCTTGAAGGCTATAACAATTGCAAGAAGTTCCTTATCATAGGTACTGTAGTTTCGTTTAGCGCTAGTGAGTTTCTGGGACCAAAACACTACAGGATGCCAATGTTGTTTTGTACCATCAGTAGTATCTGCTTGTTGTAAAATAGTTCTAGCAATAGTAAATTTAGACACATTAGTTTCTACATAAATCTGCTTGGAAGGGTTGAAATGAATTAGGACAGGTGTTGTTGTAAATACAGTTTTTAAAAGTTGAAAACTTTCTTTAGCTGCCTCTGTCCAATTAAAGGGGCCAGTTTTGCGGCCCTGTTCTATACCTTTCAAGAGATCTGTTAGGCCCAAGGTTACAAAAGAGTAACAATAAATAAACCAACAATAAAAATTTACAAACCCAAGAAAAACTTAGACTATATAGAACAAAGTAGGCTAGGGCTATTCCACAATAGTGCAGATCTGTTCAGGATCTGCTTTCACACTATTTGTTCTAACAATAAAGCTGAGAAACTCGACTTCCTTGACGTCAAACTCGCATTTGCTAAGTTTGCAGAACAAATCACTATTGCGTAGCCTAGTAAGGACCTGGCAAACGTGATCATAGTAGTCTTCTTCCTTTCGTGAGTAAATAAGGATGTTATCCAAATAAACAACAACGAAATCATCTAGGAGGCCGCTAAGGGCAGTATTGATGTATGCTTGAAATGTTGCTAGCACATTTGCTAGACTAAAAGACATCACAAGATACTCAAAATGCCTATAACAGGTTCTAAATGCTGTCTTCTATTTATAGCCTTCATGAATTCTGACGCAATGATAAGCATCTTTCAGATCTAGTTTTGTAAAGATAACTGCTTTACTTAACTAGTCAAGAGACTCATCAATAAGAGGAAGAGGGTGACGATTTTTGATTGTGACTTTGTTAAGACCACGATAATCAACACAAAGCCACAGGCCTCTATCTTTTTTTGGAACAAAAAGGATAGGCGCCCCTGCGAGACTTGTGCTGGGCCTAATCTAGCGTTTTCGGAGAGTGTCTTGTAGATACAAGCGCAAAGCTTCAAGTTGGGTCTCTGACAAATTGTACAAGGGCCTATAAGGAACAGTACCCTCTGTATCAATAGCATGCTCAACACCTCCAAGGCTAGGAAGTTCCGAAGCTTTATCAGAGTCAAAGACATCTGAAAAGTCTATTCCCTTTTCCCGTAGGTATTCAGGTACTTCCAAGGATCCTTTCCAGACAGTATTAGCATAATACACTAGACTATTTACTGAGGGATTGTCTACATTACTCTGTAAGTATGTAGAGACTTAATACCCCTTGCAAACACATGAAGCCCATTGTCTAAGACAATTGCATTCTCCTTTCTTTATAAACAAGACCTGAGCCTGAGCGTCTAGGTCCTTGTTTAACTCCTCTTTAAACTCCTTTGGGGTGAGAATTTCTATGTTGTCTGGCCATGCTAGAGCGTAAGCCCATCGTTTTCTAGCATAGTCAGCATACTGAGCGATAGTTGATTTATAAAATTCTAAACCAAAAACAAGGGTATGGATTCCTTAGTTCTTACACCTGTAGAAGCAGAGGTTGAAAGATTGTGTTTTCCTACGATCGTCGGTGACAAGCACCTGTAGATCATAGGCTCAGAGTACTTTGAATCTACTCCCATAAAATATAACAAACTCTTGATTGTATTTCGCTAAAGCCACGAAACCCTTCTTTTGGGCTCAGTTGTTGTTGAGGAAGTTGTAATCAGAGCCTGTATCTCTAAGGCTAGTATGTGTTGCCGAGACACCTGTTTTGGGCTGATTCAGAGTTGCTTGTATTGACATATGACTTGATATGCCTTCTTTACTTAGGCCATAATCCTCGACGTTCAGGACTTAGCCCTCTCTTTTCTCGACTCCTTTAAAGACTTTGTTTTAGAACATTCCTCTTGCTGAATAGTGTTAACCATTCTCTAGAGGTTTCTTGATTCGTCCAGGGTTTTTGCTTTTTCTGGATTCTTTTGTGCCTATTTAGAGTACTTCTGACACTTACAGCTTCCTGAAACATGCCTAGATTGGCTGCAAGTGTAACAGGTAACGTTGGAGTTGGAGTTGTTGCGCTGGCCATTGTTAGTCCTCAATAGTCCTGAAATACCACCGGAATCACTCTTTCCATTTTTTCAGAAACGGCTTTTTAACTGACGACAATCCTTAGAACTAGATGAACTGTTGTTCTTTGGATAGGGGTCCTTTAAACTAGAAGTGTCTTTTGATCCTCCTGCCTTGGTTTTGCTCCTATTTAGATGGGCAGAATGTTCTGCTTTCTAAGCCTTTTCAAGCTATTCCTGTATAGAACTTGCTTCATTTCCAGAAAGGATTGCAAAAAGCGTCTGACAGGTTTTGTAATCAGTAAGTGTAGCATTAAGTGTTTTGATACAGTCACTCTTAGGTTGTTTCTCCTAGTCTGATTCTAGAACAACTATTCTGTTGTAAAGTTCTAGAACTATTTCCTAGTCTGCTTGTTCAAGGTTGCGAAGTCCTTCAAAGGCTTCTTGAGAGCGTGTTTGAGGCACCAGAATCATGTTGGCTAGATAAGCCTTGAAACTGTCCCAGTGAATTTTACATGCTAGTAGATCCTCCTTTATTACAGCTTCCTAGGTTTCGTGAGGTTTGTCTTGAAGGGTAGTTGTAGTAGTGTTTACCCTAGAGGAGTGTCTATTGTATGTCCAGGGTTAGAACCTAAAAACTGCCTCCCACGATGACACAAATGTTCAATGCTCTTTGAGAGACTTTCCATAATATACTTCTAGTGTTTAGACCTTGAGAAGTTTCTCTTAGTCTAATTTGCACTTGAGGACGTTTTAGGGAGGTTTAGGTTGAATAATATCTTTATCTGTCTCTAGATCCATTAAGTTCTCAACCTAAGGTATCGGTGTTAATTCGCGGATAGATGACGTTGTTGTAGCAGTAGTGAATCAGAGATTATCTCACATAAGGCTTTTCTCCTGTTCCAACTAAAGGATACGTTGATTGATTTGGTTGACCTTCTCTTGCTGTCTTTGAAGAGCTTTGACCTCTGTACAAAGGAGGTTTTCTCGAGTCTAAGGGGCGTTGAGTTCCACTCTGCTTAGGTCTAGTTCGATCACATGAGGGTTATTAATTAGGGTTGCTAAAAGGTCCCTGTGAGGGTCCTGTGATGGTCCGCCGATGGAGTTGGAAGAGCTTCCTCCATTGTCGGGTACAACTTGTTCAGGAGTAGTCTAAGCGACGTCTTCGTCAGGTGGTCTTCTAAGTCTTGGAGGCATCTTGCTTATTGTACTACCTCTCTATTGAGTGTAGAGAGATTAGCTTGTGAGGTGGATGGTAGGCAATAAGTCAATTTGAATCTTTTCAATTCAGTACAGAACTAATCTCTGCCCCTCCTTAGAGGTGCAGGAGAAGTCTCGCTTTATAGAAGCTCCTAAGCTCTAATATTACGTTAACTCTGTTAACTCCGTAAACTCCATCCACTAGAACTGCTCAATTCCTGATTGATTTATAATAGCAGATGAAGACTTCCTTAGATCAGATGAAAAGTCACATGACTTCATGACCTCGTGACCTCCACATATCACAATAGGCGTCTTCTACAAGTTAAGTTACTATCTAATAGACTTAGTTAGACTTGTTTAGAAACTTGTCCTCGTAGAACCCTAGGTACATAGAAGATTTTATGAGAAATTCTCTAAGTATTACTAGGTTCTCATTGTATTTGTTAGGCATAGAGACCTTAATGTTCTCTCTGAGAGTAACATTTAGTCTCTTCATCGCTAGTGTCAGAGGTAGTGTAGGCACTAGAGTATAGTCTCTTTCGCGGCCAGAGGAGGACAACATAATCACAGTCTTACTTCTAAGCAGGTGCTTAAAGTATAACGAAACTACCTAACAGGTCTAAACAAACATAACTAGTCTCGAAGGTTAGTATACAGTAAGAGGTAAGAATACACGAAGTGTTTACTTAGAAGTGAACTCGTTACTTGTATCAAAAGAGTTAGAAGTAATAACTTAATAACTAAGATAATAAACTAAGTTAAGTATAAAGCTTCTATCTAATAGCAGATGTGCTAGTCATATATAGAACCTTCATTCTCCTAGAGCCCAGAGGGAGCCCTAGATCCCAAGCTCTAATGCAAGCTCCTGCAAGCTCCTGCAAGCTCCAACGGTCATGTGACCATATCACGTGATAACTATACTATGGAAATCCTTGGATCGTTTAGCTAGTCTAACCGATCCCCTCCGGCTGTAGGTTCCTTGTGGATGTGTTCGACCTGTCAGGGCGCCGCCTGGTCTTCACTAGTCCCGTGCTAGCACGTGATTCGTGACAAAACGGGGCGTACGACTACACATCGCAGGGTGGTGTAATTGGTATACCAAATGCGAGAAACTCCAGTTCTACCACGACGAAGAGGATGAAGTTATTAAAACTAAGAAGCCTAGGAAGCCTCGCAAAACCAAGTACTGTACAGACGAGGAATATGCAAAGTTAATACTAAAGTGGGAGGCTGAATGCGAGGCACACGATAAAGAGGTTAAGCCAAAAGGGAACTCCATGACTGGCCTCTATTACGTAGAACGCCTTCTTCCTTTTTATATTGACGCAATTCAACACCTAAGGATTACAGAGGAATCTATAAACAGTAGTTGGCTTCTTCAGGAAGATGGGGACAAGTCTCATGGTATACAGAACCCAGATAGCCTTGCATCAGTACTCAAAAGGGCTAATTGGATCACGAACCTTGTCCACCCTCCCCAGTCCCCTGATCTCAACCCTATAGAGGCTCTTTGGAATATTCTTAAGCAAAGAATACGTCGGAGAGTATGGAATACAATTGCGGAGCTTAAAGAGGTGGTTCAGGACGAATGGAGTAAGATTACAATGGAGGAAGTTCGTGCCCGTATAGCGGATATGCCTCGGCGATGTAAATTACTAGTTAAAACGAGTGGGAAGCCTATAAAGACTGCGAAGTGGTAATAAAAGTTTGAATAGTAGTAATTTTTGGTGTTCTTGATTACGTAATTTAGAAGTTGTGCTGTCCCACGAATTCTGTCACCCACTGGTGGTGCTTCAACCGAACTTCACCCGCCGCCTTCGAAAAAGATCTCGTCTCCAACTCAACTCAACCACACACTTGACATAAAGATCGCCAAATGGAGTACTTCGAGATTAGAGACGTCATGCTGAAGAAGAGCCAACATGCAATTTTGAATCCCTGGATGCCGACTGATCGCAAATGATGCCAGATACAGTTGCATCAGCTTCTCTGAAAGGGCACTGATTGGTCCAATTCTTGTTGGAGGCTGAAATATTGATTCCGTCAATTGACAGAAGCCAACAAGTACGTACATAAAGGCGCAGAATACGACTCTCCATTTGTTGTCGAAAGAAAACTGGTGGAGGGGAATTTGAAAAAGGGTCAAGTGACCTTTGATCTGATGATTTGGGAGGTCAGGTATTGGTGAAGTTCTTCGTTGTATCTCTTTCGTTACATCCTGGAATTCCATTTCGTCCTTTGTTTTGCAATTCTTTTCTCTGCGCAGTTTCAAGATGCCTCTATCAAAGATGTTACTCCAGCCGGGAACCTTCGCACTCGCAACTATTTCTCTTGTTTCTGCCCAACTCGTTCCAGCGACAGCAGACCTTTCGGTCATAAACGCAGTAAGTTTTTTTCTTTCAAATTCCACTTCCTAACCTCACTGAGATTTTAAAGTGCACCACCCTCGCCCATCAATTCCCGGCTAAGCTCTCATTCCCCGGAAACCAATCCTTCGTAGAAACCGTATCATCATACTACACACTCCAAGAACAATCCATCCAACCCTCCTGCATCATCTCCCCAAATTCTGCAGAAGATGTCTCTCAAATCATCAAAACAATAACATCATACAAAGCAAAATTCGCCATTAAAGCCGGTGGTCATATGATGAATGCGGGCGCTGCAAATATCGATTTAGGCATTGTCATAAATCTCCATTCTATGAAAACTGTTACCGCAAAAGCTGTGGATATGGGAGAAGAAAGTGCAACGATCGTAAGTGTAGGTACAGGAGCGAGATGGGGAGAAGTCTACTCATATCTTGACCCCTTGAAACTCGCAACTACAGGTGGGAGAGTTTCCGATATTGGAGTTGCGGGCTTGACACTTGGTGGTAAGTCCTCCTTCCCCCTTTCTATTCCCAAAATCAAATTGATAATATGAAAATAGGCGGTATCTCCTCCTTCAGCCAACAAAAAAGCTGGGTCTCAGAAAACGTCCACAGTTTCGAAATCGTCCTCGCCACAGGACAAATCCTCAAAGCCTCAAAGAAAACTCATCCCGACCTTTTCCAAGCTTTGAAAGGCGGCTCCAACAATTTCGGTATTGTAACTCGTATTGATCTTGTTGCTTGGGTGCAAGAGGATTATCTAGGTGGTTCGATAATTTCCCCCAGTTCAACGACTTATTCCCAACTTGCAGGGTTTGCGAAATTGCTTAAGGCGAGAGATCCGTATGCGGCGACAATCTTGACTTTTGGTTGGGTGGCTGCTAGCAATAGTACTTTTGTGAATACACAGTTGGAGTATACGAAAGCGGGGGTTACGGAGCCGGAAGTTTTTAGGCCGTTTGTGGAGGTGGGAGGGCAGTTTGTTAATACGATGAGGGTAGCGAATACTTCTTCCTTCGCTGAAGAGACTTGGGCTTCATTTCCAAGAGATAACAGGTATATCCCCGCCTTTTCGTGCAAAACGAAAGAAGAAGTTTCTGATTTGGAAAGTAGATATCAATGGGCAACAACAACCTTTGTCTCCTCCCTCCCCCTCCTCCAAAAGGTCCATGCACTCTGGAACGCAACCCTCCCCGCCATCTCCCAAATCCCTAACCTCTCATGGCTCATCTCTCTTCAACCTCTCCCACCAAATCTTTCCAACTCAACTTATCTCGGTCTTCCTCCCTCTTCACCGCCACTGGTACTTTTCAATCTTGGATATAATTGGTTGGATGCACAATACGATGATATCCTCACGCAGGCGGCGAAGAAGTTGATTGCAGATATTGAGGTTGAAACGAAGAAGGAAGGAAAGTACGTGGGGTTTAAGTATTTGAATTACGCTACTTCTTGGCAGGATCCTTTGGGTAGTTATGGGAGGGAGAATTTGGAGAAACTGAGAGAGGTTGGGGGGAGGTATGATCCAGAGGGTGTTTTTCAGAATGAGTGCCCGGGGGGTTTTAAAATTTCTGAGGCGGGTGGTGGGGTTTAGTGGTTGATGGTTTTGATGAAAGGAGGGGGGGGGAGAAAATGATGCTATTATCTATTGGATATTCTTTTCGGATAGCTAGGCGAAGTGAACTGATTGTCTAGAAGGTTTGGGTAATTGAGTTTTGTTCATCTCTAATGTCTGAAATCTTCTGGACAGTTTAGTTTTTCGAATGCGCTTTTAGATGATCGACGTCCACTGAGAACAGAATGGGATTTTTTGCCGAGGATGGAAAGAGGATTTAGCTGATCTCAAATTGAGATAGGATTTCGAGGTCGTTTTGTTTTCTAAAAATCCAATTAGGCAGGTAGGTAACCTACAAATAGCCCGAAAAGGTATTCCTACACGTGACCAAATATTCACCTTCTCGCATCGAGTTTTAGACGCCAATAGTACAGCTTCGTTGATATAGCGAAGTCCTTTATCTTCGATATACATTTCCGAAAGGGGGTTTTCTTCTATTTTTAGCTTTTGGTTTGATCACATGATCTCTTCCACTTCTCCTTTTCTCTTAGCGGGAATTTCCGAAACCCAGCGACTTCACGACTCAAGGGGAAAACTTCAACACCATCTAACTTTTTCTAAGTGCGCGCCACTCCGAGCAGATGGACTTTTCAATGCCTCGGCGGAAGAAAAAAAATGGGAAGCAAGCTTGTCTTGGGGATACTTCGTGATTGATGGTATTCGCAAATAGATTTCTTCGACGATGCGGACCACGAGTAACATTTCACAACCACCGAGGAGAACTGGAATAACTTCAAAATGCACGCTAAAATGCAGTGGAAATGTTTACAATATATTCCAACAGCTTCAAAGGATCAACAGACTCGTCAGCAACCCAAACCCCCGGGTACCTGCGAATTAAGGCTGCAGAACTCCCCACAGTGAGAACCTTGTCGTGGACGTATGGTGTTAAAAACAACTCGATTTCACTGGACATCAGACGAAGACTACGAAACAGGACTGTTTATCTCAAGGAAAACGCAGGACCACTGCGCATTTCATTCGTGGTCTGTCCAAAAAGTGGACTGGCTCAAAGATTTTTCAAAGCCCTTCGTCACCCGGGGTACGCGTTCTCGGCAATATATGCGGGGCGGATGGGCGATGCAAATTCATGCAAAACACCAATGGCCGAGGATGTTTCTCAGATTTTCTAGTTTCAAGCTTTGGTTTTTTTACACTCCCCTGCCAGTGGACTGTGGATTGTGAGCCGCAGTTCAGACTTATTCATCATCTTTGAGCTTCGCTTAATATGGGTGAGGCGTGGACTATTGGTCGAGGGGGCTTGATGTGGGGCGAAGCCACGCTGTGAGGACGAAGCCATGGAGACTTACTCTGAGCCTCATCCCGAAGATGAGGATTTAGAGATTGGGGAGGGGGTTAGGGAAGTAGGATATATACTTCTATCCATTCTCTTCATTTTCATTTTTCATCACCATCTTCCTCTCTCTACCACTCCTCCACAACACTCTCTCACTCTTCACTTCTATCTCCATTTCCATCTTTTTGTCAATACTTCTTTCTTTCCGGTTTCAATCTTTTATACCTCACATTCAATATGAAGTTCTCATCCTGCCTCTTGTCCTCAGTGGTCCTTGCCACCTCCACACTCGCAGCTCCATCTCCTCGATTAACTCAACGCATGCAAAGACGAGCAGCAGGCGCAAGAGAACACCAAGGATCCGCCATGATCTCCCGAGAATCGGTCAACTCAAAATCCAAAGCCAACGCCTCGTCAGGAAACAGCACAGTCCAATACAGCACCAACTGGTCAGGAGCCGTTATCTCAGAACCCCCAACAGGCGAGACGTTCAACGAAGTATCCGGCACCATTACCGTTCCTACACCAGCAATTCCTTCCGGTGTCTTAGCAACAGATGGAGAATACGCAGCGAGTATTTGGGTCGGAATTGATGGAAGCACTTATAGCACTGCTATCTTGCAAACTGGTATCGATGTCACCGTTGATACATCTGGGAAGGCTTCTTATAGCGCTTGGTATGAATGGTATCCTGATTACGCCTACGATTTTACCCTCGAAATGTCTGCTGGAGATGTAATCAGCATGTATGTCAACGCAACAACCACCACAACTGGCAGTGCAACAGTCGAGAACCTTACCACGGGTAAAACTGCCACGATCCAGATTACATCCACATCAGCACTCGGAGGCGAGAACGCAGAATGGATCGTCGAGGATTTCGAGCAGAACAGCGAGTTAGTCGCTTTCGCCGACTTCGGAGACGTCACATTCACAGACTGCGTCGCGCGAACCGATAAATCATCCGAAGGCATTTCCACCGCTACTATCATGGCTATTCAGGATACAGACGGCGACGTCTTGACTGAGGCTACTACAGTTTCCGAGAACTCCTTTTCGGTTTCTTATACTACTACCTCTGCTGGATCTGCGACTACTAGCACCACCGGCAACAGTGGATCAAACTCTGGATCAGGAAGTGGAGCTGGAGGAAAGGGCGGCAAGGGAGGGAAGGGGAATGGTTCTTCTTTTCGTAGATGGCTCCTCTCGGCTCTCCCCATCTCGTGGTAGAGGGCTTTTCTGGTTTCTTTTGTTTGGGTGTATATATTTGAATTTTTAGCGGCATAGCATTTCTCTTCACGACTCAATGATATCCATTTCACTTTACATGATTGTCCCACATACCGGTCATATGTCACTTCTTTCACTTGACATCTGTTTCATTTGGGCTTTCTTTCTTTCTCTTCCAGCCCTGACAGAATAATTGGGATAATAGAATGAGATATTAAGGACCACCATCAATTAACTAAAAGCTGGCATTCCTCATTCTAACTTCAAGTGGCCGCCTGCTCTTGCATCCAGAATTGGCTATGTCACGTTTTTTTCTGCGTGGCTGGAGTTTGAAGTCACGAGACAGCCATAAATGTAAGCCAATCAAACAAGAGGGTTGAGGTGGAGAAGAAGTGAGTAAGATGCGAACAGTAGAGTTGTGAGGAAGCCAAATCATTACCGAGTAAGGTACCTGAATATTGTTCAATATGGTCGCGAGTAAGCCGCTGATTGACGAGTAAGCCACCGCGTAAACCACGAGTAAACCACAAATAAGCCACAAGTAAGTCACAACTAAGCCACGAGTGAGCCACCAAGCAAGCCAGAGAGCAAGCCAGAGAGTAAGCCAAGAGTAAGCCAAGAGTAAGCCACGAGTAAGCCAGTAGAACATTGGGGGTCAAAAATAAGACCAGTAAGCTGGCAAGTCACTCAGTATCAATTTTGGGGCCCAAAAAATCGATTGCGGGTAAGCTATCACTTGACGAGTAACCTAGCAAAATAGCGAGCGAACCATCAAACAGTGAGTAAACCACTGGGTATCGAGTAAGCTAACATGTTGCAAGTAAGCTATCAACTAAAAAGTAACCCAAAGATAGTTAGAGGCCAAGAATTGTCTTGTAAGTAAGATAACAAATGCGAAGTAAGCGAGAGAAACCGGAGTAAGCTACTAATTAACGAGTAACCTATCAACTGAGGAGTAATCTGACAACTGACAGTTAAGCTGTCAAATGTAGAGTTAGCCAGCAATTGACGGGTAACAAGAACATCATTTTTGGCTCCCAAATATCAGCGCTGGGTAATCTAACAATCACCGGGTAAGCTGCACAAAGATTTGGGGGCCAGAAGAAAGCCACGAGAACACAGACAAAATAAAATGAAAAATCGATTACTTCAGACACAAAGTTGATGAGTCAAATTTGTAGATAGAAATTGCGCAAGGAAACCAAATTAATTCCCCATCACATTGGGCCTCTCTTCTATTTGTCACTTCCCTCCATTTCCACCCCATGCTGGCACAACTGGCGGCGCGAAACTGAGAGTCTCAGATGCACAGCTTGTAACATCACTGCTAAAAGTCTCACCCAACTGCCAAGTGGGATTTTGCCAATACTCTCTCTTACACTGAAAGGTAAGATCCTTATTTCCTAAACCCATCCATTGCTTACTATTTTTCGTTAGTACTTTTGTACATAATTTATGAAACGGAAGTTGCGCAAGCGACAAATAAAAATGGATCGAGTGAGAGAAACACACCTAACACCCCCCTCCAAGCACGACCAACTAGGAACCATAGTTATCTTCCCCGTGCCTTCAGATCCCACAAGGCCTCTAGCGTCGAATTGAAAGTTCTCTTTGTTTACACTCTCGTCGCTCAAATCAGAACACCAATATCCTTGGCTCCCATCGAAAGAAGTCGTCCCGTCGGGTAGTAGAGATGCAGAAGCTGCGCAATGGAGAGAGTAAGATGTTGCGGAGTTGGCAAGATCGAAAGCAATTTCTTCTTGCGCCGATGCGAGGTGGGAGGGTGTTAAGAATATTTTTGTGGTTTGGTATTTGAGCGAGATGTAGGTGAAAACTGGGCTTGTTGGGCAATTTAAGAGAGGTGGTGTGCGGGGTGCTAGCGATGGAATTGAGGCTAGAGGGTGGGCCAAAGCCAGTGGGAGAAAGGGAAGGAAGGCTGTTAGGAATGTAGATTTTTGCATCGTGGTGTCGTCGAGTCGGTGGATCAAAATGGAGGGTTCTAGCGAGAGAGTAGGTAGAGAAAGAGACGAACAATTGTATATAAAATCAGAAAATAAATCATTTCAACTCACACTGCCATCGATTTATCGTCATCCTCGTATTCAAACTCTCCAATGTTCACGTTACATGCATCAACAAGGGTGCCTAAAGGGTCTTTCAATCCAATCACCTAGATTTGGGTAACACCAACTACGTAGCAAGATGCTTCACAACACCAGAATTCGTGTTCATTTCGAAGCCAAGCTTTCTCTACGGTGAAATATGCACCTCTTCGGAGGTTTACTTGCGTGCGTGGGCAGAATAGGGACCCGAAAGATTTTAGGGTTACCTTGTCTTACTCTGTGTATTTAGGCAGATCTCATATTCGGACAATGACTTTTCGTCATATTACTGAGGAAAAAAGAGAAAATGATGAATCGGTCTGGATTTTTATCGCTTGAGAATGAAAGCTAGCCAGAGTGAGAAGTTGACTTTTACATTTGACCCCAGCTCGTACAAGAGAGAAAGAATAATTTTACCATGGCTTGCCGCCAAATACTTGGGGGTTGAAGGAGTGATATTTCTCAGTCCCTTTTGCTGGTCAACTGAAAGTAAAAGTTTTAATACGTACACTCAAGAATAATGTACACATTCATGGATAACCAGAAGTATTCATATTAGAATGACGGTTCGGGGTGTTTGCGGATTGCTGGCATCAGACTTCGACTTGAATTAATTGGAGGAAGCATTTTGGAGATTTACGTTGGGCAACTTTTTTCACCTAAGTGAGCTCTCATTTGCATCATATGTCCTCACCTGCAATCTAAGTGGAATAATAACTAATCTGTCCGTGCTTCCTTTCATTGGTTTTATTGACTAAACCATCGTCTTCTTGTTTTCCCTTGAAGAATACAAACATTTCCCAAAAACAATAAGATGCGTTAACAAAGGACCTCAAAGGATTTTACTTCAAAAATATAATTTTGACTTAATAACAACATCTAGAACAAGTTGGGGAACTTGAAAATGGTGTGTATAAATTAAGCTGGAATTCCAGTTCATGTTACACAATTTCAAGTCTCTACTTCTTTCGGGTTTCACAAGTAACGCCACAATATCAGTTCAGATTTCTTTCTGTGGACTTTAGTTGAAGAGTGTAACAATCCTTGTCCAGAGAATCGGATGACCGCTGCTGCTTGGCACCCAAAGCTATGGATCTGAAGATATAAATGTACGCTTCCATCAGATCAGCCTTCAGAAGTTAAAAAGGCTCGCTCGCTCTCTCGAGATCCTAACTTCCACATCCCCTTGAAGAGAAGGTAAAATTGCCGACTCCTAAATCAGATCGAAAATATACCTCTGTAAATGAATATATTAAAACTTACACCCCTAAAATGAAAAATACCTGCTTTTCAAATACTCATAGTGTTTCTCTTTTCCTACATCCCACCCAGATTAACCGCTTTAACCATTGATAGCGTAAATAACGTTTCTTAACTGTATCCACTTTCCCTGTGTTTCGCTTATTTGATTCTCGTTCCTCACGCTTCTCTAGGACCCTTGAAGCTTATGCTCCATATCCTTAATAACACCAGAGAAAAGAGAAATGGGTTAAGTGTGAAGAATTGCAGAGAGAGCCCGAAAGGGTTAGGCAGGTATAGCTTTATTTTCGAATTTGACCAGTGGAACCGATAAAATCAATTGTTTAAATTATATTTTGAAAGTACGATAATTGTTATGTGAATTGAATGATTTTGGCTTGAAGTATGACTAAATATCATGGAGGCGTACAGATGATAGAAGGAGAAAAAGATGACATCTACTATTGAGACTCTTTACAATTTTTCTTTAACAAAACGAGGTGATGGCTTGATTTCATTCCCAGGCAGATAATTGATATATGTACCATGTTACAATAATTCTGGTATCTGTAAAAAATGTTACGTAAATTTGCCTGTGCAATTGAAGTTGAGCCAATTCTCACCCTCGCAGTAGACAATAAAAGCAGCAGTAAATAGCTCGTGTGCCACACCTTTTAGATATTACCCAAATACTCTGGGACAAGTGAACTTTATTGCTCTAAGCCATCTAGGTAAAGATTATATTTTCCTAAGTATTTAGGTTATTTACCTTGTATTACCCTAAAAAGTTGGGACAATGGGCTAGGTAGGCAGTCAGGTACGAACCTGAAGTATGCTTTTATTGTCTACCGCGAGTCACCTCTTTCATGACAATCACCTTATTTTCCATCTACAAAGAAGAAACAACGCTTTTTAATCTACAAAGAAGAAACTCAGAAGTGTTTACCAGATCATCAATTGTATTCCGAATAATGGCATTGTTTATAAAGTATGTTGAATTGGAATTGGCTACACAATTCGAATTCGAATTCATTTGGATTTTACTCTCACAACATCAAATCAGCAAACCTCACCACGGACATATTCAAAATTTCACCCTAAGTTCACAATGAGTGCCCCCTAGGAATTCACCTACAATTGGACGCCCGAACTAGACTTCATTCTATGGAGTATAGCTCTTCAGGTACCCGAAACCAAAACACAACACAGGTTTTGGCTAAAGGTCGCTGGTGAGATGAATGCATTTATTTGCGCAAAGGATCCTAAAACTCTTTCCTCTGTTGCGATGATGCGACAGACTGAGGCAAAAGCCAACGCTTTGCGCAAATGCCATGAACTCCTAACTAAACAAGGATACTCGACAGAGTACCAGACTGAGAAAGCTAGAAGAGTTGAAAGTAATGAGACTTTGCTGAAAATCTTTGTACCCCCGAAGGGAAAATTAGGCCCCCGGCCTGTACCAATTGCTCAATCTTCTTCCAAGAAGCGGAAGCTCTCAACAGCGATGTCTCAAACTCAGCCAAGAAATACCAGAAGACCCAGGAATTGCCGCCAAGGAAGACTCAACCTCAGCTGACGGAATTTTTCACTCCAGAAAGTGACTCCCTTCTTTATTTCCTTGTTCAAAAGCACTCTCCCAGGGCCCCAACAAGAGATCTCTGGAAGTTTGTTTCCGAACAGCTGAACTTGTACATTAAAATGAAGGGGTTGAATATCTACAAAACGGAGGCCTATTTCTGCAAATCCCGTTATGATATAGTCGCTAGTCAAAGAAAAACTAAGACTAGACCAGCAAGCATGATGGGAAATAGGCAAGGAAATCAATTTCGAGCTCCGGTTGCAGAAATGACCCGCCAAGCCAATCCATTCAACAATCATACAACGGATTCCTTTAACATGGTTTAGCTCCTATAGATCTTACCCAAGTAGACTGGAATGCATTTGCACCAGCAACTGGTTATCAAGAACCCCAGACAAAGCTGCGATCTGTGAACCATGGCCAAGTAAACCGGAGTAGTACTCAAAGAATTCCATTCACGGGCCCTGACAATGTGGGAAAAGCACCTGGGACTGTCACTAACACAGCAAACCTGGGATTTGAAATCCAACCCTGGAATCATATTCTGGTCAACCAAGTACCGAATATTTCCAGGAATAATTCCACGCGACCTCGGTTTTGCAGATCTGCCGCAACCCTCGTTAGAAGAATCTCTCGCTCAAGACGCAAGTGTGCTCTTTAGAAACGAGCAGGAGTTTCGAGAAGTAATGAATTCCGAGTGGGATCGATTATTTTCGTAAGCTCCCCATTCTTCGCACCCCTAATGAAGCTAAATGACTTCTAGTTTTTCTAATGGGCTGACTCTCAACGGAAGAATAAGTCGTAAATTTTCCCTTATTACAAGCGAGTTTTTATAGGACAACACATTTGAACTTTCAATATGATCTTCCTCTTTCTTAAATATATCTCTTTTCGAACCCTGAAATTATTCTCTTCTGCAACAAACTTCTCAAAACAAAAAATGCTAATTATTTAAAATAGTTTTCCCCCTATCCCTAAATTGACAATATGGGCCACTGTTATACCCATTATAGTAAACTATTTCAACGTATAATTACTCGACGCAAATTCAAACAGAAAGTGAAATTCGCTTAAGCCCGTTTAAGTTTTGATAACTTCATCAAGACCCTCTTTTTGGTAGAGGGAAACGAGTGCGAAGGTGGCTCAGTGGTGGGTAATTAAAGGGGCAGTAATCAGGTTGCTCTAACCTCAAGGCTCATTTAAACAATTAACCCAACTTGTCTACCTGGATAGTTTATAGAAATGATTCCAAATGTCCAAAACGATCTAGGTCAATTGTTGTAGTAGAATCAACAAGAGCAATTTACTGCCCCTTTTCTTGTCATCGTGAGGCTGGTTGCTCTCTTTAGTTTTTGAGCCATCAACCTGAGAATGGTAGCAAACCAAATTTTAGTTGTACCATGTCAATTCTTGTTGAGTATTAGTCTGCACTTCTTATTTGGACCCCTGTTATTTCTTCGAACCCCCACATTTCTTATCGCAACTTGGTGACGCGTAACTTCAGACCGCCAGAAGAAACACCAACATCATCACGATCATGAATTCTTTCCTTGATAGTTCTTGCGATCCTGGAGATCACAAATACCAATATGCGGATCCTTAGTACCTTGATCGCATTTGCTAGCTTGCTCGCGGGCATTAGCGCAACTCTCCAAAAACCCCTCCAAGAGGAAGGTCCAACCAGCCACCAGAGCGCTCCCAGCAGCTGGAATTTAAACTTCTCCTCTTCTGCTCCCCACTACTTTGCGTCGGTATACGGATTACTTCAAGAATGGCCGAATACCTTCTTTCCACATGGCCATAGCATCGTTCCCTGCGAAATCCCTCCTCTCACGACCCTTTATCACGGCCGGCGAGATGCCGAAGCACCTCCAAGCCCAGAATGGTTCGCTTTCGATATCGGAATGGCATATGGGATTATGGGAGGTAGTAGAGAGTCGTTCATGCATACATACCAAACGAAACGGAGAGTGAGGTGTATATATTTTGATGGGGAATCTGCGACTTTGTTTGGAGCTGGACAAATGGATACCCAGATGTTACATATATACGGGAACACAAGTGGACCTGCAGGAGGAGGAGGATTTGGCTTGTGGGAAGAGTATGCCCGGGCAACTGGACTTTGCAAGTGGCTCGACGAAGCTGGTCTTGGCGGTCCTGGCGGATATGAGGGAATTGTAAGAATGAATGCTGGGTTTGAGGTGATATGGTGTGATTTCACAAGCCCCTCGATTCGTTTGGTGTCACGATTGAACGTTACGGCACCTCTTCTTGAACCGCCCGAGGATACCCATACCGATTCGGAGAACTTGGATCCCTCATACATCCCTCTTCCTCCAGTACCGACTCGTACCGATAAGGCTGTTGACCCATCAGATCCTCCTTTCCCACCGGTTAGGGGCGGCGAATGCCTCACGCGAGAGCCCTTTTGGAATACACAAGCATGGAATTGGTTTGTGGCTGGCACAGCACATTATGGATCGTCGGGCGAAGGGGTTGGTCGTGGGGAAAGTAGGGTTAAAATCAGCCATAGTTGTGGGTTTTTGAGTTACTACTCGTCCAAATTTCTCCAACCAGCTGACAAAACGCTAAATCTTACTGATGATGGTCGTTGGCTGGGCCCCGGAACAGACTATTCGGGAAAGAACGACCGAATAATTGCCCTCAATTCTCTTACTCGTCGCCGAAGATGGCATTCTTTGGATTCTGTTACTCCCGAAGAAGCAGCTATCATGCGAGAGGATTCGGAGCGTGTGTTGAGAAGTCTCATTTCTTCAGATTCAGACTTGTGTAGTGGGATTGACTGGGTTCTTTTGACTAACGAGGTTATTCAGAATTATGCTTCTGCTTTGCTGGTTTTCAAACGGACGCTGTCCGAGTTCGAGGAAGTGACTCGCAACAAGACAGCTCTCCAGCAATGGATGGCATTAGTTCGAGATAAGAGTCACACTTTTCTTCTGCCGTTTCTTGAATATCCTTCGGATAACAAGAAAGAGACTTGGGAACGAGGATCCCGTCTTTATAACAATACCTATTCTCGATGTAAATATCAAAGTACTCGATTACTGGCACCAGAAATCGGAATTCCCCTCAGTGAGGAGGAACAAATACTGAAATGGGCAGTAGAAGAGACTACTGGGGCAATATGTTCTGTTTTAGTGGAAACTGGTTTGCAAATCGAAAGCATCTGGCAATCTGACTTCAACACCTTGACTCCAACTTCCACTGGTCAAGACATTGAGCCGAAAGCTTCGAGATGGACCCAAGGCGTTGAAGAATTGATGGCTTGGTTAGGATGGGCAGGGGAGTGGACCCGCTGTGAGAAGAAATGCGGGTGGAATGAGAAGTGCTTCATTCCAATGTATGCAACTTTTGCCTGAGTGGTCGAGAGGACGTTTCATCCTCGTCCGCTCCTCTCGACTCAACTCCTAACGAGATAAATATATGCTAATATCCTGCAGGTGGCCAATGATTCCAGTTGGCAGACGCCCTCAACCTGGATGTAGAGCTGGATATGGTGAACATCCGCCTCATGGTCCCCCATATGGTCGTCCTCGTCATGATAGACCTCCATATTTTGGTCCCCCGTCAAACCGAACCGGGGGGCCTCCAGGTGATGGTTTCGGGTGGGGCCAAGATGAGACCAACTTGTGGGATCCTATTTGTGTGAAGTCTGATTATATATTACATGGGTAATTTCCTATTTATAGAGTTTTCTTTGATGAAAATAGTCCTAAGATAATCGCGTTTCCTCTTTTCATTTCTGTTATAAGGTTAATCACGTTGAATTTCGTCGAACTTGCATTTTCATGAGTTCTGAATCCTGACAGTCATGATTCTTTGTTGAGATTCGGTCTCGCTGGTTTGACAACACTTTGGTTTTGTATGGATACAGTACATCTCTTGAAAATCTTTATGTGTATTCTTAACCTCCTTGTTGTTGCTAGGTGTATCATACTTAGGAACCTTTACTTCCCTACACTTCCTAAGCTTGAAACTTACCGAACAAAAGCTCATGTATCACCTTTGAAAAAGAATCGAATCGGTTATGTCCCTTGTCGGTCTTATTGTTATTTATCAAAATGAATGAAAGAATCGAAACCGGGTCTACCAGATGCTTCGATGTTTTATCCTCGGAACCGAAGAATACTTTGTTGTCAGAGCCTCTTATACATGCTATTTTACTGCGGATTATTGTCATATTTCCACATTCCAGAACCTGCATACCACCACTAAAATGTTCCTCATTCCCAAATTGCAATTCTTATTGATTTTGCTGACTCTGAACATCAAGTTCTCCGCTCAACAAGCTCCTTTTCTTGCCCCTAGCTTCAAATCAGGTCAACCTTTATCCTTCAACCAACAAACCCAGATTGCTGAGCGCCATCTGTCCTCGGTTAACTCGCTAGTAACAACCGCATTATATCTTACGCAAACAGAGATATCTCCTTCAAAGCTCACTGATTTAAACTCAGCAATATTTTCTCGGAGTACACATGTCGCTTCGACCACACGGATCCCGTCGATAACAAATTCTTTGGCTCGTCCAACATCTACCTTTCCTGAAACTGAGACCACATCGAACTTTAACATTCCAGGAGTCGCGTCGACGGTAACCTTCACGTCTCCTATCAATGTCACGGTGACGTCAATTTCCATCACCACCTTAACCGAATCGACTGAAGTGACTGCTTCTCCGACTACTGATACTGTTACTTCAACCATGACTGCGACAAGTTCTCCAACCACTACAACCAACCCAAAATGTTGTTCAGAAGTACCGAAATGGTTGCTGAAACTTCTCATCGCTATTCTCGTCCTGTTGCTGTTAAATCTCGGTGGTATCACTTTGAACTTTCGATCGATTAAACACATTCGACAGGATATGAATGAGGGTTGCAATGACTGTCGTCAGACTATTGAGGGAACCAAAGCACTCTGCGAGAGGATCTTGAATGAAATAGGTAATAGTGGTACGTCAACGATATTGAACTGAGCAAACTTTGATTTTATAGCGAACGAAAGTAGGTATTCGACCAGGACTTCTGACCCAACCACCTTCCGCTCTACGTACCGGAAACACACGACCTCCCCAAACGCCGGCTTCTAGACCATCACACCTTTCATCACCCCCGAACACACCATATCCGCCAACACCTCCACCGGCACATGCACAAACGGGGCAGTTGCAAAACTATAGTCAGAATGATGCAGGTGGTTTCCACCGAGGTAGAATCAACGGAAATCCTCAATATTCCGCATATAAACAACCAGATAGACAACCTCCTTTAAGAGAGAACGGAGCAGAACCTCCAGCGGCTACTACCCATCGTATGAGCATTAATTAATGTCCAAAATTATGGATTTTACACCTCAAGCCATATGTGTTATAAAGCCAGTGAAGGAGAATGGCAGCGGAGTTCGGAGTTTCGAGTTCGTCTTATTTAATTATTAGAGTTTGTTTATTTGATACGTCTCCCACAATTTCCTCAATCCTTCTCCTCATTTTTGGAGCATTTGAGTTGAAAGTATTTTCATATTGAACTCCGATGTTACTGTATTCTGCCATAAGGACTTTCCTCGCGCGATATCTCGTTCGAAAATTGGTTTAATATTGTCTCCCACTGGAACTTTTAAGTACCTCGCGGTGGACAGAAAAAGCGGCAGTAAATATCTCTCCTTGCTCCAACTATCTAGTACAATTTGGAACAACTAAATTTGATTGTTCTAGATCCCTAGGGTAATGTTTTCAATTGTTCTAAGTATGTAGCGTAATTAATTGCTATGAAGGTAGGTACGAATCTGATATTTACTGCCGCTTTTACTATTCATCGGGAGAGCAGTACACATAAAATGACTACAGTTTGTAACTTTCAATTTGGAATTTAGCCGTTCTTGGAGTTTGGCGTTTTTGAGGAGTCCTGGCCGAAGAGATTTCTTTGTAAGAAATAAGTATAATGTTTTCAGTTGGAATCTTACAACAAAGGCAACAAATTGAAACCAAAGAGACGAAAATATTCCCGACAAAGGTGATATTAGCTAAGCAGGGAAAAAGAGAAAAGATACTGCTTACCTTTTTCTTTTGGAAATCACCTGTACGTTCGAAATCCTTACAAGTGTCATTTTAAGCTGATTTACATTTCAGAGGTTTCATTGCTCTCTGGTCCAAGTATGTCGAATCCATCTGTAGAGCGATTCGACGGCCAAGAAGGATTTGCAGGACTTCCATTTCCACCGACGCTCTCACCAGATATTCCCAATCCCCGAAAACGAACCGCAACCTCAACGGGGGGCGATGGACCAGCTAGAAAACGTGGAGGTGGTTTGAGAAACATCCGTCCTTTACCTAAACCTAGGAATCCCACTCCACAAGCCCCTCCTCCTCGCCCTGCTCCGTATCCACAAGTCGACAATACTCCGCCTTCGCCTTTGAGTCTCAACAATGGATGGAAAGGTCTCCCAAACCCTGTCAACAGTGGATGGCAAGGTCTCCCAAATCCTGTCCAGGACCCAAACCCAAACCCCAATTTCATCGCCGTACGCATAGAAAAGGGCACGAGGAAAAGAATTCTCATTCCAGACTATGTCGATTTCGAGCGCGAACGACAAGGGGAAGTGGGAATGAAGTACGCATTTGGGTTCGGTAACTTTAGGGGATTAAAAGGGGCGGGAGACTTTGCCGTGGATGAGGATACAAGTACATGGGCAACACTCGATAAAAAAGAAGAGAAGGAAAGCCCCACTGCGAAGTTTGGGTGGGACAAGCAGATGAGGGGGTTGTGGTTAGATAATGAGCGCTTTTGGGAGCCGAGGATAGGGGGTCGTAGGGGTCGTGGGAATGAATGGAATGGTTCTAAGATTCTTGGAAGAGGGGGATTCGGCATCGTAGGACTTTGCGAAAGACAGCCGCTGGGTGAGGGAGAAGAGGATATGAATGAGGAAATTGGAATGAAGCCTAGGGTTGAGAAGGTGGTAGTGAAAGAGGCGATCAGAGGATGGGAGAGTTTAAGGCAAGAGGGGGCTTTACAGGTAAAGTTATCTAAGCGGAGTAAACAGTACGTTTATTTTTTAGTCTTCTCTCTTCTTTTCAGTGATTTAGGGGCAGTCCAGACTTTATTTTAAGCCCATTTCTTTCCTCCTAAATGTGCCTTGGCAATCCGAATGACTGTTAGAACTGCAAACTGACTCCGAGATCCTGCACAGTATTGTAGAGGCATACGAGAGGGATGGTAACGCGTGGATCGATGATGCGAATGTTGGAATTGTGAGGATTCTGATGGAGTTCTGTCCGGGTGGGGATGTGCATGTAGGTAATGAGGATACCATTTTTCCACTTTTTTTCTCTTGAATCACTCCTAAGTCATTGCTGAATAATCCCTGAACCCTAGCATTTATCCTGTGCCGTATCCCGAGACATCTTTTGATAGGCAATGCTGAACCCTCCATCTTCTAGGGGTTGTTATTAAAGATAAGGAGGTATTGATTTACTTCACTTGGTTTTTTCACTCTTTGAAAATCTCTGAAGAGCATATTTCTAAGTTGTTACGATTTCGTCTAATAGGACATAGGTTCACGTACATGGAATGACCGTTGGAAGAAAAATATTGTTGGTCAGTTATTCCTGCCCCCCTCTTTCTTAGTACAGACTTTGATAAGACTACAGCCTTCTCCTCGAATGTCTTGCAAATGCATTATGTACACTAGAGCACGGAAACGAAAATCTTGACGTCGATTCATGGGATACACCTATAATTCACTACAACATCAAACCTGCAAATAGTAAATAGCAATTGTTAGATTTGCGAGAGACATGAAGACTAACGATTTATGTAGTCCTAGTCGGAAGTAAAAACGAAGACCATAAACAAACCCCAATTCTTAAGGTGAGCAGAGAAATCATGACCTTTTCTGCTTTCTCTTCAACGAAACTGACATAGTTTGGTGATGTTTTAAGTTGTCTGATTTCAGAATATCTGATGAAATGGATCGTCGCTGTCCGATTCGTTGGAATGGAGCTCCCCAAAAAGGGACGTGAGTACCCAGTTTCTATGAGTAAAGTTCCTTGTTTGGGTAAATCCTAGAGCCGAGACATTTCCCGATCCTGAAATTTTTACAACGGTCCTTGAGAATCTTTCTCATTCAAGTCCATAAGGATTCCTCAAGAATTATACTGACTCCGAGATTCCGTAGTCCAGGCTACTATCCCCCAGTAAGTGGTCCCATCATCAGTAGATAGGAACTCTCGACTGACCCTTTAAATCCGTTTCAAAGGAACAAGATTTAAGCCTAACATATGCCCCTCGAGTCTACACCTCCGCAATGAATGTTTGGTTAGTAAAGCCTCAGCCACCTCAGCCACTATTTCCATTTCTCTCTCTCTCACTAGGTTACAGGGTAGATTTCTATACCCAAAGCTAACAAACACGTACTGTAGGGCTATGGGAAAGGTTTTCTAGAAAATAATCAATCGTGGCTACTCGGACTATCCGGGAGCAGAGTGGTTCCTTTTCAAACCAGGCTATGATGGTTCCCAAACCACGGAAACAGTACATTGAAGTCTTTTTTGTTCGATATTTATAGATCATTTATTAGTAATGAACTAGAATGCAAAATAATTTTCCATCTACAACAATATTTTCATGCTAGGCTTTCTTTGTCCACTTGTTTCTATGTATTTCAAAATCTAGCAAGCGCAAAAGACGACAATTACTAATACTTTCGGACAATTGATCCTGGGTGTTCTAAAACACCTAGGTCAATTTTTCTTTGGATTTCCCGGAGAAGCTGGGACAACGAGAGCTAGATACCTAGGCAGGTACGAACATGTTGTATTTACTGCCGCTTTTAATATTCATCGCAACCCTTTACTGAAAACAAGTGAAAGAAGAACAAATACAGCTCCCTCATTCAAATTGACGTCTTGAAGAAAAACCAGTCTTTCTCCGCCCCTCTACACAATAAAACCCCAATTCTCAGTGCACCTGGACACATTGAGGATTTAGAATCTAGAGCAATCCCAAATATGGGGGGTTGAGGAGCTTTCCTCAACAGGTCCAAAGCCTTCTTTCTAATATCATTTCGATACAATGAACGGAAATAACTAGAATAGTACAAGTAGAACACTAAGAAGAAGAACTACCTTCCTAAGAAACGCGATGCAAGAATCGACAATAGAGAAATATTTGACAGTAGTTCCATTGGCCATAATTTGCTTTCTTGAATACAAGGAGTTGAACAAAGTGGTTCGGGCAACTTGGTCATATCGAGAACTAGAAAGCACCTTTTGGGAAAGTCATTGCACGCGAGGTTATGAACTGTGCGCGGGTCGCACGTTGTTCTTGGGATTTCTCTCTATTTACGACTGAACTTCCACTCCCACTCTCAAATTGACAATTTAAAAAAGAAGATTCGCAGAGATGACACAAGGTATTGGGTGTAAGTAGGGGAGTGATTCCGTTATTCCCGAGAAGCAATGGTATAGCAAAAGACACAACGAAAAGAAGGCCGCAAAGCAAGGTCGTTATAATTCTAAGCTTAGTGCCAAAATTCGTTGACTGAAAAACAGAGAGTGAAATACGATTTCTTCAAAATCACAACCCCACGAACCAAGCTATAATCAACACCATCCACTCCTCTTCAACCCCTAGCAGCAGCGGCATTTCCCCCACCAACACCCCCCTCAGGCCTCTGTCCAAACCCCCACCCAATCTGACTAGCAACCCTAACATCCACCCCCAGCTCAGCAGCCCACTCCCAAACCAACGCCGGACTCTTCAAGAAAGCCCTAGCAACAAGCACCGCATCTGCACTTCCCTCCTCCAGATACTCCTCCGCCTGTTTCCCACTAGTAATCATGCCCACAGTTCCAACCTTAGTCCTCTCTGCCATGCCCTCTTTCTCAAGAGCTTTCTTGATAGCAGCTGCGAAGGGGACTTGGTAACCAGGTCCTGAGATGACTTTTTGCTCGTGCATTAGGGCTGCGGAGGAGACGTCTAGGAAGTCTACTCCTGCCTTGGAGAGGGCGAGGGAGAGTTGGATTGCTTGATTTATTTCCCAGTTGTTTGATTCTGGGGGCATCCAGTCTGAGCCGGGGATTCGGACGAAGAGGGGCATGGTCTCAGGAATAGCCTCGCGAATGAGGGTGGTCAATTCAAGAAGTAACCTCATGCGATTCTCAAGAGATCCCGAGTAAGGAGCCGGAAGTTTATTCGTCGCAGCCGAGAGGGTGGAATGAAGTAAATACCCATGAGCAGCATGAATCTCAATAACCTTCCAAACTCATCAGTAAAAACTCACCTGGAAATCAAGGAGGGATAACTTACATCAAATCCAGCCTTCAAAGCCCTATGAACGGCCTCCAAAAACAACTTTTTAAAACTCTCGATATCCTCCAAAGTCATAGCTTTAGGAACACAAGTATGAGGCGCATCAAAAGCTTCATTACTAGCGCTAATGACTCTATCAGGCCATCCGCCAACCTACTCACCCATCATTAGCGAAAAATCCCCTCAACTTCCAATCCTAAAAAAAAACAAAAAAAACTCACCTCAGCAGTGGCAACAGCCTTCCTATTTATCCACGGCGCAACAGTACTAGCCTTCCGCCCAGCATGCGCCAACTGAATAGCCCTGCACCAAATCAGCAAGTCTCACCAAAATCCACAAACGAAAGAAAGTCACTTACACCATCTGATTCTGACTATGAGCAAACTCCACCAATTTCTTAAGCGGTTCAACCTGACTATCACACCACAACCCCGAATCCTGCGGCGTAATCCTCCCCTCTGGCGTAACAGCAGTAGCCTCCAAAATCGTCAACCCTGGTCCACGAGAAATAATACCCCCCAGATGAGCATGGTGCCAGAACGTCTGATGACCGTTGTCTGAAGAGTATTGACACATAGGCGACACCAAGATGCGATTATGAAGGGTTAATCCACGGAGTTGGAGAGGTTGAAAGATTTTTGGGATTGTAGAACCAGGTTTTGGGATGATTGTTCCGGAGGGGATGGCTTGGAGGGGTGTGTAGTATGATGTCTGGAGGTGTTAGTTTGGATTATGGAGGAGGGGAGAGATGGTTACGTTTGGGGCTGGAACATTGTCGAGTGCGTTTTTGCAGTGGGCTTCTTGGGCTGTTTGGTCGCCCATTTTGATGTTTGAAGATATTGAGAAATGTGGGAAGCTGGATTTGTAGTGGTAGTCTTGATGAATTGTAAATATTCTTGGAAACGGGGAGAAAGTGAAACTATATACGCTTGAATTTAGAATGAGCTGGACCAGGAGATGTTCAACTTCAGGTTTCGCTCAGCTGAGGTTACTAAGTACCTACCTGCAAATATGAGCTGATGAAGTCATACCAAGAAATCGCTCACAGGTGGATTGGACAAATCAAAAATAGAATAGGAATCGTGATCAACCTATCGTCGTACTGCTACTTCCAGTTGATGCGAGTTGCTTACCCATAACACAAGTGACTGTCCATCTCGGTCGGCACTCGGGAATTCGGTGTGAGCCTCCAACCCGAGACAACCTTCCGTACCCTAACAAAACAACAATAATACATCAAAAAGAAAATAAAAAAATCCCTAAAAAATCTAGAAAAATCCCTTAATAGTAAAATAACAACACACTAACCTCCCATCCATTTAAATCTCGCTTTCACAGTTTATCCTCGAGTTTTCAGAGGTACAAAAATGAGAAGTTCTTTCTATCGGTAGAGGCCGCCGAACTAGCGAGATCTCGCCGCACCAAAGCTCCTCGCCGCCCAACTTCGAAAATCATTATCTTCAAAGAGCATCTCGCTCCCCTCGCCGGCGCACGATGATGAATCTACAGATTTTTCGGACCTTCAATTCATGCGAAGATATTGATTTCGAATCCTCGATTAAAAATGTAGGAAAGCGGTGCAACAACTAGCCGGTCGAGAGACCATAAGAAGGGGGGAAGGCTGGAATAGAAGTAACAGAAGCGCATCAACACATTCATCGAATATAGAAAAGCATCCAAGTCAAATTCTGGAATATCAAACAATTTTCTTGAGCAAAATTTCACCGCAGAGAAACCTCCACACCTACCAAATAAACAGACATGTCTACCTCACCCAGAGTTTTCGTACTTGGTGCTGCGGGTTACCTCGGTGGTAATGTCGCGGTTCGAATGATTGAGAAACATCCTGATTGGGATGTAGTGGTATGCATTCCCTAAATTTCTCGCTACTAAGAGATATCAGCTAACAGAAAAGGCGCTTGTGAGAACACAAGGCCAGAAGGACATTGTAACTTCTCGTTGGCCCAAGATTGAAATAGTGATCGGGAACTTGGATGACAGAGACTTGCTCATCAAAGAAGCTTCCAAGGCTGATGTGATTTTGCGTATGAAACTCCTATCCAAATCCCAGAGATGAATCTGACGAGGTACAGAACTGGCATCTGCCGACCACACGCCGGGAGCTTTGGCGGTCATTGAAGGAGCAAGCTTGAAGAAACCAAACCCAGCGCATGTTATCCAAGTCAGCGGAACAGGAATGCTTCACGAGGTTCCAAATGGATATGGTAAATGACCCTTTCTAATCTTGCATTTGCAATTTGCTGAGATCCACAGGCCAACCTTCTGACAAGATTTACCATGACATCGTAGATCTAGCAGATGTTACTTCGCTGCCAGAGGAGGGCCATATCCATCGAGATGTGGAAAAAGCCGTTCTGGAGGCACAAAAGAAGTTCTCTGTCCCCACAGCAATCATTTCTCCGCCATTGATCCATGGCATTGGCAAAGGTCCCATCAAGGTCAACAGTGCCCAGATTCCGATGCTTACGGCTGCCATCCTCAAACGGGGAAAAGGATTCCAGATTGGCGAAGGACGGAACAACTGGGACGGTAAGAAATCCCGATAATATACAGAAGATAACTAACGCCAGATAGCTGTCCATGTTGACGATGTAGCTGATGCTATCATCTTGCTAGCTGAAGAAGGATCGAAGCCCCGAGGCGGAAAAGCCCAATGGGGAGACGAGGGGTATTATTTCGTTGAAGCGGAAGAATTTGTAAGTTTGGAAAACCTTCTTCAGCAGCTTCTTCTTATGGCTAATTCCTATGTAGAAATGGGGTGATATCTCTGCTGCTATCTCCAAGGCCTTGTACGAGCAGGGTGCCATAAAGACCGCAGAGGTCGACTCGATCTCGGTGGAGGATGCCACTCAACAACACCCTTGGGCTTCTGTGCTCTGGGGAGGCAATTGTCGAAGTCGCTCCGATCGACTTCATGCGCTTGGATGGGAGGCGAAGGGACTCAATGTCTTGCAAAGCGTACCGGAGATGGTTGCTGAAGACCTCAAGAACATATAAATGGGGCCGGAACGTACTTGAACGAATAGGCGGCAAGGAAATCCAGAGGTGGGAATATATGTATGGTAATGAACAATAGAAGAATACATCAAGGAGGAAAGCGTGCTCTCTTTTGGATCGTAAGTCGCAAGTTTCTTCCATCTCTCCATCTGTCGCCATTTCTATGCATCTTGGGCAATCCAAGGTGCTGCAGATAAGGCCAATTCGTTCCGTTCAAACCTTCCCTTGTTTTCTCCCGCCAACGTTCACGTGCGGTAAGCCGTTCCACCTTTTCCATTAACCTTTCTTCTGCCATTCCCCTTCGTGTGAAGTATCGTCATTTCAACTCCTTCGGTTTGTCTGGACGATCGTGGGCTTCGAGGTTGGGTTGTAGTGGAGGATTCGGGTCTTCTCAATCTCAATTCCTTCTCTTTTCCATTTCCCTCGCGGTTCAACACCATCATATATGTTGTGAAACCCTCGAAATGGACAGCGAAACGTTGGTGGGCGCGCATGGAAAACCTTGTATTTCGTGTCGCAAACGCAAAATCAAATGCGACCGATCCCGACCGTGTTCGAATTGTACGCGTTCCAAACAGCTCTGCGCATACGAAACCCCGGATAATCGACTCGATGGGTCAAGTCCTGCGATGGCATCGTCAGATGCGGATTTGCGTGAAAGGTTGGGGAAGTTGGAGAAGATGATGGCCGCGATGATGAGTGATGCGGGGTCTGGAAGCCGGGGAGAAGCCCAACAAGCGCCGCGCCAACGCCCTGGGGTTTCGCCACTGGGAACTTCGTCAACATCACCGTCTTTTGAGGAAAATATATCTTCATCGTTTGCTGCTGCGACGGACACTTCAATAAGTCCTGTTGGCCAGATTCTGTTCCAGGAAGGATGTAGTGCTTATTATGATGCGGACTTTTGGCCGGGTTTGATTCCTGAGGTTGGTTGCGAGTGTTTCCTCCATCCTCCCAGTCCTTCTGTTTGGTTATAGCCTTCTTTCAAGCAAGACAGCTTTCCTTTGGTTTATCTCGAAATTTGGAACTCTTTCCTTGCAACACTCTTGATTTCCTCTTATTCGCATCATAACCGTAACCCTTCTGCTGCGGGAGTTTTTGGCTGGCGAAGAATGGAACAGAACATGTTGACTTGACTCCTATTGTTCAACAGAGACTCAAAAGATCTATTCAATTGTCCCAAAAATGCTCGAACAATTAGGGATCCGAGAAGAACTGAAACAATTGACGAAGAGCGAGTGCTTTGAGACCACAGTTCCGAATCTCTTGCAGCGACTCATCGTTTATAAGCCCCTAAATAACTTCAATTTCGTCTTTCTATCTTTCAAATTTCATTAAACTCGTTCTCAAATATCTGGTTCCTGGCTATTATTCTCTTCCATACACAGTCTTTTCACCAGCCAGGTTCTCCTATAACTAGATTTGGCATACTAATTTGCTGTAGATTGAGGATTTACGACGTCTCTTCGATCCCTCGTCCTCACTCAACAGTCCATCACCATGGCCATCCCTACTACCACCAGCTATCCCCCCACACTTGATGCTAGCACATCCCACAGTCGAAGAGAGCAACAAGTTATGCAAGCACTTCTTCGAAAGAGTTCACCCTTTCACAAGAATCATCCATCAAACGTTATTTACGAAAGAGCTAGACCAATACCGTCGCGGTACACTGGGACTACCCAGAGAATTCGAAGCCTTATTATTTTGCCTTTATCTACTCACAATAAATACTCTCCGACCAAGTATTGTTCAAGAAATTTTCGCAGCACCGAAGCCTGAAGTTCTAGCCCGATTTCAGTTCTCCGCTCAAGCCGCGTTGACAAATATAAATTACATGAAGACGGAGGCTGTTCACGGTCTAGATGCACTTCTCCACTACATAGTAAGTCCTCTCCCCCATCCCCCGCAATCACCGGCTAAAAAAACCAGACATTCCTCTTCCAACAAAATCTCTACCAAGACGCCACCTCTCTCCTTGCTGTTGCCTCCAACCTCTCAAAAAACCTCGGAATCCACCGCGACCCCTCACACTTCCCCTACTCCCCATGGGTATGCAACATCCGCCGTCGAACCTACAACTACATCTCCTGTCTCGACGGCCATGCCATAAACTCCTATGGCTCAGAATCTTGCCTACCTGCGAAATCAGATTCTAAACCGCAACAGAATGCGAATGATAGGGATTGGCATGCTAGTCGATTTGCGAAACCGGCTGATGCGCCAGGAGACGAGGAAGGGGTTAGGGATATGACTTTTGTGCTTGTTTATAGGGCTATTTCGGATTGTATCCGGGAACTTGGTGATATTGAACCGGGGAAGTTGGAGAAGAGGGAGGAGATGATACGGAGGACTGAGAGTTTTGTTATGGGGAAGTATTTGAAGGATGTTGATAATAGCAATCCATCACATACTGTGATTGTTGCCTTTTTAGAGATAAAACTTGCGATGTTGCGACTATCGATACGCTACAGACAAACTGAGAAGTCGAGATCACATGCCATAGAAGGAGGTCGCTACCAGTAAGTCCCCTTTTCCACCCCCAATCTCCTATCCATTTTCTAAATCCCTTCCCCCTTCTTGCTAAGTCAAACTAGGGTTTTCATAGCCGCCATAACCCTCCTAGAAGCCCACCAATACCACACCACAACCTTCTCAACCTTAACCTGGGACTGGCTCTTCACCTCCCAAATCCCCTGGCTCGCCCTGGCAATCGTACTCACGGAAATCCCTCATGCAGAACGACAGTTTGATAAAGACCGGGGTCAGAGAATGGTCGAGTATTGCTTTGGTTTGTATGATGTTGAGAGTCAGCCTGTTAGGGAGACTCCGATGTGGACGCTTATTGTGCAATTGAGGAGCAATATGGAGAATCCTGTTAGGGTTAAGCCTGGTTTGGGGTTGGAAGTGGGAATTGGGGGGATGGCGGGGACGAGGGAGTTTGGTGATGATTTGATGTTGGATTTTGGGGAAGTTGGTGAGGTTGCGGAGGGCGCGAGGTTTGAGGAGTTTGTGGAGCAATATTGGTGATGGGTAAGGATGGATCGGATGTAAGTCATATACTTTTTCAAAATTCCGGAACAGTTAATCTCATTTACACCACAGTTCAAAGCACATGTTTTGGGTCAATTTAATTATCAATTCAGATACAAAAATTTGAAACCCACTCAACCAACCGCCGCCGCCCCAACCTTCATCTCCGCTGTCTCCCCATCTTCATTTTCAGCATCAAGTGATCACAGCCGTCCGAATGCATATCGCCTTCTGCTCCGGCTTCTGTACTCTACGTCTGCTCGGAGAGAGGGTGAATTGCTCGACGGACTTGTGATTTTCAAACTGCGGGTGCAACGTTGGTTACTTTGGCGATGTTTATTTTCTAGTCAACATTGCTTTCAGAAGACTTTAATCTTGAATCGAGTTGTATCTTGGAAGCGGGGATCTTTGGTCGCATATCTTGAGAATTTGTTTTTCGTTTGGTCTCTGTGGTTTGACGGGTCGCTCCCTTCTAGGAGCGATTTGAAATACCAGAATTTGATATCCACGTCATCAATGCCTTGGAAATGGTATGTCGAGAATGTTCTTGACAGCGATCTAGCTCGAGGGCGGAAGTTGTTTGGGAACTATGGTGCTTGTTAGTTTGACACTCCACGCTCTCACCTGGTGCCATGTAGTCGTATTTCGCAGGATGAAACGCCTTGAGCTTTGGTCTCATTTGTATCTCATCTGTAACTTTTAAACTCCTTGAAATTGAAACAGATGGAATGTTGGCATTCAATCCTTGAACGAGTTAGGATTGCGATTGTTTACGAGGACGAGGACGTCTTGGTTCCTGTTCAGTTTGATGACGATCTTATGAACGATCTTGCCCAAGTGATTGCTGTCGATGAGAAGCACGATGTTGACGGCGAGATTGACGCTGAGCACGAAGCTGATTTCTATCACGCGGACGAGCTCGAGAGCGGCGAGTGGCAGAGGAGGGCTCTTCTAATTCCTCATGCCGATTAGTTGGGACGGTGCGATAGAGCACAAGAGCAGTCGAATGAGCTCGTGGCTCGGCTCTTTGAGACAGAGCTGAGTGAGAGTGATCACGAGCCGCAGTGATTGAGCGACGACATTGCATCGCGCCTGTTGGGGATGCATCATCATCTTCTCCAGGCCGAGGAGCGGATAATCGATTTTGTTTTCCCGAGGTGCCATAAGTGGGTGCCAGAGATTTTTGCATCGGCGGTTGGTGTTGAGCCAGTGTGCTTCCGCTCAACTGGGAAAATTCAACACTTTGTTGCTGGGTGACCAATTGGCGGGCCAAGGCTTCATCGGTAACTAAACACGTCAAATTAGCATCCACTTAGCTAAATGTCCAGGAAGATGAACTTACAGAGTCACAAGGCTGTTTCATATTCAGCTTGTTGGTTTCTCTGATCTGCTGTCCAACGTGGGTGTTGCAATCTAATAATGTCTATACGCTATCGAAGATGGTTTTCGAAGCTTTCTTGGATTCTGATTTCGTTCGGGCGGGTTATCAAATTGCGGCTGCGTGCCAAATCAAAGATCTCACCTTGCATGAAGCGGTAAGAATCAGAACGTTGAGCTGTTTGGGTAGACGGGGGTCGAACCAGTGACCTTCTGGTCGACTGGTGAAACGCGTCGCTAGCAATTCGAGATTGGCCCCGAGATCCATAAACCAGATCGCGTGCGACCCGTCCATCATTCCCTATCCGAGTTACTAATTACTCGATCGTCCGCAAAGGTGAACTCACAGAGCCACAAAGCCTTCTCATAAAGAGCACTTTTAAAGGCTCGATCATACGCCCAGTGTGGGTTCCCATCCACGTAGTGTTCGAGTTTGTCCTGAAGGAAATACTTGAAGGTCTCTCCAGCGGACTCACCACTGAATCGTGGAATCACGTTTTCTCCTCTTGCGCGACGAAAGATACCATCTTGCAAGGAATTAAGTTCGCCGGGGGAATCCTCCCGGCTACTAGCGCGAAGGTTTTGGCAGGAGGCCATTGTGGTTGTAATAAGGAGAACAAGTGCGAAAAGAAAGTGGATGTATGAAGAAAGAAGAAAATCCCCATGAGCTTTATACTTTGCGCCATCCAACTTTCCACTAGCGCGTATTCCAAACGCACCAGTGGAAAACGCGACATGAGTGTCATTGAGATGACATCAACAAAAATCACCGCAACGCTCGGGAGCTTGAAATTTGGGCAATGATCACTTCCACACAAGACCTTCTACAGAGTGCAAAATTCCATGGAGTTTGAATCAAAATAACATTTAAGAGCATAGTCTTACAAGTTTTGTTGTTGTTAGAATCGTAGACTACGAAAAGAGGCATGTTCTGTCTTCTGTCGAGGTTGTATCTCGCCCTCATTTACCCGTCAAGCTTAGCACCCATTAACGAGATTCAACCACCTATCTTTGTACGTCATTGGGTGGTGTCTGAATTCACGAGTGTAGGCGAATAGTTTAATCACATATTGATTGAAAATTCCTCAGCTAAAAATGAATAGATTGAGGTCCCAAAACTAGAGGACTAGCTTAAGCAAACCCACAAACACACTCTCTGCTCTTCCTTATTCCATCTTTTTCTTCAGCATTTGGCTATAGCCTCGCATAGGCATTTCCCAAATAGGTATGTTGAATACCAGTCTCTCAAGTTTCATAGCCAGTGCTCCAACCAAGTCACAGCTTGCTCAAATGCCCGATCTGCTGCGAATTGCACTTCCTTGATAGTCAAATCTGCTTTGAGAGCAAATCCATGAGAAACAGAGCCAGAGAGATTGATCTGGTACGGGATTTTGAGCTCAGCGAGGATCTTTTCAGACTCGTAGCGTTTCTCGTTTGTGAAAACTGGGTCAATCTCTAGAGAGGCATCACTTAGTCACGATCTCTCAATGGATTTGGAAATTTTCCTACCAGCTGCGGCAATCGAAAGAGGCTTGGTGATAGCTTGAAGTGCCTCAGAAGTTACAAGTGATGGGTGTGCTATGAAGCCAGCATCCAACCCTCCATCCTTCTGCATGTTGCGGATGACATACTAGAATTGCTATCAGTCCTTCATATTTTGAAATTCCCATTTTCAAAGACTTACCTTGGCACCGAAACAATACCCCACTCCAGCTATCCTATCAATCTTCGGGCTTTCTTTTAGATGTTTGACGACAGTATCTATAATCGGGTCAATAACTTCGTTGTTATGACGAGAAAGCCATTCATTCCAGTCAATCTTTTCAGGCTCATAGTTTATAGGACTGAAAGCATCGCCATTGAGGAGGTCGGGAGCGACAGTAACATAGCCATTGGCTGCAAATGCGTCTGCTACAAGCTGGATATTTTTATAGACTGGACCGAAGATATCGGGGAATATTATGATGGCGTTTCCATTCGGAGTAGTGGGACGAGCGAAGTAAACGGGGGCTGATAGCGTCAATAAATTAAACAGGTCAGAGGAAGTTTAGTTGCTCACTGTCTCCGATCATTTCCATGCTTCCACCAGGGGTTCCTTCATGAACGACATTTTTGGTGCAGCATGTAGACGGTGGTAGGGAAGCCATTTTATTTGAGTAGAGAGGAAGTTCTGAAGATTTCTTGCTTTGTTTGTGGAAAGGAAGAAACTTGTTGTGGTTTTTATGGTCTTTCATTGCACTCATTCTCTTGACCCTCGGGTAAGATCCGAAAGGATCTCGGAAAAGCCGATATCTTTCCAGGATAAGAACTCAACCAGTATGTACTATTTCCTTCGTCCAACCAATCAGGTTGAGATTAATGGTGACCTGTACTAGGGGGTCGGAACGGCAAACGCCTCTTTGAAGGAAAGTCAAGAGCCGAATCATCCGGGTAGGAGCTATGCGTATGCTCACAATGTCTAAGTTGACTGAAATCGAAGATAAATCGAATGAATATTATCAGCAGTTCCACAATGATCTTAGGTAAATACTGTTTGGTTATACCCATTTACACATAATAATTATGGGGCTCTCTTGCCCGAGGTTCCTCCCCATCATAGTCAAAGAAATGGTCATCAATACCGTCTATCGGCGCAAAAGTCCACATATGCTGCCACAAGGTCCGAGAGTAAATTCTCATATGTCGTTTCTTAACATCCGTAGAAAGCATTGGGTTTGCCAAGATACTTCTGATTTTATCACAGAGCCGTTGATGTATCGATGATGGGTCCGGGATGGCATCAGCATCATTCGGTTGCATTACATTCCGCTCGCTCAGGAGTATAGGCTCCCCAGCTGCATCAAGAACACCGGGTTCCATTTCCCAGCAGTCAAGGCCCGATTCAACCACCTTGCCGTATGTGTATAGGTATACCGTATACAGCATCTCGAGAGTTTCGACCCAAGCTCTAGCTACTGGCCATTGAGGTTGCCAGGATTTAATAATCTGACGCAACTTCTCAGCCATGGCAAGTGCTTCATGCTTTGGACACGCCTCGTGAATTACTGTATATAATACCCAAAGATGAACCGCAGACGCTGTGAGAATGGCGTTTGCTGCAAAGACTGACTGAAGATGTTCTCGATCTTTTTCCGAACCAGCATTCAGTGTTAATGCCATTTCCGTGATCGCGTGAACACTTATCATGCAAGTGTGCATTATTGCTTTATCTTTTGAATCGAGTGGTATCCCTGCTGCATCGTATTTATTGACATAATCTGCTTCGGAGCCAGTGTTGTATTGCAAATCCAGTTGGGGGAGGTACTCTTGGTGCATCACACATCGAGAATGAAGCAGCAAAAAATTGAGATTAACGTATGCTTGTGTCTGTCCCGTAACCTCGTGTGTTTTGTAATTTTGAAGAGACCATGAGAGATGGGCAGGCAAACTTGCTGAAAAGCTTTCGATAGCTTTCTCATTTTGGTGAAACTCGCCTTCCGGAGTATGGGGGCCAAGCTTGGTACGTCTCCTCCCTCCAGAGGCGTGTAAGAAGGCCATATCACCCCAAAGGCGTAGAATTGCAATGAAAAATGGCACAACTTCGAATTGGGACACTTTGTTTGGTTCCAGTGCAAGATGTTCTACCGTGAAACCGCTGTAGACCGCATCGAAAGCGAAAACATTCTCCGGACAAGGAAGATTGACGTTCACTGAGTGGAAGGGAATGGTAAATGGTTTGTTGTACGAATATGAAATAAGCCTGTCGACAATGAAGCAAGCCCAAAATGTACGTCTCCGAATTTCTTTTTGCCGAGAAGAATACCTTTGGTTGGTTTCAATGCCTAGATGTAGTGCTTGGGCCATTCGAAGAGCAGTCCCAGCGTACATGTAGGCTTTAACAGTTGACCACGACAAAAGCTCACGTACAGCGAGTATCAAAAGGGCTTGGATATTGCAAACTTGAAAGTGTTAGTAATATCAACGACTTGGTAGTAAGAGAATATCTTACTCGAAGGCTCGTCATAAGCGGAATTTGCATGGGATTTGGCAAATCTGGCGAAGTGGCTTGACATTGTTGATGGAGAATCGAATCCGAAATCTGCCACAGCTTCATGATTTGGAACATACACAGCAGCAAGACTAATTATAGATGTGACCAAACATGGTGACCGAAAATATAAGGCGGTGACATCCAAAGAAGGCTTGTGGAGAAAGGAACAAAATTCTGCTTCGTGGTGTCGATTGAAGAATATCTGGAACAGCCGCTCGAGTAGATGAGGTGCGGGAAGGACAAATGGAGTCTTTAGAAATGTTGACGGCGCATTGGGAACAGCAGAACTTTGATGAGACCCGATGCCCGACTCATTTCTATCCAAAACTCCATGGTAGTATGGTATAGCACCTTGGGGCCATGAGCACTCCCTCTCGCGTTTAGAACAACCCCCGCATTGCGGTCTCACTCCATCGCATTTTATCTTGCTCCGACGGCTATCAAATCATCGTTAATCGATCTCTGGGATGGAACTTGATTATACGTACCATCGTACACACGCCTGTAAAGTCCGCCTTCGGATAGCCTCTGCTGAGTCCATACTGACTTTGTCGGTCTGCTTCCGTGATTTGTATTTGAACTCAACAAGTGGGTGGTGGGGCACGCCGAACCTGGATCGGCTTATCCGAAATTATCGGAAGGTGTACGTAAGAAAGAATGTGACTTCTTGTATTGCCAAAAATCTATCCATTCGAATAGTACTTTGTACATTCAATTATTCTTCTTACAAACAGCAAATACGGAAGTTTATTAAAACAGTGCGCAAAAATACCTAGAATTTTCAACGAGGAAGTTTGGAAAGGTCACGTTGTCCGACCACGTGTATTTAGAAAAAGTAATCAACATTGTTCCTCACGCAGAGAGAATACTTTAGAGACGCAAAATCGATTTCAATGGATTGGATACAACAAATATCACTTTTTATCAATCATCTCATTCACAGCGTATGGCATGGGCCGTCATATGAGAGTTGATGATTGTGATGGAATTCATGTAGGAGTGATGGAGGAGTGAAGCCCAGGGTCTTCAGCGGAACCAATAGCAGGGTTCAGAAGATACTTGAGCGTGCGTGTACTGTTTACAGATTCCATGTTCTTGGGTCTTCTAAGCCACAATTTAGTTGGTGCTTGTAGCTAATGTTATTCCAACATTAGCCGAGTTGGTTACAGCGTCGCTCAAATTGCTCAGATTTATTTTAGAATTACACAATAATGGAAAATTGACCCCTTGCGCTCTAAATGTTGGTCCGAGGGGCGGCACAATGGTTCCATTGGATAGAATAAGTTCACGATATCGTTTCAAGTCGAATATCCTCACCTAGGAAGATGGGCTCAAATTGCGGCTCATTTAGTTGTGGTTTTTTAGAAAGCGGGCTTGATTGAAGTTGTTCTTCGTAATGTATGCACTCTCCTGAAACATTGCTTTTGCACACCACCAAGGCTAAAGAATCTATTTCAAGTGAATTTCTTCGGCAATTAAATTTTGGCTCGCAAGGATATGAACAGGGCGAAACCAGATCACAAAAAAATGTGAAAAATCGCCTCATTCTATCTTCTGAATTTAAATCTCGTCCATTTGAATTTATGTTTAAAGCAACTTGTGCAGATAAAAGAAAGAGAGGACAGAATTCCCAAAACATGAAATTGAAGTGACCTGAACTACAATATCGAACCCAACATTGTTAAACTAGGTCATTCCGAGCAAAAAACCAACAACTTCAAGAAAAAAAGGAACAATTCTAACAACGTTGTTGGATTGAAGCATTAGAAACTTCGTTGTTAAAGTCCTTAGCACCATACCCCGCGACAGGACCTACCGCGCCTAGCATCCGAACAACTTGCTTCCTACAACCTTTCAAGCATCTGGATCTGGAACAGGATGCTCGCCAGCACCGCGCTGGCGAAGAGCTCTAAGGGGATCCTTACTGTATGCCAGGTTTATCGCAGTTTGCTCATCAAATTGACATTGCACGAAATCCCCCAGTTCAACACTAAGAGGATCATCTATAAGAAATGTGACCAAAACAAATCCACCTTTTCAAAGAAAATTCTGCACACCTGCGATCCCATGAATTCATCTCGGTTGAAGCCGCCAGGAAGGTATGAGATCCCACGTGGATCTGTATTTGCGAGTGTGTCGCCATTTTCGTCTAATGCTGTTAAATTTTCGGCATCTATCTCGAAAGTACTTTCGGAAGTTACTGAAGTTGTAGAGAAAACTGTTCTTCTTTTGTCTTTGCTTATGTTTGCGGGAGAGGCGGTAATACTTACGATTGAGCGAGGATAATTTAACTGGGGGTGGCTGTACAAGGGGGTTTCAACAACCTGGCGTGATTGCGAGGAGTGCACTCGGGAATACTTTGGCTGGGAACTGATCGAATGTGAGTCGCGTGAAAACTGCACCGGAACGCTCCGTTCCCGTTTTGTAATGGGATTTGCGTATGTCAAGGTTGAAATGGCGAATTTGATGACTGGTAGGAAGGGGAGCATGATGCAAACGGATGATATTCGGACGTTTACGAAATATTAAAAGAGGGCTGATAGATATTGATAGGATAAGATAGAAATATGGGTGGAAAAATCTTGTCTATCTTGAATAGCAAGCGGTTGACAGGTGAGTAAACAGGCTGAGTTTTTGGAAGCTAAGAGCGACACCAAAGGATTGACGAGTACTTCTCTGCTTTTATAGTATCACTTCATGATAAAATTTCTAATGATTCAGAGAGACATGTTGGTTACTCGGGAGCTAGAAAATCCGATACCGTGTGTTGTAATCTTGGGGCATTGGTCTTATGCTACGCCTTGCCCAGTTGTTTGTAAACAGTGATAGCTAATTTTATAACAATCATGTCTTAGATTTCAAGAATAGCTTTCCCGGAAATATCGGTATGCACTCTACGTGCACCCTCTCCCGCAATTTCTTCTGGTATTCTATATAATCACTCTCATGACTTGAGAAAGTTTAGAAGGATGTTTTTCTAAACTTTTAGCGGAGACTAATTTCCACATGAGAGGGTGTACCAAGAGAAAAGCGGAATCCTCAAACTATTTTGACAAAGAACAGTCAGTAGTCCCGAGAAGAATTCGATTTTGACGATAAATGTATACCAATATATATCACGCTTGCCCTTCGGCTTCTATGCATCCATGTCTTAGAGCGGTGATGCGGATAAAATCAGGCGTAGCATCTAGAAAAACTACCGTGGAGACTTATTCGCAAAGGAATCTAAAAGAGAGTACGAGCGAGGGATCACACTGGCTTTAGCCTCATATCAAGTAATGATCAGGTGTTTGGGTACACAACTTCGCCAATCGGCATCGGAAATTTCAAACATTGAACTTGAACGCAGCAGCATTTGGGCATAATATTCTGTTTTAGGTGCATAGTCTATGGCCACCCCATACAAATAAAACACCCTCAATCAGTAGCCCCAACAGCGAAATCTCAGTTTTCCATCCAAAAATTCCAGATCATTTGCTAGTGCTCGACCTTCATCATAGTCACACCAAATCCTGCTCGTCTCTTTCAATCTCCCTTGGTTGTCAAACCCGACAAGACTGTTTTCAGCGGGATTGTCGCCTTTTTAACCACCAACTTGGTCGCCATCCATGAAAAACACAACACATGTAAGCGATTCCAAATATATCTCTAGGAAAGAGGGTTTTAAGCGAGAAGGTAGCCTTTTTTCATGGAATGCAAATCTCTCGTCATTTTCAAGTATAGGGAGGCCGTCTATACCGAATGGGGTGTTGAAATCGACGGAGAATTGTGTAGGAGAAATCAGTGAGGCTGAATTTAATTATTGGTCTTAGCCTACTCACGCTGCATTTCTAATACAGGTATCCCTGGTAAATCTTCGTTTATTTTTCGTTGGGGGTCTCCGCATCTTGTAGGGAAAGGAACCAGGTAATGAGTATTTGGATCATCGAAAGTGAAATGAAGGTTCATTGGCGTGCACTCTGAAGAAACAGATAGTACCATGGGGAGTAAAAAGAGGACAAAGGCAGAAGCATAGAAAAGCATCTTTCTCGTTTGTTAGAATGAAAGGTGGGTTAAGTGTTTGATTATGCAAAGTGCTTTTGGAAACGAATCTTGAACCTCAATGACAGAAGTGGGACTCTACAAGTAGGAGACTGGATTTCTGATATGTAGTCCCTTTAAAAATATCTCGAAACAACAGCATACTGGCTGAACAATTAGAATTATCCAAACTAGCCTAAGGAACGGGCAGATCCACTCGATTTTGATTCACTTCAGCCACTTATTACTTTGGAAAGTAATGGGGAGACTTCACCTTGCTTCAGGGAAAGTTACTGATTCGGAAGTAGTAAAAGTTGGTTTTCGAGAATTTCTTCTCTCAAAATAGATTGTGGGAAGTTGATCCCAAAGCGCCGGTAACGATAAGCGTCATCCCAACACCAACATCAACAATGTCAATCTTACATGCTTGTGCCGCAACAGGCTTTATTGAATGTAAGAGACCTGTCAAATTGCTGAGTGTTGGTTGGCTGAGTCGTAAGCCTGTGTTCTTTTGGGATTGATCAAGGGTTGGTCCTTGAACAAAAGGAGCTTTAAGCGAGTGGTTTTCAATGTTCACGATCTTCTATTCACACAATCTGACTATAGGTAAGGTAGAGAAGTAAATCATGATATTGAGGCTGGCATATTGTGGGCTAAAAGATCCCCACTAGCAATTCAAACAACACCCCCTCTTCTCTTCCACTGTACGTCCGCCCCCTGTTAACACTTCACACCATTACCACGGAATTCAGTTATCGCATCCTTGTAGACAGGAGTCTAGACTTTGGACAAGAATAAAAACACTGGCAGCAAGGTTACTATTCGAGAGCTGTATCACTCATTCTTACCCACTTATGCAGATCTCACGTGGGTAAAACCCGAAGGAGTAACCTCCGCATTCACAATGCGGGGTTATTAGAAGAAGACCACGGGCATGCCGTAGCAATACGCTCACGCGGTTGGATAAAAGAAATTTCCTTATCTGCTGTACGTACGATAAGTTGGGTAAGATTGACTGCACCAGTATTTGTTTTCGTACATCTTGACGGATGAGATCTCGGCTCCTACAAGGCAACTGGTTGGGTTCACAAGTGTTGAGAGATTATGAAACTTTAGCAACTTGAACGACTTGGAACGATGAGCCGAATATGAAAGAGTTAGATGACCAAAAAATTCTCTAGAATAGAATCGACTCAGGAAGAAGCTTTACGAAAAAAGCCACATACTTTTACATCCTGCACAATCGTAGTAGTCAGAAAGAAATATGCATAACACCCTCTTATCCCCATCCTCTGATAGGTTTCCCCGCGAATGTAGTCAACCTCACGTCAGCCACCCATGCATAAGTTCGTTGTCACCGGGTAAATTCATGTTACACCACAACGTTTTCTAGGTTTAACAATTTAAATAAGTGTAACCTTTCATGGTCATCTGGAATGCCGTGGAATCCTTTTTCCCACTTTCTCTTGCATTGAAACGTACCATCATGGATTCCAAAACCACGGCTGCGGTGAAGGAAGAGGTTTTCTCGCCGGAGATTCAGGAATCGGGTTCGGATTCGGTGGAGAGTTTGGTGTTTGATAAGAAGGCTACGAGGAAGTTGGTGAGGAAGATTGATTTGCATTTGATTCCGTTTCTTTCGTTAATTTATCTGTAAGTCTCACCCCTCCCAGGTTTCACAAATTGAATTGGTTTAACTTCGATAGATTATGTTTCTTGGATCGTACCAACATCGGGAATGCGCGTCTTGATAATTTGGAGAAAGACTTGAAGCTTCATGGACTTCAGTACAATGATTGTTTGGCGATATTGTTCCCTTTTTACATTGCGGCCGTAAGTAACTCCTCTTATCCTGGTCGAAATGCAGGACTAATATATGCAGGAAATCCCGAGTAACATGATGATGAAACGTCTACGACCAAGCATCTGGTTGACCTTCATCATGGTCTTCTGGTCCGTTGCAATGATATGCCAGGGGTTTGTAAAGAACTATTCTGGGTTAATGACAACTCGAGTATTTCTCGGCATTTTCGAAGGAGGACTCTTCCCGGGAGTCAATTATTACATTACCTCTGTATATAGATTTCTGGCTCCAATGTGTAATACATATGCTTACTCATTGTAGTGGTATCAGAGACACGAATGCGGTTTTCGAATGGCTCTCTTCTTCTCAGCCGCAACCCTCGCAGGAGCATTTGGAGGGATTCTCGCTCGAGGAATCTCAGAAATGAATGGGGTCGGCGGAAAATCAGCATGGGCATGGATTTTCATCCTCGAGGGTCTACTCAGTATCCTTGTTTCCTTCACAGCATACTGGGTTATCAACGATTACCCCTCCACGTAATTCTCATTCTCATCAAACAAAAACAACCTTGCTAATTTCAGCAGTGCAAAATTCCTCAGCACAGAAGAAAAAGCAGAAGTTGAAAAGCGTCTCGCTTCAGACCATGGAAATATATCAAATGTTTTCGCGTATAAATATATGCTTCAAGCTATCATGGATTGGAAGATCTATATAAATATGTTGATTTGTATGGCTGGATTTTGTCCGATTTATTCGTTTGCGCTTTTCCTGCCGACGATTATTAAGAATATGGGGTATACGGCGAATGAGGCACAGCTTATGAGTGTTCCGCCTTATGTTGTAGCTTGCTTTTTTACAATTACTGCTAGTTGGTTTGCTGATCGGTGGAAGCAACGAGGGGTATTTATGTTGGGTTTTCAAATTATTGCTATTGCTGGTTTTGGGATGTTGGCTGGCAGTAGGAAGGCGAATATTCAGTATGCTGGTACTGTACTTGCTGCGATTGGTATGTTCATTATTCTTTCTCTGTAGCAAATCTTCTAATTTGATAGGAATCTACCCACAAATTCCACTTGGTCTCGCTTGGAATGGAAACAATATCGGTGGGAGTTTGAAGAGGGGAACGGGAATCGCGATGCAGGTTATGGGCGGAAATTGCGGAGGAATAATTGCCAGTTATGTTTACCTCAGTAGAGATGGTCCTAGGTAATTTCTCTCTTTCCAAGGGAAAGACGCCAGCTAATGAAGTTAGGTTCATCAAAGGCCATGGTTTGTTAATCGGCATCATTGGAATGGCATTTTTCTTGTCTCTATTTATGACGGTGTATCTGAGATTAGAAAATAGACGAAGAGAGGAAGTAATCGTCGGGAGGTCGGTAGATGAAGGGGTTGTTGAGGAGGCTGATGAAGCAGACAACGCGTTATGGTTCAGATATACTGTTTAGAGGGCTGACTGGGAAGAGTATGTGTCGTTACATATTCTTGGTGAATAGCACCTTCTACGACAGCTCAGTTGATCCACGTGCTTGAGCTCATGTGAGTGGCTTGCCACTCACATACTTAAGCTCACAGGATCCGACCCCTCTTTACCTTTACTCTTCATGCAATAAAGATATAGGAATACAACCACTTATTGCATCACACTTTATGACTACCAAGTCATACCAACACTGATCAGTGAGCGCGCACAGATCAGATACACTTGTTAACTACCTCTGCCCCTTCTCGGATCGTGGTACGTGTTAATGCAGTGTGGTGGTATCATAACTTGAAGAGTAAAGTCTCTCTCTCGGACTGTGGATTCATACTTTACTACTGCAACAAGCATATATAGAGCGCCTTCTCGGATCGAGTTCTAGAAGTGCTGGAATTGCAAAGACTGAACACTTGCGACCCGATCGCTGTCAGTACCCTCATACCCTCATTCTCACCCTCACTACGCCCTCACGATATTCAGCGAATTTACCCCTCACTTCGACTTCGCGAATACCCTCGAACCTCGGAAGAGCCGGAATCCAAGGCTTTCCACACCCCCACACCCCACTCTCAAACCTCTACCCGACCTTGCTTAGTCACAACATAGCTGAACCAATAGAGCCACCAAGAGAGCTTAGTAAGGATGACCTTACGAAGTTTGTTGCTGAGCATATCG